>CAKLNU010000325.1:600000-865652 GCA_922788865.1 Poeciliopsis turneri | reverse complement strand
TGTGAAAATCAAGTTTTCAACCTTGTTGCCATATTTTTGTAAACTTTTCTATCTGAGTTTTGTCTCAGATCAAAACTCAGAAATGAAACAAGCTATCAACACAGTGGCAGAGACTTTTTCTATATGCTGTTCCGTTGCTTTCTCTCTGCGCTATTTGACATGCATATGTGTGTGTCTAAAGTGCTTTGCAAAGATATTGTATAGGTCCATTCTTACTTTGTTTGTTTGGTTTATTTTATTGGTTTATTTTACTGACTCTAATTACAGAGTCAGGAAGCAGAACTAAGTTGTATGCACAAGCAGGAATATAATGACCAAATTAAACTGAAAATGAAGGTAAACCTTACAAAATAAAGAACCACAAAGAACCAAGACAAACTCCTAACCCAGGAAGGAAAAGAGACCTTCATCTGTCGCACTGGAGTTACATTTTGAGACGTAAAGACATTATTTATTAAGTATACTTTTAATATGTAATTTTAATGAACAGAGATTAATTTTCAGATGTTTAATCAATGCATAGAGAAGGACTCTCTGAAGTTAATTTAGTAGTTTTTGCTTTAGTCTAATTTGGATTGGAGCTTTAAAGCAACATTATTCATCAGATGTTTCTAACAATCTTTTCCTTCTTTTCTTTTTTCATCTATCCATTTTTCCCCCTGCTAGCATTATCAGTCCTAAGTGCTCTTTCAGATAAGTAGAGTCTCGGTAGTGGCATCATTCAATCGGCTCCTCTTGGCACAGCTGCTGAACTATGTGGACTGAGTTTTGTGTTTGAAATCATATGTGTGTTTGATTTTTACATTTTCTAACCCACAGCAGACTTGGCAATGCTTTCCAGAGATTGAGCTAAATAAAAGATTTACTCTCATTATTTTGACTTTTAATAATACTGTACAATTTTTTTAATTTTAAAACATTTTCTAGTGCAAGATTTTTCTTAGTAATTCCATTCAAAAATCCTGTATGTAAGATTCACCACACACAGAGGTAAAATCAAAAACATTTAATCTGTGTTTTTATTATCCAAGGTCTTCACATAATGTAACAAACGTTCAAATTACACGATGATGACCAAAGTTAATCAAAGATGCAGTTTTTAAATGCTAGTTTTATTTAGTCAGGACATCAAAACAATACAAAACTAATCAAATCCTAATGAATGCTTAATAAAGAACAGAAAACTGCTTCATAATGTTTCTAAGAATAGGTTCTGTGGGAGAAATGATCCGACTCTTCTTTGTAGAACTGTTTGAATTCAGCCACATTGGAGGATTTACAAGCATGAACAGCCTCTCTAAGTTTAAGATTTAAATTTGACTAAGCTACTACAATTTTAGTGCTTGAATAGTCACAAACTATTGGCCAATGTCCCCATCTGGATTTACTCCCTTCCATTTTCTTCTCAGCCCAGGTGAGACACTTCTGATAATTTCTCTTCTTCAGGATTACAATAAAAAGCCTAACTAAAGTAAAAAAAAAAAAAAAGATACAAGAGCCTAAGCGTATCTAAATACAGATTTTTACACACATAAACTTACACGTACAGATTTCCTCATTCATACATGTATGAGCACACATGCACCTACCCACACATTCCTGTAAAATAAAAATGTTGCAGCCAATGTCCAGCACACATACATGTCGGGTCGCTATAAAGCAGTGACTCACCGGGCTTTACTTTACAGTTTTCTCAAAGCTGCTGTCATCCTGCTGCTTGTGCACTTACCTTTTTTACTAATTACATGTGTGTGTAATTAGTAAAAAATTATACACACGAGTATGTATATATATATATATATATATTATATATATATATATATATATATAATATATATGTATGTAAAATCAAGTATCAAATACACTCATGCATAACCTATAAAGAAGCAGTTATTACAGTAACAAGGTTACACTGCCCTTATTAATACACCTGTTTGTCATTCATATTTTGACATCAGTTGGTAGTCAAACTGTTAAGCATTACATTCGTGCTTTAACTTGATTTACTGCTGCAAATGTTAGACGTATCAGTGTGTGTGTCTGGTTTTCTTAATTTATTTTCCGTCTCTTTAATGCCCCAGGCAAAAAAAAAAGATGTTTTGATCCTCATTAACCTCTCTGCTTCTCAAACTCACCTCAGGCCAGCCCCACCTCAAGAAGTCCTCGTAACTGCTGAATCAAGCTGGGGAGGTAGAAACTGAAACTCCAAGTGAGAGAGAGCCAGTGAGACAAATAGCCAGCTGGAGATTGGACATTGCCATAATGGGTGACAGACAAGAAAATGAAAAAAGATGGGCGAGACAACAACAACAAAAAAAAATCTGAGATGGGCAGAAAAAGCAGTGATTCACTTTACTGTGGTTAAATGAAAAATGGATAAAAGAGACAGATTGACACAGACAACAGGGGTATAGAATCCATTAGGGAGGTTGGGAGTGGCTAAAATGATATGTGAGCCAGACATAAGCACATATTAGAGGTTGAATTGCAGCACTTGAGGTGGTTATCGCTGATACATATCTACCTTCAGAAACCAGTGATTCATCAGTGTCATATTTGTGTTGACTTCAGAAGATGTATTTTCCTAGCAACAACCAGCAAAGAAATTCATGGGATCACAAATCCTTTTATAAAATATATGAAATGAGTTTATTCACTTCTATGACCCTGTTAGAGTTCTGCAACTCCCAAACACACCACAGCTGGTAAATTGTGGGTGGAAGAGAATGACCTCATATTTCTTTGCCAGTGTAGAAATGTCTATAGTCAAAACTGATGTCTGAGCTCAGTGCTTCCATGTCAAATGCTGACCGCTCCTTTAGTTCATCCTCCGGCAATAAAAAGAGTAATCTCACCAGTATGTCTGCCATCGATTGATGAAGTCCCCATTGCCTCTTTGACATGGTCACGCAACTGTACGTTCTTCGCCTTCAAGTATTGGGAACGCAACTTCTCAATCTTTGCTCTTGCAAAGTAGTGTCCTTCCATCACAGTCAGATTGCATTTTGAAAAGACAAGCAGAGTTGTTCCAGCTCACCTAAAACATCTCCCAGCGCAGTGAGAGTAACCTTGAACTTGAAATCACTCAGCTTTTTGTAGCAGTACTTTGCTGCTGGATCTTTATCAGTGAATTCTCTTTTGCAATATTCTTCAAGGACAATGTAGTTCCTCAGAACAGCATTCACAGCTTGGTGCCATGACAGCCATCACACTTTGTTCAGAGGCCTGAATGATAGTGTATCTTCATCAAGAATCCTTGCTGGATCCTCCATTTTGTCCCTCTTCACAACTGACTGGGAGAAGTGGAATACACAGTTCTAAGAAAAGTGTCTACATCGCTCATCTTTCCAGGCATCATCAATGCCCAAGTCCTCTCTATGGGCCACACAATGTTGTTCAGGTAGGTGTGGTGTTTGGCGCTTTAACAAAGCTGCAACTACCTTGTTTCCCCAGCATTACTGAAGCATCATCAGAGGTCAGCATCACCATTCTCTGCATGTCCAGTCCTTGTTTGAATTAAAATTGAGTTATTGCCTCCACAATATCCTGAGCAGTGCATGCTGTCAGCTAAATAATGCCACCAAGCACAGTTTTCCTCACTGTAATTAATATATATGACTAGCATTTTGTGTATGGTTATGTCTGTGCTCTTATCTACTGTGAAGGTATGCCAGGGTGCATTTTTAACATTGCACATGGTCTCATTCTGCACGATCTCATCGATTGAGTTCACAAATTCAAAAGCATAGTTTTTGTTTTGCCAGCTTTCTGGTATACTCACATACTTTGCCATGTGATCATGAAGTTGTTGAACTGACAGCATTGACGCATCAATTTTGATGGCAAGTAAAATATTACCAATGAATACTTTAACTTGCTCAGGATCTGATTTTTTTATGTAGCAGCTTGTTCCTTTTCTCCCTGGCTTCTGCAATAATGTACTGATCCCTTTTCCCATCTTTAGTCTTCGCACAATATCAACAGCATTCAAATGACTTTTCTGCTGAATGTGATGCTTGAGGTAGTCCAACTTCCATTAAGTTCACATTTTTCCCTCTGAAAACTCACTTGCTACTTTGGCTTCTCAACATGTTTTGCAGATTAAACCTTTCTCACTCGAAAAATTAAACATCTCACCCAGTTTCTCCCCTTCTTCTATTTGCACAAGCTCTGACAGCCATTCCATCTTAAAAGAAGCGTGTTTCTTTTTTACTTTGGCTTAATGAGTGGGTGTCTCACTGCCCATTCGCTTAGCCATGATAGGGTGTTAGCTTTTGCGTTTCTTAACTCCGCCACACTTTTCCTACCTAGTAAATCTGCATGGTGTCACAGCGCATGTGGACAAGGCACGTACACACAATAGCATGCAATGATTGGCTGTGTAGCGTAAGTGAACTGTATCGTACCATTGGTTGGTCACTTGTGACTCACTGAGTTAGATTGTTATGTCATTGGTCCATAGTCAAAACTGATGTCTGAGGTCAATGTATAGTTTATGTTGGATTTTATTTTATGCACTGCATAGATTTTATTGTGCGCTGGGAATTTGTGGTGAGAATGTGCGAGCAATGCGCGATTGCACACAGCTTAGAGGGAGCATTGCATACAAGAATAAAGTATGATGTCACTGCAACTACAACACACCGTTTCTCAAAGCAATGGAATGCTGTTAATGTTATCCCCTTCATCTCAATGTAGTATGCACACTACACAAAACAGAGGTTAAAGAGAAAAAAATCCCTAAATACAACAGGATCTGATGTTTGACAAAATGTGCCTTGGAACCTTACCTAGTTCCTTTCTGGATGCAGATGAATAGTTTTTTGGGGGGTTATGATATTGAAGGACTTTTTATAAACTCGCTCTAGATCAAGGAGATGTGTAGATGATTAATAAATGAACCAATGCTCAATTAAACAATTGTTATGTGTCTTTTAATTATTGAGGGATGGCTTGTAGAGAGAGATGCAGCCTTCAAGGGTACACAAGAAGAAAAACTAACACATTGCTGCAGCAAAAATCTCTTTATGGCCAGGAGGTAAATGGGAAATTCAAAGAATGGACATGTACCATATTCATGAGAATAAGAGTCCTTTTAGATATATCTCAACTTTGTTTCTGCTCCATTCACTGTATCAACATAACATTAACTAGCTGTGAATGTCCACTCCATTGCTTTTTTTTTCTCCAGATATTTTAGATGAAGCTCTTAATTTTGAGTATAATATGCCAATAGTCAAAACAGTTTGAACAGATGTTTCTTTTTCTTTAATGCAGCCTTTTCAGGTGTTTGATTCCTTAATTACCTTCATTGAAAGAAGTTGGGCTTAGATCTCTAATCAGAACCTTGCAAATGAGATTTTAGAAATGATCTCTTACAAATTAAATCAATTATGTCTTACATCACCAGTTTGTTTGAAAGAGCAGCTTTTTCAAATGAACTAATACAGTATGTTGTTGTTTTTGCACATTAAAACCAAGTAAAATTGTGAAACAAACATTTTAATAGTGTTGTAAAATTTATTGAAATTGTGCAGCATGGAAAATAAAGTCATTGAATTAAACTTTTTGTACTTGTTTTACTGCAATAGAACATAGAAAGGGAATGTGAGACAGTGTTGGGCAGCAGACATGATTAAATTCTATCATCTATTGCAGCTCGGATTGCGACTTTGATCCGGCTTCAAGGCCGAGCTCTCTGATGCGCTCCATTTTCTGCTTAAAAGGTGACTCTACCCATGTCTTGTTTCATTATTAACAATCCATCATTTTCCACCTACAGCTAACCAATTTGAAGTGTATTTGCTCACCAACACCTACGTACACTTTCCAGCTACTAAACCCATAGTTAAATTAAAAACCTTTGCTAACAGCAATGACATTTTCACCCTGAAAGAAATTTTTTTGGTCATATTTTTCTCTTTCCTTCTCGTATAAGATTGCTTTTTCATTACTCTGCAAGTCCCCTTTGTAAACTCAGTTTCAGTTTCAAAAGAAGTTTTTTTCCAGCATGAAAGCACTTAACAAGCACATCATGTTGCAGCAAAAAGAATTCAGGGTTGAAAACAAGTGTGCCTTAAAACAAAATGTAAACAACATAAGATGTTCTAATTGCCATTAAAAGTGGTAATGAATCATATTAATAAGGAATCTGACTTTTAAATCAGAATGAGATCTTTGCTCCTGCCTATTTTGAGAGTATAAACAATGATTCACAGGAACTAGTTGAAGACTAACATGCTTTTGTCTTCAGTTTCAAGGAATCATAAATAAGAGAAAAACATAATCTCAATCATTTCAAAAATTACCATTTTACTGAGAAGCTTGTAAAAAAGAAGCATCTGGAACCAGAAATCCCAGAAATGTTTCTCCAGCTTAGTGTGTGGATATTTGTTTGTTTTTTTTTACGTCATCACATTAAAATTCAGAATACAATGTGCATTGCACTACTGCACAGTATCTTGTAATGTATCACGCATGTCTTACTTCTGTTGTACATTTGACAATCACTAATATTTGTGGTTTTCCGGAATTTTCCATTCACCTTGAATATTGTTTCTACAGTGGTGGCATCATCATACTTTTCTCATTAAGGACTGTGAAGTTATTCAGAGTTCTGGGAAGTGCGGGGGAGCTAAATACAAGGAGAGAACCTTGACAAGTTTAAATCTTGAAAATGTATATCCATAGATCCATTCCTCAATGAGTCTGTTTTAACTTATTTTGGGAAGATGAACGGGCAAAATGCTAGTATGTGCAAACCAGATACACCCAAACTCTACAATTTATGTAGGTGGAATAGCAAGAAAACTGCTTGATTCAGGTCAAGATAGTTTTCTTGTTGTTATCCAGAGTATAAAATTGAAACTGGTTAGCACATATCAGACTTTTTAACTATGTTTTCAATTGAACTGCATGCCATTTATCTGGTGGTAGAATAGATTAATTGTGTTCTATTAAAATGTTCTTATTTGTGGTGTCACTATGTCTACTTCGTCATGCATCAGTTCAGAAACATCAAAAGCAAGGCAGGATTTATTACTTGGAACTTTGTTCATTCTCAGCTTGTTATGGAAGGAAGAAATATTGTGTGGGTACATGTGGATAGAGAGACTGAGGGAACTGAAAACGCTGACCAGATTGCTAAACATGCTATTAGTAGAGACAATGTAGGCTTAAATACTCAGTTATCTAAAAAGGAATGTGAAAGTATTGTTTGTAGACATGTTGACCAGCTTTTGCAACAGCAGTGGGAACAAGAGACAAGGAGAAAACCTCTTTTCGCATTGCAGAACACAATATTCAGAACCAGGTGTTGTGGAGGAAACGGGGGTGGGAGGGAGGATTCCATATTAAGATAAAGAAAAGGTCATAAATGTCTGAACAGCACTGTTTTTGTTATTGGGAAATATGACAATGGAAGTTGTGACTGAATGTTTTCTTTCAGCCGAGTGAAAACTCGACTGAAAGGAAACAACTTTTGGACCAAATTGCAACCTAAATATCAAGAAATGTTTTCTTGATGTGTTTAATGGATTGGGGACTACTAAAGGAGATTTAAGAAGTCAAAGGATCCAGTACCTGTATGTGGCAGTAAGACATGTTTTATGGATGTAAGCTGACACTAAACTCCACAAAAGATAAAATGGCTTTGAATAAATGGGAAATGTAGTAAAAAGTGAACAATCTACAGTAATTACATAGACATAAAACCAACATCATGACATGGTTCACCATAACACATCCTCCTGCTTTCCAAATCTAAGAGTATGCTGAGTGGTATATCCTGTAACACATAGACTCCTAAACAGGCACTAAGAAAATATCATCTGAACTCTGCAGAGGTTATGTTTGATTTTAATCTTTGAAATATATTTCACCTTCTTGGAAGAACATTAAATAAATGTCTTATAAATGTGACTGACCACCAATCAGTCAAACAGTTCTCTTTTAATAGTCGTTTAATTGTTTGCAATTGGAGAAAATATTAATAAATCAGAACACTTGCTTTAGAATATACTGGCAATGGGAAGGGAATCAAGTGCATTGTCAGTATAAACTAGGATAGGATATAAGCAATATGGTGGACTCTTCTGGTAGGTAATTAATGGGATTACATGCCTTTGTGGTTTTTAGAAGTCTAAATGTCATTTCACACTGGACACAATTAATGTAGGTTAATTTTGAAAGTCAGAAAACTTTTATTATCTTGTGTTGACCTGGAATTCCCTTCTGCCTCCATGCTTCAATGCAATCAAAATCCTAACCTCTTCCATCTCTCCACAGCTTTTCTAAACAATTCAGTCTCTGGCAGTAATCCTCTGCATGAGTTTTCTTTTTCTGCCTACGTTCTCCTCCTGTTCCAATATTTGTCAACTATTTTTTTCCAGGAAGTGCTCAACACAATTTTGACAATTTCCCAACTACTTTTTTTCCGTTTTTCTGATTGTTCCATGTCCTTCCGCCTCGCTTTTCCACCCTATCTTTATGTTCATCACTTCTCAAAGCATACCATATTTCAGAAGACAAGCCCTTGGAGACCAAGGACTCTCTTTCAATCTTCCTTCACAGCCCCCTCTTTCAATCCTGCTCAGTAGGGCTCTCAGAGGGACAGTGATTACAACCAAGGTACTGCTGCCCCTGCCATGCCAATTAATGTTGGAGGCTTAAAGATGGAGCTGTGGGAAAGAGGGAAAAAGGGTCTGTGGCTGCATCTCCATACATTACCATGCTGAACAGGCTGCTGGGGTGTCTCAGCCCAACTGGTAGCTCTACAGCAGACACTTCAGGGACACATCGCCCCAGCCAGACGTACTCTAAGTCAGACGTGTTTGCATAAACTTTCCCTCTCTTTGAGAAAGCTCAGCGATGTGTCCTTCAGTGTTTGTCCTACTACAGTCAAGATGCCACAATCTGACGTCATCGAACATGATTTTTTGTGTACTGACCAGGTGTGAAATAACTATTGGGACAGTTTGGCCATTCAAAGTGCATCTTGATGTTGGTGTTAGGTGCAGTATACCAGGTCCTCATCTGATTTACATGTTGGTTTTGTTGCATTGTAGACAGTGTATGTATCTTATGCTAGATGTGTATTATTAGGTCTAATGCTGCATTTCTCTTATTTCAACATGGCTTATTAAGGTGATGATAAGATTTTGATTCTTCTAATAACACTTTTTTTCATTTTTTTGTTGGAATGAGTAACAGAACCCAACACAATGACCCTCATTAAAATCAATGGATTTTTTTGTGCTAGTTCTATTATTATGATCAAGTATAATCATTATCATTTATAATATGTTGCATAATACATATAGTAATGACAGTTAGCCGGTTTAGCAAACTTATAAAGTTATTAAACAGACTAATGGGGTGATAGATGATAACGGAGACCTTCTCTTTCACACAATAGTCATGAATGACACACAGACTATAGGGTAACGTTAGCTTAGAAAAACTACAAAATATACAAAATGAATTTTGAATGGTAAACGCAGTCACACTATAGTGATGAGTCATACGAATGAACGTGCGCGCACACACATTCGAGAAGGTTAGTTTTTCCTCTCCATTGTCGCTATATGGAAACTCAGTATGAGGGATTGCTGCCAAGTCAACAACACAATACAAGCAATTGTCTCCTTTTGCTATGTGCTTATCCAGGAGGAATAAATCCTGTAAGTCAATGTCTCAATGCAATCTTGTAGTTTCTGTAGATAGAAAACGTTTTAAATTGATTTGGATATTAAACTGAACTTGGTGCACTGCTTGATAATAAGTATATATCAGAATGGATGTATTATCAGATAAAAATAATTTTTGTTGTTTTCCAAAGTGCCTTGAGATGACATAACTTGATGCAATGTAAATAAACTGAATTGAATTAAATACAATTAGCTACCTCAGTTAGCTAGTCCTATAGAGTTACATTATTTTTGAATTTCTATACTTGTTTGTACTTGTTTGGATAAATAGTTTTAAAAAGTTAGCCAGTCCTAACTTCTCCCTAACTCTTTCACATAATGCATATACATACAAATGTGAGGTAAAAAACTGAAGATAATACATGAATGTATTAGATGCATGTGATGTGTTGCTGATAGTTTTTTGTTTTTTTTAATACACCAAGCTCATTTCTGTTACCTCTGGACTTAGGTTACAGTATGTTTTGTAAAATGTATCGTAGTTAGAATTAATCATTTAAATGGCATAATTTCAGTCACCATCTGAGGAATAGCTGGAATGTGAAATAACTAAAAAAAATATGGCAAGAAAACGACCTCACTGAGTCATTTTTTTATCCTCTAATGCATCTAATGGATAATTAACATTTTCATTAGCAGATTTGTACATGCCCTGTACATTAGCCTTCTATTGTAACAGGCTGCAAGATCTCCATTATTTTGTTACCAAAGGTATTTCTAGTGAATGTGACCCCAGCTGGTTCAGATCATTAACAAGCTTCTCTTGTATTCATCCCTCACCTTTCTCATGATCTTTCTCACCCCATGAAGCAAGACATTGAATAGTGCTCCGGACTGAGAGCTATTGGTGGTCATTTCATGTTTAACTTCTCTCCCAGGTTCTTGCTGATGGACCCCTGATCCTTTCCAGCCTTGTGCAGATCAGGTATCTTGTACCTGATGTCCTTTGACATCTTTATGGTGTTGCCCGTGGTAGTATAGAGTTTGGAATGAAAACACTGGAGAACTTTTTAAACATCACAAGTTACAGATAGCCTGTCTCACCTCACTTAATTGAAGCCACAATAAAAATCAGAGGCTTTGTAAGTGAGCGAACTCACAAAATCAACAGGGAATCTCATAATTATTTCAGTATTCTGACCCGAAAGCTTTCTTTTTGCATAAAACTGTGGATAGGATTGCCACAAAGGCCTGAGAGCAAGTAATGTTGGTTACCATCCGTCAAACTGGCCTTTCTGGTTCTACCTCTGATGAGTAATGATGCATTCAGTTTCACTGTGTCCAGTCACACTCAGCTATTGTATACATTGCCGTTATCTGAAGGTACCAAACAAGAGATTAGGTACTTGGTGGTCAAACAAAAGCAGCAACAAACACAGCAAAGTGAATAAAGAATGACCAGATGTTCAAAATTCACAAACCTGAATATATCAGCTTTGTTAAATTATGGTTTTCTTGCATGGCTAAAATTGATTAATACCAACTTCTTTAAAAATATCACAGCTATGTTTTATCATGAAAATATACAAGTTACCCTGCAAACTACAGTCCAGACTCTGGAACCAGTTAATTAAACCACAATTTTCTTTCACAAAATTCTTCCAAAAATATAATTATCTTTTATATGTGTGGATCTGCCTTCTTGGTGTGAAATACAAAGCTTTTTCCTTTCTTTTTCCAGTGGTTTTGCTTTGTCTCTCATGAGCAAAGCTAATAGTTGTACTGTTGAGAGATTTTGCCACATGAGCTGTGGCTCTCTATTGCTCCTCCAGAGTGATCAAGGGCATCTTGGCTGCTTCGGTAAGTAAACATGTTTACTAATAAAGTAGTAGGTTTACTAGAATTTTATTTGGGTTTTTGAGCAATGTAGACTAAGTGGAAATGCACAAAATGCTGTTCTGAAGTCTCGTATATAAAGGTAAAAATTAAACTGAAAATTTAATTTTCTGCACAATTAACATGCACAATTAAAGAATAATTACACTGTGTTATTGCCAGCTAACAGTACATAAATAAACCTTGTACTTGTACCACTAACAGGTTTACGTCTTTGAATGTGTCAGCCCAATGCTATATGGGTCCGTTCTTTGATCAACATTTTTTTATTTTACTGCCAGTGCAGCAGGATCTTCCAGTGCTGATTGCAAGATAGATTGGTTTATGATCCTTTTAAAACATCATCTGTAGAAGAAACTATATCAAGATAATTGGCTTGAGTATATTGGCTCTGTATAAGCATCACTCAGACTGATAAGAGCTTCGCAAGACCAAATATATGCATTTTGTATTGCTAATATGCCTGTTTCAACATCAAGGGCAGTTTGGAATGATGCACAGAAAGTTAATTCAGATGAACATTTTTAAAAGTTTTAAAAGTGAGAGTGAAAAGTCTTTGTCTTTCATGAAATCATGATTTCTTTTTCATTTTGATTTCCTAGTAATTATCATAAACATCCTTGGCACTCAAAAACATATTATTACATTCGGTTAAATACAGAAATATTTTAAGAAGTGTCCCATTCTTATATCTGAGAAATGACTCACATACTACTCCAAAGAAGTGAAAATCAATCCAAAAATGAAGGAAACTATTTTTTCTGTCACAGTAAAAATTCAAATCATAAAGAATTTATAGATCTATTTCCTCCAAAAATGTGACTGCTTTGTGTTAATGGAAAATTTGCTTGCTTAGTTTGGTTTTCATACATTTCTGTTAATGAATATATCTATAATTTATAACTTTAGCATTTTTCTGTATAAAACCTGTAAAGTATTTTTTCAGAACATACCAAAACATTCCTAAACATTGTGTTTCTAAGATATTACCACATGGTCATGAATACCTTGTTTATGATTGGACAGCTTTGGGGTTTTGGTTTGATGATTATAATTTATTAGTTTAAGTGACAGAAAAAAATGTCCAAAATATTGTGTTTTTATTGCATTTTTTTTATTTTTGAATATCACTTTTGTTTCTTCTAATAACAGATAGTGACTGCTTTTCAACAGACACCCAAACCTTGACATTTGATTTTTAGTTAACAAATCCACATTTTTATGACTCTGTGCTCACAGCAAGGAAGCTGAAGAAAATTTTGCCTTCTACATCTTTTCAGCTTGTACTATGACAACACCATGCAGCTTATTAACTCTGTTCAAAAATAGCTGGAAAATGGTGGTTCGGTGAAGTAATGACACATAAAGATGTTGATAGGGTAACATTTCTGAAATATCACTAAGATTAAGTCAGAAGTTTGGTTACAATAATTGGTCAGTGCAGTTAAAAGGAGCCTCACTAAAAAACTGCTACTGAAGGTAAAAGAAATGTGGAAAAGGTTCACACCCTGACACTGCAGCGCTAATTAATGTTACCATGGAAGACGACAAAGTTCTCAATTTCTACAAAATCTCTCCTCTTCTCTGAGTAACTGGGTTTTTAGGGGGCTTTTTTCAGCAATACTATTTTCTTTATATAGAAGCTGTCCTGTCAGCTGTCTGTAATGATCCAGCATGGCCTCGTCTGCTTCCCCCTGTCCTTTAATAGCAATCTGGGTTGGTGGATTTGGAGGACACAAATGAAGGCAATTGAGACAGAAGGTGAGCAAAAATAAATCTGACAGTGCAAAACAGCAACTTTTAGAAAGTTCAATGGTCAAAAACATGAACTGAAGTTAATGTCACTAACTAAATTTAAAAAGAAACCAGTACTATGGAGGAAATATGATGGAGAGTAGATTTTCATAGGATAGAATATAACAGGATTGAGCAACATATAGCAATGAAAACCAGTGATGCTGTGCTCCAGTAATTTGTTCAATTTAGAGTAGCAGGTGCCACATGTAACATTTATACAAGTGTGTCTCATAAAGTGAACGTGTTTATATCATAGTTTATCACTATTTATGTGAGGAGAGGCCATATTGTAACACAAAATCTACCTCACAAGTTGCAACTGGGCATAGTTGGAGTTGCTCCCCTTTCGCAGTGGGAAATCCAACATCGGAGGGTTGTTTCCCTTCCCAAATGGGAAGCTGGTATTTTCCAGTTCCCACTACAACTGGAATGCAGCATAAGCTTGCATGCTGAGGGAAAAGTGAATTACATTCAATGCAGGTGAGTTAATCAGGGAGTAGATATTGCTCTGGAGGAGAGCAAATGGGTAGACTGAGGGATGATAATAATGAGCTCAAAGTAACCTGAACTAGACAAAGAAAGAGAAAATACAAACCAAGGGGAAACTAACTAAACCCTGGTCTAAGAGAATTAAATCCAAATCCACAAAGAAAAGAACATGAGAATAAACAGTGACCAAATATAATATAATTAATATGGCACACCCACAATGTCAATAATGTCTTCCCATAAAATGTGGGAAGACATTTTCTAACAATAATTAACCTAGAAAGAGGAATGCAGAAGAAAACAAACACTCCATCACATATTGTCACTCTGTTTATTTCCAAATTTACCCTTCTTCACCAAACTTCTATTTCACTCTTCTACTTTATGGAAATGCTGCAACCTCCTGGACATTTATGAGCACATTTCCATAAAGCTGTGTTTGTTGAGGACTATATATTCCCTTTGTGGCACTAGAACATAAGCACTATTGTGCTTCAAGCCAAGAATTTGCAAAAGTTAAGAAAAATAACTAAACAAACAAATATATATTTACTTTGTAAGCCTGGGGACAGCAGTCAGGAGCCCTAAAATATCTTGCTCCTAATTTTAAGCCAAGGTAGTAAAAATTCAATATCATTTTTTAAAACCGCTTCAAACCAGACTTTCCTAACTTGCGAACTGCCTCCTGTCTGCTCACTCGCTTTCATCGTGCTCAGGTTGTCACACAGCTTGATGGGAGCCGGTGAGGTTTGAGGGTAATTGCCTTTTGTAAAAAATCGGAGTCAAAATGCAAATTTGTGTCAACATTTTTTCAGGTGTTTCTATTTTTGCAGAATAACTGGAAATAACAGATTACAAACAAAGTCTGACATATGACAGGTGTATAAATAATATTTGCAAGTACAACAGAGCCCAGCTGAATCACTGATTGCAATAATGGGAGCCATTAATGAAAGCCGCCCAAGTGCAAATACCATATCTTTTGTTTGGATCTCAGTTCTCAGCGTCACACCAAGCCAATATTTCTATGTTAATGTGGGAGCTGTCCTGCAGCATTTCAGTGGAAATACTGAACTACACTTGTACTGAAAACAAGGAGGGGGGAAGGAGGATATGCTGATTATAGGAATGGCATGCCATATTGTGCTTGGAGTTTTGTTTAAAGAAATAGCATGAAGTTAAGCCAATTTTGAAACAGGGTTTCCCTCTGGCCAAAGACCTGCTATCTTTACTTGAGATAATGTTTGTAAAAACAAAATGATTGACTTTTTTTTTTTTTAACCTCACCAAAAATAAAACTGTTTTATTACATTAGTGTTCACACTTGAACTATTAAGCACAAATAACAATGTAAAGGCTTTTTTCCTTCCATTCTACATCATATCCCAGATATGTGGAGAATACAGGTGTTCCCTTGTCTATTTAAAACCCTAAAAGATTATTATGCTCTCTTTCACTGATTGACATTATTCAACAATGAACTAATTTTTTGGCTCAATGTTGTGTGTGACTCAGAAAATGTTGAGGAAAAAAACAGCTGAATTTTATTTGGGGTTAACCAGGAGTGATTATTCATATTATATCAGACAAGCAAAGAGTTATGTTATTACTAGTGCCCTAATGAGTGACTTCAGATGTTCTCTGCTGCATCAGAGCTAATTATAAGGAATAATATAAATTTCCAGACAAGTCATTCACAGTTTGTAGTTCATTCCAGCAACGACCTCACTAATCAGTCCTTGGTTTTATTAATATTGGCCTATTCCTCTTCTTGGCCTATTCATCTTTCATCAGAGCCAGAGATGCACTTTGTTTATCCCCTACTGTATTTGTTCTAATTTTGTCTGAACAACATAAATCAGCCAGCACTGCTGTATTACTTATGTACTCAGCAGTAATAAAGCATTAATTGGCTATTCTGGGAATAAAAACAAAGCAGCACTCAAAAATGGAAAAAAAAGCATTTATGGAAATAACCTATTTAGGGATACTGTATATAGAACGGAAAGGCCAATGTGAGCTAAATAACAAGGACTATCTGATGTTTTATGACTGTAATGAGCTTTCAGGTGTTTGTAATCTTAGCATAAATATGCGATGCAAACTTTTCTGCATTTACCTTCCTGTCTGTGGTTGGCATCGAGATTTTAAATAAGATTAACTGCTCACTGTGGCCCCTTACTAAAAGCAACTGCCTCTTATGTAATTAGCACCAGATGCAGCAGAGACAAAGAGACTAACATGCCTACAAATGGCTCATTAGTTGTCTACTTCTGCATAAATTGAAGATGTCTACCCAAATGGGTTTATGTCGGCGTCTTTTAGAATCAGATCATTACAGACACAAGTCAGTCTGCTCGCACGCTAAAGATATCCTATTGTTTTTCTCCCAGTCACCTTCTTTGGATGGCTGACATTCAACATTTGAGTCATGTCAGGTTGAACTTCATACATAAATTATAAAAAAGGATTATGACCACTGACAATTAAGGTGAAAAACATGGATTATCGTTTCATCATGGCACCTGTCAGAGCAAAGGGCTATGTAAGGCAGCAAGGGAATATTTTGTCCACCAAGTTGATGTGCTAGAAGAGGAACAAATTGTCAAGCAAGAGGATTTGAGGGAGTTTGACAAGAGCCAAACTGTGAAGGCTGGGTCTGAGCATCTCCCACACAAAGATGTTGGACACAAACACAGTTCATACCACTGGCATAACTGGTAGCTCAGAGTCAACAACCAAACCATCATACTGTCGCGGTAGCTGCTTGTGCGAGTGACGTTTATCTGATAGAAATTTGCTCTTTTTTACAGCAGTAAAAAAAAAAAGCAAAAGAAAAAGTCTGCTGATGTTCATGGATCATTTTAAATTACTGCTTAGTTTGCTAATATATTCCGCCAGTATTCTAGAGAAATGCAGGAGCTGGTCACTGCTGGCCAGATATGAAGCAGGAATTGCATTCTTCACCCTAATGCTGCAAAACAAATCTAGTTTTATAAATTACAATATTTGTCATAAGCAGGCATTCATTTCTATGGTGAATAATGTAAAATAAATAAATAAATAAATAAATAAAACAAAAACAAACACTAAGCTCACCATCGATGGCTTTTAAATTTCTTTAGGGTGGAGGTTTGTTAAGTTTCTCTCAGACATTTTTCCATGGCTTTCTCCACCTCACCAGAAAAATAAATCTTCACATTATGAACTTAAATTCAAGCTGGAAACCTTATAATAATTGCTTTTGTATTTGGTGGCTGTCATACATACATAGATCCCAGAGTAACATAACATCATTGTTCCTCATCTTTTAGGTCAAAACACTAATGAAGGTGGTCATAATGTTCTGCCTAGACTGCTACAACATGACCACTAATGTGAGGACTCCACCTGCTCCTGACTCCATCCTCCTCCTCTGTCCCTGTAGTTATCACGGCTGCCCGCCTGTCCCCCCCAGTGGACTACCTTCTCTGAGTACTGCAGCAACACCAAACTGGCTATAAATCACATTGCATTATCACCGCGCCGCGCTTTGCCTCTCTATCCTCCCCGCCCACCCCGCGCTTCTCATTGGCCTGCTCGGCTCCTCGCTCTGCCTTTCTCTGCGGGACATCGGTGCAATCGTACATCCCGCCTCCTTCCTTGGGGCCAGCGATTGGGGGAGATGGCCTCTCCTTGAGCTGCCAATCATGCTGCGCGCTGTGCGCCTCGCGTTCAACGCTGCTCTCTGCGACGCGCTTAGTGCGGAGCGAGGAGACGCGCTGCATACCAACAGAGACACAAACGGAGAGGCTCGAGGTTTTTTGGCCAGGACGCACAGACTCCATCCTGCTCTCTGAGAAAAAGATGATCAAATCAGATTATCGGACGGTGTGAATGTTTACCTTTCAGTTTTCATGCGTTTTTAGAGAAATTCTGCCTGTTCTTCAAGGCACTGAGAGCCAAACTAAGTCTGTCTGGGATATTCGGGCTTTCTGCTGTAACATTTTTTATCTGGCAGACAGAGACATTTAAGAAAATCTCTCTTTCTTTTTTTTCCTATCTTTTGCTTGCTGCCTCTCTCTTTCTCTCTCTCTGACGGGACTTATTAAAAAAGTCGGATGTAGAAGAGTTGGACTATTTCTGCTGAGATTCATCCAGTGGGTTGTTTTTACACACATAATTCCCGCAGCGGTTCCACAAGGAAGGAATACCCCAACATTTGAGCAGAAAATCAATCAGAACTCCATCATGGGCTGCCCTCTTTTGCAGAACACATTGGCTGGTTTGATTCTGGTTCTTCTGTCTAAAGGTCAGTTTCTTCAGTGAGCTTTTGCTTTTTAATATTCTGTTAATGGTTATGGGAAGGGGGAGGCGGGGGGATACTAATGATGATGAGAAGGAAGAGGAGGAGGCTGGGGGTCCAAGCCTGCATGTGGATCACGCGTGTCTGCTGTTTTCTGTTTGCTTACACACAGGTGTCTAGAAATGCTGTTTGTACGCATGCACACAAAGCGCGTGCGTGTGAGCGCAGAGCAGTGTGCAGCTACTAGTAGACATCGTGGCATAGCGTGGGCATCGACTGATGCATGTTGAGATGTTTACAGAAGGGGGAGGAATAGACTCCTATCCCTCGGTTCTCGGTGAACATTCCTTTACTACGTGACTTGAATGGGCCGGCGGCATCCCCACGCGCACGACGCATTTTGTGTGCAGGAGGGAGGCGGGGCGGGGGGGAGGCTGCGTGGAGTTAATGTGAGTACGGGTCGGAGCAATGCAGAGAGACAATGTTTTTGTTCTTTCCTCACACCAAGGTCGTGGAAGAATGCGAGATGGATGGGAGGTTTTGGGGATGCTGAAGTGATCCAGCATGAACTGCCTGGGTTTCCTCTTTTAATGCCGGCATAAAACATTTTAATTCAGCTCATCGGGAGGCAAGCGCACGTTAGGAACATGCGCCAAAATTTCTTGCCCCTATAAAAGAGATACGATGGTCCCTTAGCATTTTAACAAGGTTCCTACACATTCATACTCAATATTAGATTCTCCAGATTCACATTTTTGGAGTTTTTAGTCAGTTTTGCCTATTTTAAAGTTGACCAATGTACTGAATACAAATAATTCTGTGAGTGACCCTTGTGCAAGAATTGTGTAAATGAACAATTAGTTGGATGGATTCACACACGGATGTATGGATAGGTAACAGAAACAAGGCAGGCTGGATTGGTAGATGAATGATAATTACTTCTTAACATGGGTCAAATTGTGGTGGCCAGACAACTGGACAAGACTAGGGCATCTCCAAAATCTATAGCTCTTATAGGGTTTGCAGAGGTCAGAATCATTACTGATCTAAAGAAGGGACAGTGGTGAACAGGACAGGCTGTTACACATCAATTCACATTAATTCCAACAAGTAGCTACTGAGCCTCAAATTTCTGAAGAAGTTAAAGCTGGTTGTGACCAAAAAATCTACAGTGCAGCTTGTTCACAGACCAGTCAGGGTGTCCATTTCCAAAAGTGCAATCAGTTGGCACGTGAGTATCAGACATAGACCATAAAGCAGCGGATGAAGGCGGCCTTGTCTGATGAATGACACTTCATTTTTCAACACATGGATGATGCATTTGCATTCCATCCCTGAGGGAACACCTGGAACAAAGAGACACAATTGAAGGAAGGACAGTTAATGCAATGGGCAATGTTCTGTTTAGATCCATGTGAATTTTTCTCTCACCCATATCATCTAACTAAGCATAGACTGAACACACCTTTAAAGGAAATTATATTCATTAATGTCTATATCCTTAACATATCAGAAATATTTCATGATTCCTTTAAGGTGGGAAAAGTTTGACTGTTGAATTGGATTTAAAATTTCCCTAATCTCAATTCAATTCAACATATATAACCTCCGTCATGCAGCTTGCAGGACTTAAAGGATCTGCTGCTAACATCTTTGTGCCAGAAATCACTGCACTCATTTGGGACTCTTATGGAGTAAATACATACATTTAAAAGTCAGGGCTGTTGTGGAAGCAAAAAAGGACCAACACATAATTAAAGAGGTGGTCATAATGTTGTGCCTTATTGGTGCATCTTCATTATCATCCACTAAGTTCTCACTTTACAGCTGGGCGATCCACTACTCACTAGCTGTGCACGTACCATTTTCACCATATCCTCTTATTTCCCTTGGCCCATCAAGCTCAAATCCTCACACCTGTCTCAATTAGTTCTGCTTTAGTCTGGTGGGAAATCAGTATATAAATAAATTACTCTGGCTGCTTAATAACAATAATTGATGTGTCAGTGCAATGAGATATGAGGTTAACAATCTGCAGATACAGACAGGCCTGTACCCTCCTGCTCCTGACTTTCTTGCGGGCAATGAAAGCCCAGCCGGTCATGCTTGGCTTCCTGCAGCAAGCTCCCCGTATCCAGCCCAGGCAGACAGCAGACGGACAGCCCTGCAGGACGTACACACAGCACACAAAACCACAACAGGGTTCAGTGTCACACAAACCAACCCCACGACAAAAAGCGAGCCTCATTTCAGATATCATTTGTCTGAATTTGTAACCTGTGGCATTCTTTGCGATGTGAAGGTGCGATCAATCATCTCAGGCATAGCTGAGGAGTGATTGGACACTGATGTAAGCACATTGCCTTACATGTGATTCAGAACCATCTCTGAGAGGGATGCTGCCTTCTTCTGCAAGGTGCTGTAAGGCCTTTCATATGTCCATCTATTTAAGGTGGAAAACATGCATTATAAAGGAAGAACAGAACTGTTAAAAGGCTGCAGCTCAATGCTTTATAAATCATGCAGCAGCAGAACAATCCTTCAAATCTGTGGCCTCCGGAGACATGTGCACACTGTGATTGCCTAAATACTTCACCGACACTGTTTAGTAGATTGTATATGAGTTATTATTGGCGGTGTAATGATGTAGAAGACACATTTCTCTGTATTGTAGAACTATTTCCACTGAATTCTGTTTATTTAATATTTAATTCTCTCATTCTCAAAGCAGAAAGCTTTACAAGAGTTGTGCGTATTTTGCACATGCACTCAAACAGTAAAATATGATTCAGACCTGCACAATGGCATGCCTGCCAGAGGATTTTTATGAGCTGCAAAACACCATTAAGCTGTTCAAAGGTTTCCCACAGACTTGGCCTGTGAATGCACAAACCACACCACGCATGTGGTATCCAGGTCCTGGCATGGCATCATACCTTTCTCTTTCTCATTTATTTGTCCCTATTATGTGAAATACAAAATTTGGTTAATCTGGATGGATAGCCAAGCACCTCCTGAAATTCACGGCAAAATATCTGTGCATTCTTGGCATGCACACCGCCTGTGATTACTCAAAATCTGTTTCATCACTGAAATCAGACTAGGCACTGGACATCATAGCTGGAATATATCCATACAAATATACATATGAAATTAGAGAGAGACTTCTGTTGTATTAGAATACTTTAATATTTAATGTAGATAATGATTCCATTGCTTATTCAGGAGAAAATGGAGTTAAGAAGATAATTTGTTCAAGATGGAAAGATTCCAACAGGGTACATAGCAGACAAGGCAGGAAAAAGCAAGAAGGGGGATGTCCTTGGCATCATAGTGGACATCTTCTTTGGAAGTGTTTCCCAGAGCCCTGCATGTTTAAGATGTTTCCCTGCCTCACTACACCTGGTTCAGCTGATTGGAGTTAAGTAAACACCTGCCAATTGGAATCACCTGGACAGAGAAACACCAACAACATGCAGGGCAGCATATCTTGAGGACCAGGGTTGGGAAACACTGTTCTATGGGGCCTGTTCATGTTAAATGAAAGCTTTAGTGTGAAAGAAATCTTGTTATGATTTCATGCTCCCTAAAACAGAACACATCAATTTCCACCACTGCCAGTTTTGTTTTGGTCTAGAATGAATCTCTGAACTAAAAGTTTATTGATCCTCAGAGTTTATTTCATTGTAGAAAGTGTCTTAGGGTAACGTTTATCTTAACTTTTTCTAATTATGGTTAGCGATCCTAGTGGTTGTTTCCCCCTGGATTCTGAAGATCTGATGTATTGCTTTTGATCAGCAGCTGGGTTAAGGGGTTTCACTTGTTTAAATTCTAAAGTAGGACCTTCAAACAAGATAATTACTCCAGCTTTGTGTTTTCCACTTAAAGTAGTTAGGAGTTTACCAGATGAATCGCTGCCTTGCAATTCTCTAGCAAGGCAAAAAAATAAAGTAATAGCTCCTTTATAGAAAGACCCCAGCAAGCAACTGATCTCTATTTAGACATTATCATACCCAGAAGTTTACATTTTGTTGCTGCTAGATAACAACCAAAATATTACATTTGGACCTCTGATTTTATTTTAGTTTCATTTATTGTGAACAGCATGCGCCTGTCTCTGCTTTGTTTTGCAGTCAGCTTGTAGTGTTCATTTCCGTCTTCTGATCCTTTTTATTAAGTCTGCCACAACCAAAAAAAAAAAAAAAAAAAAAAAATTGCATAAAAGGAATGGAAATTGTTTTTAAATTTTAATATGGACAACCATTGTCGCCCATACTGGAAAGAACAATCTTTAAAAGCGTGATTTATGAATTGACATCTTTAATTTATTTGATATTACAAGTTGAAGAGGAAGTGGGATGAAATTGAAACTTGTTCTTTGCCCCCTGACCCCCACAACACCTCTCCTCCCAAGATAATAGAGGACAGATTACATTTTCGGACCATTCTGGATGCAGGATGCTGTTGATTTTTTTTAGGCAGTTTTGCTTAAAAACAGTTGGTAGGTGAAATGATGATGATGTGTATTTATTTTTTATTTTTTTGCATTGAATTATTGGATTGCAAATAATTAAAAATATATTCTATTCAACTAGACAGGAAGAAGTCGACGCCCTCAATTGTTAAGTCATAATTCCACTTGGTCTTGGTTTAAAAACAATTGTAAATTCAATCAGATAATTTTATTTTAGTTCTAATTTAATAATGAACTTCTTTTCCCTTGTTCACAAATGCCCTAAAATGTTAGTTTCACAATGACATATGCAGCGATCATATTACATATATTGTACTGAACCAGTGCAACAGACGGGTTTTCCTAGCAGCATACTGGAAGCTTCAGTAAGAGGAAGTGTAGAAGGTAGGAACGCAGGTGAAAACATGAGAGGTCGCTTTGTACCCCACCATCCTTCTTGTTTCAGCAACATATGGAGGCCAAGTGGGGTCAATGCGCATTGCAAATGTTAGCACATAGACATCCCTCTTCATCCTGAATGCTCAAACACACATGAATGCATAAACACACACACACAAGTCCTCCACTGGATCAACAGTCTTGGCTTGGAGATGAAGAGAACAGAGTTGCCAGCATCAACAGATGCCTCACGCTCCTATTCTGGAGGGGCTTCTGGTTTTTCTCCCTCCCTTTGAAATCCACGATTTCTGTGAGCTGTTGTTCTCCATGTTTGGCTTAGAAATGCTCTGCTGGTTTGGCAGATTTTTATTTATCTGCTAGTGTTCAAGTGAGAGGGCTATGATTGGTTGTGAAGAGCCTCGGGGACAAGGGTGGAAGGTATAACCAGAACTGAGAGGGCCTATGGTCTGAAAATTCTCCCAAGGGTTTCTTTTTTTTTTGTCTCCTTCTCTTTCTCTGTTGTCGTGTGGTGGTGTGCCAAATTTGCTGCCTTTACAGTGAATTTGTTGACTTCCCTCAGATTCTGATGTTTACGCCTCTTTTCGAAATAACTACAATGATGAACCAATTACATGTGGAATTACTTCTATGAAAACAGTAAACGTAAATGTGTTTGTGGATGTTTCATGTCCTGACATGAAACTTCTTGCATCCATTGAACTTGTGAGTTGTGAGGAAGACAGACTCAAGATGCCATTTAAAAAGACATTTTCTAATACAAATATGCTACTACAGTCATGTACTCTTTAACAATCCCTGAGATTGTCAAAATTTATATTGGCACAAGTTTTAAAGTTGCTGCTTAGCTGTTAGTGCATATTTTCTACATTTTAAGACACCTCTCAGATTAGATAGTAAAAATATTCTGTCACTTTTTCCTATTTTGTCACATTTCAACCAGAAACTTTAGTGCATTTTATTGATATTTAATTTGCTCAACACACAATAGTCCATATTTGTAAAGCGGAAGGGGCAAGGTATGGTTTCCATGCTTTTTTTTAATCTCTAGTAAATAATTGTAATGGAAAACAAATTAAAGGTGCAGCATGTTTGTCCAGCATGCAAAACAGGTAAGATTCCTTCTGCACATCATCTTAAGTTGAAACATGTTTTCTGTATCATGTTGTGGGAAAGTTTTACTTTATTAGATATAGAGAAGGTGGTAAGTGTACGAGAAAAATATTGGAGGGGTAATTCTGGAAGAAAATCTGTTAGAAGCTACAAAACACTTGAAACTGGGGCAGAGGTTACTATTGACTGAATATATTTGGAAGCCACACCTTTCAGATTTTGTGGGGTAAAACATCTTGACTGACCTTTTCTACTACAGTATTATGCACTAGAGTGTTTATTGGTTGACATGTTGGTAAAATACATTTAAGTTTACTACTGTCATGTGGCCATATGTGAAAAAGTTTAAGATATATGCATCCTTTACAAAGCACTGCATTCAGCTCAGGATATAGTGGGTATGATTATTCAAAAGTGACCCTGATCACTTGTCTCTGAACATATGAGGCACACAAGGTTTAAACTCTTCATAGAAAGAACACATTTGCAGTCTGAATAATAATAAAGAAATATATATATATATATATGTTATTTTTTTTCTCTCCTGAATTTTTAACTCAGTTTTAGCATCAGTCTTTTGTGTGTCTTGCTCTCTGAATCGGCTTGTGTGTCTGAGCAGACAGCTTCAAGGGTTCTCCTGTCATCCTCAAAAATCGCTCTGCTGCGACTGTCCTGAAGGCTAGAAAAGCTGAGTCGCTTTGAATGGATTACCCTAAAAATATTTCACTGAAGTCTCAGAGCAGATCTGGATCTGAGTGAGGCGTTTGGGTCTGGATCTTGACAGTCTAGAAATTGGTGACCTTGGATTTAGTAAAAATGAAATCAAAGCTCCATGAAAGCCCAGAATCAATGTTAAGGTTGTATTACTGTGTTCAGGGATCAGAAAACTTTGAGACTTTTCTGTACATACGCTAACATTGTATGAGGATAGATGGGATATTTTTGCCATGAGCTTGTAAGAGACTCTCACAGTGTGTAAACCTTGAGTAATACCACATTGTTACTCAATTGTTAACAAAAAAATATATATGATCTATTCTGTGTTCCAAATTATTATGCAAGTGATATTTTCTCAGATTTTCTAAATAGTCAATGCAAATGATGGTCAGTATAATTTTCAAGTCATGAACTATTACAAGACAAATCAAATTTTACTGAACAAAGCTCCCAATGAGAAGAGTATTTTCTTCAAAAATAAAAAAACTCAACATGCACTTTTCCAAATCATTATGCACAGCAGATTTTCTAAACATTTTATGATTATAAAGAACTGCAAACAGTCATTCTTTGAATGCACTGCATTAAATGGTCACAAGTACTAAAATCAAAAGCTATTTCTATCAAAAACATCTTAACAGGCCGAGTTACATGTTAACATAGGACCCCTTCTTTGGTATCACCTGCACAATTCTTGCATCCATTGAACTTGTGAGTTGTGGAAAGTTTCTGCTTGAATTTTTTTGCAGGATGCCAGAAAACCTTCCCAGAGCTGCTGTTTTGATATGAACTGCATCCCACCCTCAGATCTTCTGCTTGAGGAAACTCCAAAGGTTCTCAATAGGGTTGAGGTCAGAGGAGGATGGTGACCACACCATGAGTTTCTCTCCTTTTATGCCCATAGCAGCCAATGACACAGTGGTATTCCTTGCAGCATGAGATGGTGCATCGTCATGCATGAAGATGATTTTGATACTGAAGGTACGGCTCTTCGTTTTGAACCATGAAAGAAAGTGATCAGTCAGAAAGCCCATATACTTTGCTGAGGTCATTTTCTGACCTTCGGGGACTCTGAAGCTGCTCTCTTAATCCGATGAATTTGTCTAATAGAAACCTTCCTCATTATGCCTTTATCTGAACAAACCATTTTTGTTCTGAATCAGCCACAAATCTCTTCACAGTACAATAACGCGTCAGTTTTTATTAAATATCTTTTCATTAAATGTTTTCATACCTTCTCATCCAGCAGTATACTATCTGACGATTTTTGTCAGCAGAGAGATCCTCTTTCCCATATTGCTTGAAACCTGTGGCCTGCTTAATAATGTGGAACATCCTTCTTAAATAGATTTCCTATAATTGAGCTCACCAGACAAACTAATCAACCAGCCCTCTGAAATTAATTATAGTGATTCAAAGAGCCCTGACACAAAACACTATCTCTAAATTTAATAGTACAACAAAAAATGTAATCTTTATGACACTTAAATCCAATTTGCATGATAATTTGGAACACAGTGTAATCACGTGTAAAATAAAAAAGGTAACTGTTACAATTGCAAAAAATATTTATCATAATAATTAATACAGTTTTAAGACATAATAAACACCATCTAAATCCATCCATCTATTCTCTAACACCCTTGTTCCTAATGGGGTTGGGAGGGGTGCTGGTGCCTATCTCCAGCTAACATTCCAGGCGAGAGGCGGGATACACCCTGGACAGGTCGCCAGTCTGTCGCAGGGCATCACAAAGACAGACAGGACACACAACCATGCACACGCACACACACACACACACACACACACACCTAGGGAGAATTTAGAGAGACCAATTAACCTGACAGTCATGTTTTTGGACTGTCGGGTTTGTGGGAGCAAGCCGGAGAACCTGGAGAGAACCCACCATCTAAATTTAGAAGTGATTTCCTTATCTGTTCTTCAAAGAGTAACATAACTATTCCAACTTGACAATAGCTGATTATTTGAGGTAGCTGGCTTATGTGGAGTGCAATTTCAAAACAGTAAAATTTGTTCTTTTTTAGCAAGGAGAAAATGTAGAAACCTTCTTTAAGTCAGCTGACTGGCAGTTGCAGCAAAACGTGAGGGGTGCAGCGCTTTGATACTCAATGCCTCGTATGGCTGGAATAAACTGAGTAATTTTAGCATTTCCTCTGGTGTGCTAAATGGCATATGCATGTTTTATGGGGTTTGAAACATAAAGAAAAAAGAAAACACTTCAATTACCTTAATGATGGGAACTGCCTCGGGGATTAATATGAAATTAAAGTTAAATAAAGCATATTTCACATAAAGGTTGGCAGGATTCATGTGTTTCACAATTTAATCTATCAAGTTAGAACAACTAAAAGTAGTTGAGCACCATTATTTCAGTGAGCGCTTCATTGAAACGAGTCCCTGTTACACACCAAAAATTGTGCAGAATCACTTGAATTATCAGTTTTATATTACGGCTCAATCATTCAGGTGTGAAGTGGCTATTACACCTTGGCTTTGGTCTTTCGAATGCAGTACAAGGAATAGCAGTAGAGTTGGCAACCTTTGGCAGAGTCTGTATTGAATTTCGGGAAGTCACAGAAACACATCAGAAAAAGGCAAAATACAAAAAATAAAAGCTTTACTTTTTCTTGGTCACAGTGGAAAATTTAGCTGGATGCATAATTTAAACAAAAACCATCCGATCTGGAACCTAAGCAGATTTGTGATAAGCAATCCAATGCAGAAAGAGGAAGATGCAACAAAATGAAACACTTAAGACAGGCAAGTCTGGTCAGTTAAATGACAAATATAATAAGGCAACAAAACATTTGTTCTTCCATCCTGTCATTCTACAAACCAACATTCCAAAAATATTTTCTTTAAAAACATATTCATACATTCATTGTAGCATTTGTTGTACATATTCCAAAGAAGTATATCATATCCTCCTAAAAGGATTTTAGTAAGTAGTAGTAAGGGGTTCTACTTATTTCTTTGACAGAGATAAATAACCAATAAGCCAGTGGCCCCGTGATATGTCAAGCTAAAGCTGAACTCTGCCCTCAACATCTTATGGTGTTAGCAGCTATCGGACTAGAACAGAGAGTGAGAGGTCACAGGTTAAAATCCCCTTAGGATGGTTATCCACAGTGCCTGTGTGCATAATAGGCAGCAGGAACACTGTCTTCATACCGCTGAGATTCCTTTAGTTGGTTTTGATGACCGCACCAATCGGGCTTCATGCATTGGGTTTAGGAGCTTAGCAATGACTTATTATGTTACTGTCATATTCAGTTATATGAAGAATAATGTCAGTTATTATTCAGATATCAGTGATGATATATGAAGAATAATAAAACACTTGCTAGTAGTTATGATATATGGAGAAAGGTATAAGGAAAAGTAAAGGAATCTTGTGCACAGTCTGAAAACATCCATCCATCCTGCCTGACTTCTAGCTTTGTGTGTGTTTGTGCTGATGACACAACTGGAACAAAATAACTTTTCACAGATTTTGGTGTAATCAATGGATGTTGCACAACCTGCATTACCAATGTGACTGGCAATGCAACAACATTGATGTTCTGCAGAACTTTAACTGGTATGAATTTCTGTTTTGTTTTCTACTTGAATGGTTTTTGTGTGTATTTGCCACTCTTGAGTAAATTCCACATTTTGAATGTTTCACCCTAACGTCTGTAATTTGGCAGTAGATTGTTGCTGCGTCTGGAATGACCTCTCTCTTTTAGACTGCCAAGTGATCTTGGATTTTTTTTTTACCTCTTCCCTCTGGGAGTTGGCAGGAGTAATGCTGATGGTACAGACTGTGCTGCAGGTGCATGCATGGTGGGGCTAACTGCTTGGATTGGGCTGATTATTGGTTTTCCTCTCGGCGATCATTTTCCCTGGGAGTAGCAGGCTATGCAGCAGTCTTGCAGAAAACAGTTGGCCCTTGAAAATCATCTTAATGCAATGTATCGTCCAAATCATGTGGTTTTATAACGCTGAAATCAGTAGCGTTTCCTAAAGACTTGAAATTGCTCTGACAGTTGACTCGAATATGTTGGTCCAGCTTTAGAGAATACAAATAAACACAACAGAAAGAGGAAATAAACTAGATGGGTCAAATGACAGATAAATTCAGAAAGATGTACTGATAATATAAGATTAGATGGATGAATTACAATGTTCTCTCATTGAATGAAGTCTGGCTAACATGCTCATGCCTGATGTGATGTCACCAGATGCATGTGCAACCTTTGTTTTGGGAGAGTAAATTTTATCCTGAGCAAATAATCTTCAAGAATGCCATGACTTGTTGCAACGCTAAGTTAGTTAGTTTGATATTTAGACCTCTAGAAATTTAGCCCAATTAAATTAGACTGTTGTCTTGTTACGACCTTCTTTCGTCGTTCCCGTCTGTTACGTTCAGCAAAAAGATCTGTACGGATTTTTGGCATGACTACAAACATTGTTTGAGTGCTCTTACTATTGCAAACTGAAAATTATAATCTATTATTAATGATGGGGGATGGATATTTCATGAGGGAAAACTAATTCTTGTCAAGGAAGCAATAAGAAATGCCTCAGCCACCTCATATAAAACAGACACACACAGTCTGAGACAGAACATCATACTTTTCCCTATATACACACTGAATAAGAATTTATTTGGGCTACGGGGAATATGAATTGCACCAATTTCCTCTGAAGCTGTAAGCAGTGAATCAGTGGAAATTCAATAGTAAGTGAATGTCTATGGTAGTATTAATCAACCTAAAAATTTAAGACAAAAAAAATCTTACTCTGTGAATTATTGATAAGGTGAAACTTTACCTCTTTTGCTCTGAAAACTACCTGCTGACAGTTTGAAGCGAGTGACGATTACACACAAAGTATTGAAACACTAAACCGCAGACAAGTTATTTTGCCAGAAATTATTTTTTAAAAACATGAAAGGCAAAAAAACAAAGAAACAAAAAAAAAACTAAATCAACTTCAATAAAAATGCACTAAACCACTGTATTTTGATAATATGAGATAAGCTTGTCATGAATGAAGTCAGGATATTTCTCACTGATCTGCACCAGAATTAGATTTCTGCATTCCAGAAATTTGCTATACTATTTTTGTCAAAATAATAAACTTCTCTAAATTTGTTTGAAAGATTCAACTCTCTTCTTTTAAGAAGTAATTTTGTTATTTTTCCGCAGAAAGCTCACACCGATTAAGATTGCAACTTTATAAAAAGTGCAATTCCTGTTTTACATTTATTAAAAAAAAAATGTAAGTCAATATGCAGGATGTAACGCAGCACAAGCTCACTCTTTGATCGAAACAAAAGAGAAGCAGAACATCTTCAAGAATAGCATACACCATATTTCAAAATGTGTGAAAAGCCTTATAATATTTTTTTATATTGCATTTGGACAATATCTCACTAAAAAGTTTACAGACATGCAACCTTTGCTCTCAGTTAATTTATTCAGTAATGCAATGTGACACAAAAACCAATTTGTTGTTTCCATCATTAAAATAGTAAAAACAAGACATGCTGTTTAATTACGTCAGAATGTGTCACACTTCAAACATCATGAAATTGCAACAAATTTCTGACCCAAAAGGATCAGAACAGTATCTATGTTTGTCTTATAAACTACAGAAAGGATGATAGAAAGGTTTGCGAATGTCCAAAGTTTACTGCGACACACTGGCGACCTGTCCAGGGTGTACCCCGCCTCTCGCCCGGAACGCAGCTGCTGGAGATAGGCACCAGCAACTCCCAACCCCGTTAGGGAGAAGGGTGACGGAAAATGGATGGATGGATGGATGGATGTCCAAAGTTTACTGTGAAAGATCTGTAGCAAGACATGGCATTTCCTAACTATCGCATGCTATATCAAAGACAGATGTTTTCTGTCCTACATTCATAAATGTGAATAAGTAGAGTTTGCTTGAAGTCGTTGTTTTCACTGAAACTGTGTTCTTTAGTCAGACGAGACTCATACTGAGATGTGAGGCAACCAGTATTACAGATGCTTCTGGTTTGTAAAACAAGATAAATGTGTGGAAAAGAACCTCGTGTCCCCTGTTAAACATGGTGGAGGACGTGTAATGCTGTGAGACTGTTTCTCTAAAGGCCCTGGAAACCTTGTTAGAGTGCATGGCATCACAGTTTTTTTAATTTTATTTAAAAATGTTCCTGTCTTAAGTAGTTTAAAAAATACTTCCATTAATTTATTTCCAAGTGCCTTCCTATTAAATTAACCATCAGTTATTTTCTTTGTTTTCCAAAGCTTTGGTTTACTCTGCAGATGAAGATATTCTACAGACAGAAGAATAGAACAAGAAAAGCGATGTTTCATTTTTTGGCAATGTGTAGGACGTTGCATACACTTTGGAGGAGTGAATTCTACTAGACGGAGAGCTCTGTGTGATTTTCTTTCCTCTATTCCTCATTCTTCTGGTCTTCTTTTTTAGTACCAAGGAGTTAGGATCATTCGAAACACAATTCAGATTAGTGCGGACGGCTTTTCCTGAGGGAGCCTGGAGGGACGAGGGTCTTGCTTTTCTCCCTGTCCTCATTACCAAAAGACAAGGCACTCTCCAGCAAATCAATGGAAAAAGCTCAGGCGCTAATGCAGGCCATGTCTGGTGAAGGGATTCAGCCTTGTATTCATGTGTGTTTTATATGTCCCATGTGCTGCGTTCGAGGACAAACCTCCCTTTGCTGTGTTGAAATTTTAATCATCCTTTAAATTATTTTTCTTTGCGGAGGAGAAAACATTTATTTCAGCCTTTGAATCGGTATAAAATTTTGTGCTTCTCATGGTTTTCATGTTTGACTCAATCTAAAAACATCCATAAATAGAACAAAAGTGTAGAATAAAAAAGAGTGGTCAAATAAGTTCAACCAATCTAAATAATCAAATTTGTAAATAGCACTGTCCAAATGTAATTGCACTTTATTTTATCTCTGTATCAACTTCACTGTCATTCAGAGACTGCAGTGTACAGCCATATTTTCTTACACTGCTTACGATGTAGACAAGGGCACCCTACTCCCCATTGACTTAAGTTTAGTTCAGTTTATATCCATTGCACCAATTCAGAACACATGTCACCTCAAGGCACTTTATAAAAAGGTGATTCAATCCAAGCATAGATATCAGTTGGGAGAAAAGTTATCCACAGTGTTTCTCCCCCTCCTGGCTTTCCTCAGGCCATTCCGACTCGGGCTAAAAGCCACTTCATCCATATCAAAATTGGCATTGACAGCACTAACTTTGTTGCTCTTGTAATTATAATTGCTAAGGGCATTGTTGCCATGACTACTTCTACCTCAATAGCCAGTGGTTTTGTACAACTTTCTTTGCACAGACCAAAAAAAAAAAAAAGAGAAAAAAAAGCAGCATCAGTGTTTCCTGTCAACAACTCCATGAAGCAGATGCCGGCACCAAAACGTGCCGAGCGGCCCACCTGTCTCACGATTCAATCCATGCCAAAGCTGCTGTTCCAGCTGGAGTCGACATTGCCATGTTTTTTCTCCCTCACATTTTCAGCCTCCATCCCACGCTCGCGCCTCTCATTTTCTGTTTACACAGGTGAAACCGCTGGGTGCAACAAATGCTAAATAATAGTTTTATGTTGTGGATTTTCAGCCTCTCCTGCTGCCTCTGCCGTCTCGTGGTGCTGGAGGTGTTTCTGGGTCTTTGCAGACGGTATGGGAGAGCAACAGGAAGAGAGGGAAATAAATAAAACTGAGGGAAACAGATCAATAAATATTTCAGCATCTGCTCCCTTCACAGAGTTCTCCTGTAAGCCATAAGAATAGAGAGGCTGACACACAGAGAGAGGGAGGGATGGATAAAGCAGAAAAAAAGAGAGAAAGCGAGAACAGGGGTTATTGTGTTCCAGACTCTTATTCACAGCAAGCTCTGGAGAGTGAAAGAGACCGACAGAGAATGGGGATAATTTGGTCCCAGACTTTAATAGACAGAAGGAGGAGGCAAGAGTGAGAAGTGAGAAAGAGACACAGGGCGTGCTAACGAGCAGCACATACCAACATTGTCCTCCAAGGGAACCCAAAAAAGCCATATGAGATGGCTGCGGTCTGAAAGTTTGGCTCACTATAACAATGACTGTTAAGAGTCTTTCCCTTGCTGACTTTCACTTAATTTTAATTCCTGTCAGGAGTTAGCAGCAGACTGTGTGGGAGTGTAGTTTGTGCACCAAGCACTTCTAAATGATAATGAGCCGCTCAACAGCTAAGATGGCCAACGTGTCGCCGTGCATCAGGCGCGGCCGTCGTCTGTGCCAATCATCAGCTGATACGTACTGAAATTTGCTCGCCCGGGAAACGTGTTACATGCTGCACCAGAAACGAGGTGCACGTATTTAATGCATGGAGCAGAAGCAGCATGAGAGGAAAGAAAGATAGGGGAAGCATATGAGAACGGACAGGCCGCAGAGATGGAGGAGTTATGAAAAAATGATTGAAGGAGGGCTGTGGGGAGAGGGAGCAAGGGAAGAGAGACAGATGGCGTGAGGGAGGATGGGGAGGAGGGATGCAAAGACCTGCAACAGGCGGTGATCAAGATGGATTCATTTCGCAGGCAGATGATTAGGTGGAGGCAAAAAAAAAATAAATACATGGCAGGTTTATCCTGCCAATGAAAGACGAGTTTGGTAATATTGCTGCTTGAGTGGGAGCGGTGAAACCTTTTCAGGGTCACTTGTTGTGTGATATTGTGGTGTTAAGGAGCTGGTGCTAATGCGATATGCTGCTGGTTAGGGAGTCATTCCAGCCAGGCAGCGCACCTCTAATAAGACAGTAATGTAGTGTGCCCACATAATAAGCTGTTTAGAGATTGTCAAGAATCCACAGGTTACACACGTTATTATATTTAGACAGTATGTAAAACCAATGACACATCATAAAAATACTAATATAACATGATCTGCTGTTGGTATGTAGAAAGTTACATAATTGGAACAAAAATGTCAATATTATGAAAGTTATGGGCTTTACAACCTATGATTATGATAACCTCATCTGCCACTTTATTAGGTACAGCTTACGCGATCTAGTTCCAAGCTGTATGGGCCTTTACTTTCAGATCTAACTCAACACTGTCAGAAATATTCCATATAAATCTTGTTTGAAATTGACACAGCATCACACAGTTGCTGCAGATATGTAGACAGTGAATCTCCTGTTCCATCACACCCTAAAGGCCCCCCGATAGGCTGGTGACCTGATTAAAAAAATCAGCTGAAGATGATTGGACCTCTGACATGTTAATAGTTTTGGAAGGAATGATTACATAGCCTGATGTCTCTTAATAAGTTGCAAATAGGTACATCTGTTTTTGTTTTGGTGATCTAATGACATAGTTGTATTTTCAGAATAATTTTACTGGAACATCTTCAAATATATATATTTTTTTTGCTTCTTAATGGAATCCATATGTTTAGCTAACATTTATTGCTGTCCAAACTGTTCTTTGCAATATTGATATCGCCTACAGTGATAATAACAGTATGTTGTGCATAATTTATATTCTTCAGAACTTACATCGACTCCCATATAACTTGTGGCATATGTTTTCAAAAAATAGGAGTGGGATTGTTGTGCAAAGCCTAAGTATGCAGATGTGCTTGAATTTATCTGTTGTCATGGATGGCCATGATGTGCAATAATATTTGGTCTTGTGAATTTATTTTGTGTTGTTTATCACAAATTCTGACTAGCATCTGTCTATTGTGATTCATGTCAATAGACAAAATAACATTTCCTGTTTGTTGTCCATTTATGTTAACAAAAAAATAAAAATCCTGCTCACTTTATTTTGCACATTCTTTGTAAACCTGAAACATTGTGGCATAGGTGAAAATCTCATTGTAAAATCTCTTTCTACCCCTTACTTGATTTGAACTTTCAGCCACTTGCCTTCACCTGTTAATGTTTGTCAACTGCATCTAAAGCCAGAAAAACAAACTCAAACATTACTTCATCATCTGCCGCGGATGTGAAGAAAGCTGGATAATTAGAAAGAAATGTCAACGCTGTGTGGAACCTATTGCTTTTATCATTTGTATTCATCCACACTGCGATTATAGATGTATCACAATTCTCCCGTCGTCAATACAGACACAAGCAGTGAAAGTGCTGGTGGGAGTTCTTGTAATAAAGTGTCCATGTTAGCATGACATTCTGACAGAAGAGACTCAGCAAGGATTTGGATGTGTCAACTCATAAATACATTCACAGTTCTGCAGCATCTTGAAAAGTTGTGTTTCTCCTCACCTTGGCTTCTATGTATTAGGTATTGAGAAATTCTTCCACAGATTTTGAGAAAGGAATAGTGTTGGGGAAAGACTAGCAAAAGTGTAAGGATGTGTTTCTGTTATAATTTAAATGTTTGTTTCCATCAAGTATTTTTTGCTGTTGCAGACATTTAGCTGGGTGGAGAAGGTGATGCAGTTGTATTGAACTGATAGTTATTTATGTGTGCAGGTAGATAACACTAAAAGCTTTTATTGCTCTATTGCAACTCAAGGATCCTAATCATATTATTAGTTGAACCTGAGAACAGTATTTGAATGAGATTATTTCAGAAATTTTAAGGATGTGCTCTGCTTTTAAATTGGACTACAATCTAATTTTCCTGCCTTACTGAATGACAGATATGAATGGATGGTGCAGTCTAATTTATTGAATAATATTATTCCAAGGGTGTAGCTTTTTAATTTCTTTCTAAAAATCTGTTTCTGATAAAACTTTAAGACTGATGTGGATGCATGATAAAAACTCAATCTTCATTACTTTCCTCTGCCATCTTGTGTTTGAGCACCAATACATTAAAAGAATCTTGCTGAAAATGGGCTTGTCAAAATGCATGACATTCTCCAGATTTCTTCAATTTATTGTTTTCATTTTGTGGCTGTTGGGTCCTAGTTGCTACAGTAGCAGAGCAAATGCTGAGCATAAGAACAAAATGCAGAGGTAAAATGTTACATAAATGTACAAGCTCAAGGGAAATATCTTAGCAACATTTCCTACCAAAAGATCAGGTGCCTAAGCGAAGGGCCCTTAAATCTCTGCTTCAACTAAATAGAGAAGACTGGACAAAGGACTGGGAATGATCAAGAGCGATTGTATCCTCCAGACTTGTGAAATGTTGTAGGAGATGACTAAGGCCTGTTTTATTGATAAAATAAAGGTTGGAGTTCTAGTGTGTGATTGTGCTACTCTAATTAAAGAAGAATTTATCTTAAGGTTGAATACCAACTTTACGATAATGCAGTCCTGCTGTGACAAATGGAATGTTATGTGAGATACCATCAGATATTTATACTGTTGTATTAGTGTGCCATAAATCTAAAGCTATTGATGGGTATGCTGTGAAAAGGCTTGACTGAAATACTAAAAGAAATTGTAGTACATAAAAGCTAATGTCTTAGCTGCTCCCATCCTAGAAAAGACTTTTTCAAACCACTTTGTCAAGCCAGCAGAACATCTTCTTTCCTGCTATCAAGGGGGCACAGCCTGTATTGATGTGACCTTTCTCTGGCCAGCAGACCTCCAATTCCATTAAGAAATAATGAAGGTGTCAGAAAAGGGCAATTAGCTGCTTAATGTTGGGCAACAGTACTTTAATGCAACATGCATTTGCTGACAAGTCAGTTTAATCCCCTTGATGACACAGATCCACAGACATGTCATAAGCATGTTTTACAACAGATTTGTTCATTTTCACAAGGACTCCTTCTGCTGGAGTCAACAGCTTAGTATAGGTGATTAAAATGAAAATGTTATAAATGTAATAATATGAAACCCAGGCTAAAGAAAAAAATCATTAACAGGCTATTGCCAGGCTCGTGAAGATTGAAATCTTATGTGAAGAGACATTATCTGAGCCACAGAAGACAAACAGTCCAATTCATAGCTTGTCATTAAAGCCTCATGTATCGTAAACATCTGCTTTATCACATCTTCAGGTACCTTTGTTTGTTATTTTGAACGTGACAGCTGTAATCAAAATTGATCTGTATGCTACAGGGAGGCTGCTAAAGCTGACATGACAAATGTTGGGCAGAGCGTGCAGGTGTTTTCTAAATCAGACCGATGTGATTGATCCTCCCTTGAATCCATCATGATGAAGCTATGTTGACAGTGAGCTTCTATTAAGATTTTATTTTGACAGTTGGGAGAAAAAGAAAGAAAGGTGCTAATCGACTGCAGCTTGGAAAGATTTGGCTGAAAACTGCATGGTCATTGGACAGTAGGGAATAGTTATTAGTCTAAAAATGTTAAGGGGAATTCTGCTGCTGGTCCTATTGATTTTCCGTTAATTACACTTTGTTCCACAGTGTTTTTGCATGGTAAATTAATTTGAAGACCTCAGACTCTGGGTGAACACTTTTTCTTATTATTTCAGCCTGCTAAAGCAATTGCACAACCTACAGTATGAAACATATTTGGCTTAACTAAGACCTGAATTCAGTGCCTTACAAAAGTATTCATACACCTTACACTGTTTTTGCAATTGTGAAACTCAGACCACAACTTTAGTATATTTTATTGTGACATTGTGTGATTGACAAAAATTATGAGGTAGGGAGATAGGTTTCACGGATTTCAAAATTTTTACATGCAAATATGTTAAAGGTATAATTTGCAGTGTCAGACCTATTTACTCAAATACCACTTAACAGAATATACCTCAATGTCAATACAGCTGTTCTCCGAAGGCCTCAGAGATTTGTAAGAAAACATTAGTGAACAAACATGAAGATCAAGAAACCTATCAGACAGGTCAGGAGGAAAGGGGGAGAAGCATAAAGCACGGTTAGGTTATAAAAGGATATTTCAATTTCACATTCTAAATGTGCATAAATGACACTCTCAACAGCAGATGCAATTGTAAGGAAAAGGGAAGTCTACAAAACCTTGAATTTTCTCTATGGCTGAATGAATTTTTGCAAGATGTTGTGAAAATTATAATAAATTTTTCTTGATTTCACTCAGATACAATACTTGGTGTTAGTTTTATAAAGCGTCAATGAGATATATGAGTGTTTGTGAGTACAATGAAATTAAGTGTCCAAATGCTCAATGGGTGTAAATAATATATAAAATCTATATAACGTACGTAAGAAAAACGTATTGATATTATGAGCTAAATAATATGTTCTTCAGCCACTCCCCTCTCATTTAAAACCTCATTTGTGTTCACTGCGTCTCAGTGAGGCTTTTCCTCTCAAGCACATATAGATGTCTGCTCCCCTGATTTTGACAGTGGCTTTTGATGTAGCGTAGTAGTACTTTTACTCTCTCTTTTTCTTAAAGACGGGACTTCTAACCAAGAAATGTTTCTATACAAATGTGCAGCTCAGGCTGAAAGCAAAGATGGCGTAAAGCAAATTGTCAGAGCATATAGACTGACTGGCTTTGAAATGCAGTGCCTTTGAAACTGCAACATTTCAATTCAGAGAACAGCAATTACACAGTCAAACATGGAAGGGGATGGAATTGCATTACAGCACTGTCACATTTATTATAATTCAGTCAGTTTTTTGCTCTGTGCTTAGTGCTCAGCCCTGGGGACCCCACAGGCCTTCTGACTGTGCCCACTCACCCGTCCCTGGTTCCTGCTCTCAGCTCACACTTCAAGACACGAGCGCACAACCTAAGGCCATCTGTTTGCCTTTTCTGGGGCCGCTCGATGCCTATAGGGATGTGGGCATATGTGGTAAAAAAAAAAAAAAAAAAGCACCAGCAGACCTGTCAGCCCTGCTGTGTCTGTGCTGATTACCTGGGGACCAAACCACATCCTCTCAACCTTTAATAAAAGCTGTATTTCCCCTGCTGCGGTGGATATTAATGGCCTCATTCATGGCTAATTCCATCAAAGTGGCTGAAAATGGCAAATATTCTCCTCAGACAGGCTGATCGTTCAGGGCGGCACTTAACAGAATGACAGCAACAAACACATTTTTGGTGGTTTTACATACTGAAGTTTGCAGATAAACACAGAGTAATAACTAACTTTTTGCTAAAGCTGAGGTTAAAGGTTGAACCCAGGTTTAATGCAGTATAATTACAGTTTTAGATGTTCTTTTTTATTTCTTAGGTTGCTTCTATGCATAGCTTTGATTTTACAGCATGCCTTACTAGCAGTGCTGTAAAAAGATGTATATGGTCTCAGGCATATTGTGAACTTTGCACAAACTTTATAAACAACATGTTAGGAATTGTTAATTAAGGAGGTTTAGAATTAATTACTCCTTAATTAATTCTGTTTTATCTGCTTCTTTTTTTCACCTATATAATCTAAGGACATTCCTTTTTAAAAACAAAACAATAGCTGCATCTTTCTTCACTATATTTTTTACAAAAGTGATGCATTCCAAAACTAAATTTTTGACTTAACTTGTCAACCCATTGTCTAATCCACAGAATAGGACGTTTAAATGTAATACTTATCTGGCTTTAAAAAAGTTACAATATTCTTCTTTGTTCACGAGCACTTAGACTAATTGGTGTTAGCACTGTAAAAGAGAAACTTGCATTACATGGATTTAAATGTGCGGAAATCAACGAGATTTTGTGGAACGAGTTACGTTATGTAAGGTCATGTTTGATCTGCTCTCATGTCGTGTCCATACTGGAAACAATTCACAGTATATGATTATGTCCTAACCAGGTACATAACTTTTCAGTGACGTCACAGTCTCGTCGGGTGTACATACACCCCAAGTGGTGGTTTAAGTGTCGTCTTCAGTTTCATGTGAGAAGCTAGTGAAGTATTAGCATAGTGTAGTATGAGATTAATCACCATTACTATTAAGTCATGGTTAAGCTATTTGAGTCACATCGATTATAGCAGTGGTGCACATTTTCTGTTTGCATGATGTGGGAATGCCTCAGCCCTCAAGTGGCATCCAAAATATCTGTGGTAGACTTGCTTCTACAATGGCGATCCGATTGTGCATTCTAGTGTTAAATGCACATGAACGTTAGGGAATTATTTAGGGCATTTCATATGTCATCATGCCTTGCAATGTAATTTTAAAAACCTCACAGTGTGACTGGTAAACAAGGATTTTTTAGATTTTGAATTCACAAGTTTTGCGAATCAGAAGTAAGCCTCCAGTTACCTAGACTGAGCTTAATATTAGGTGAAATGTGTCTTTATGAATTAGGCCTCCCTACAAGATCAGTAAGTTCTAAGATACATAAGAGTTTTTTTTTCTGTAGAGTTAAAAAAAAGTATACTGGAAGCAATATTTTATTTTCATGTCCTCTCACCCTCCTGATTCGTTGGATTGGTTGTTCACTACTGTCCAACCTATATGCCTGTTTAAGTTGAATTATTGGTGCAAAGCGAGTTACTCAACTGTGTTCCCTTACTTTTCTTAGTCTTCAGTGTTCCCAGGACTAGATTGGAGATATTTTTTCTTACTATTTTTTTGTCTTTAACTCCAACTCTTATATGTTGAATGGATCCTCTGATCAAGACTGAAATTTAAAGTATTATTATTATTTTTTATTATTTTCATTTTTTAGAAATTTCTACAAGGTGCCCATTAGGCCAGTAGGAAGTGTACTTTGTCTTCCTCTCACAGTTCAAAATTATACATGGTAGGTTTATTGACCATTCTAAAGTGCTTTTTCTGTGTAGCCTGTGTCTTTGTGTTTCCACGTATAGGGCTGGCAACTCATCGAAGGTGTACCCATCTCCTCATCACTGCTGGAGACAGACACCAGCTCTCCTGCAGCACTGCTGGGATGAGCTATAATAATGGATACATAATTTAGTCTTTTCTTAACACTGTAATTCATATATCCTTCATTACAATACACACAATTTATGTAACATGGATGCAGCACAAACTGTACACAAACTGAAGTTTGAACAATATCAAACAACATCGTCATAGCAGGTTAGGTTTTGTGCTTAACTGTTGATTTCCTTGTACAAATGATGCCAAAGGATGCAGTTTGGTTTTATGCAATGCCGTGATTAAAACTGCAATGTTATTTGTTACTCTCTGTGTTTTTATCATACAGTAAATAAAGTCCATGTACCATATAAGCCTTCTGCATCAAATTTAATAGCCTACACAAACAGATATATTATTATTACTCGGTTGAAGTAGGAAGCACTCATCCTGATTATACTGAAAATAAAGTGAATCAGTTTTAGAATCAAGTGTGTATGTATAATAATAAGTATGTTTACTGAACAGATGCATGTATCACTATTATGAAGTTATTTCCAAAGCAAATTATGTTGTCAACTGATGTGAAACTGGTAATCAATCATATGGTCATATAGTCCTTGAATTTGCCAGTATAAAATCAAAATGTGTGTGTTTGTTCATGACGATAGAATGAAAACAATACAAAGCACCATGTTTTATTTTACTGTCAAGCAGCTTAATGCACTTTCTACAGGGCACCTGGGCCCCATGCTGTAAAACCAGGGTGTCACTGAATGGTTCCCTAATGTATTAGACCTATTAAACTCATGAATCTTCCTTGCCTGTAGTTCAGGAACATAGCAGAACCTGTTCTGGCTGACTCATTTGGGGAAGTGCAAGATGAGAAGAGAAACCAGGCTGGAGTATATAAGACCCCTCCTTGGAATGACTGTGTATTGCACAAAGAATGGATAGCGGCAGATTGAGATAGAAGTGGACCATATGGAGGGCTGTGTCCAGCTGTAGTCGGTTGTTTTATTTATTAGCCCTGCCAGGTTGGTTGCAACATTAATTTCATGCCTGTGTTACCACACCTGCATCTTGAGCTGAGGTTGCTGACTTCAGATAACGCAAAATAAAGAAGCATGGGCTCCCTCTCATACAGCAGGAAAGCTACATGAAGTGATTAATAACATTTTAAATGTCTTGGGTTCTGCTCTAATCGCTTAAAGCTCACAATGCCATTTCTATATCACTCTATATTCTCTTATTCTAAGCTAAATATTCTTGTCACATAATCACAAATCCTCATGTGCGCTACAATGACACAAGATCTTAAGATGACAAATTAGCTCAGCATTCATCTGCCTTGACACTTATTTACTTGAATCATGTTCTCTGACCTGCTAGGTTTCCTTTTTCATGTCTCACCAGTGTTGCTTGTAGTTAGTCATTATAATGTCAGTCACCTGAGTATTGACTTAGAAAGGAAGAACTTGTTAGAGGAAAAATATGTTGAATATTACAATCTAAAAAAATGACATAAAATAAATGTCTGCGCAACTTGAGGTCCATACAAACCAACTTATAACATTCACTACGTTATAAACTGGGTGTGTATAGGCACAGCTATGCCTAAAATGGTGAATTGTTTCTGAATTATTGGCAACAGATTAGACTGAAGAGTGGAAAAGAATCAAGAAGAAGGTCCTCTTGATTTGGAAGCTTTCCATTTTAAAAACATAATTTTAGGAAAAAAAATCTAGTCAAAAATAAGTCACCTAAGTCTTATTGGAATGCGCAACATTCTTATCTGTTTTTCAAATAAATTTAGCATGCAAAAATTTGAAGGTGACACTGTTTAAAAATCCACAGTACTTGTTACTTTTCGACTCCTATAAATCTTTTGCTTTGAGTGATTATTGACAGCAAACATTGCTCTGTTCTTGGGCTCCAATTCTGAAAATCAGTTGACTTAGATATTCACAAAATAAACTTTGATAGCAGTGAGAAAGAGGCCTCTGACTATGGTCTGTGACAGATAACTACAGACTGCTGATAAGTAAAAAGCTGAAAACAGTGCTGTCATTCATTCTTTTTTCTTCTAAAATGCTTCAATGTGACTTATAAATTAAGGGGGATATTTTAAGAATACGGCTAGGATTTTTGCATTCTTTTGTACAGAAATTATCAAAACTTCCCTCTGCCAAAAAAAGTATATCAATGTGAAACAAATATAGTACCAGCAAGCCTCCCAGTGTCGGAAAACCGTACATTAGGTTTATTGACCATTGTAAATTGCTTTCAGGACTGAGTGCATGCATGCTCCACTCTATAAGCGGTGTATCGCTGTGTTACCACTGGCGACCTGTCCAGGGTGTATCCTGCATCTATGTATCCTGTATCTACAGACTGCTAGGATGTGTTTGTATAGATAATGAATGACTAAATGGATTACTGGACCACCTGCAGGACACTAGCTTTAAAGAGCAGAGGTCTTCAAATCTAGCCCTCGAGTGGTGGTGTCCTGCAACTTTTAAATGTCTCTGTTTTAACCACCAAAGTCTAGTAATTAGGTCGTTAGCAGGACTCTGGAAGCTCAACACATGCAACAGGCATATTTTTTATACCTAAACAGACCTAAGGTTTTAGGAAAAAATGTTTTATATTTAAACCCTTGAAAAAGCATTCCTACAAAGTCAAAGACACATGTAGCAAGATTAGAAACAGCTTAGGTTTTGTGCTTAATTTCTGATTTCCTTGTACAAATGTTGCAAAAGGACACAATTAAGATATCTGTTTTGGTAGAAATGCTAATGCTAAAATAGCAATGTCTACCTTTTCATGGCAATTTTTCGGGCAATAAACTCAACTATTACCCACTACAAAATCGAAAGAAGCAAGAAAGGCGGTGTTATGTTAGGTACAAATATTTCACTTTTCTAGATGTTGTGTAAAGATGAAAAACATTTTTTTGCATTGAACTAAGTAACTAAATATTGAGTGCATAGCTGAACTTTGTGGAACCTGATTAAACAGCTCAATAAAATAAATGCTATATACAGTTTTGCTATTACATCTTGCAAAAATGTTATCCTCGAGTGTGAAGTCTGACCATTGGATTCTTTTTCCTCTGAGTGATGATTAATATGAGAATGGTTGCTGCTCAAGGCAGCAAGCAATAGAATATTTTCTAGGTAAAAGCTTGCATCAATGAGAAAGGCATGCTAAGTGCAATGACTTAGCCATGACAGAAATGTATTTGTTTTGAAAATCAGCTTTTAAGTGGTGCACTTTAAAATTCAGAAACTTCTGAGAGAAAATATATATATTTGCTTTATTTTTAAATAATAATAATAGCTTCTAAGCAAAATAAAACAGACAGATGCATATGTCCTTTTAGGCAGCCACACTATTTGTCAAGAACTTTTTATTCTGCACTCAGAAACTGTTGTTTCCCCTCGACAGATTTCCATAAATAAGATATGAACCCGACTGGCCTCTTTTTGTGTCTGCATCAGGATGACCCACCTGTCTGAAAGATTGTATGAGATCGTGATTGAGATGCTCAACCTGAGACTCTGAGACCTGGTGGTTCATCAAAACCCTCTAGGGAACAATTCTCCTCTTTCTTTATTTCTCTCTTTGTTTCTTCCATTTCAAAAAGACAGACACTGCTAAAAGATTCATGCATGTGGGCTTTAGGGTCATTAAAGAATGATCCACTGCAAAGCTGTTTTTTCACCCTCATAATGAAATCCAATATTCATGAAATGGATTTTTTTTTTCTGCTCGCCAACTCATTCTCGTCACAGATGTGTGTTTGCTGGTGTATTTGGACTATGTTTTCTCAGACTTGTTAGGCTCGCACAGGCTAATGGTATCCTTAAGGCGCATTTTCAGACCACCCAGTTAATTACATATGGTTGACTGATGACCTCCCCCACATTACCTGTGTAAGGCAATGTAGAGTTGGGGCCTATCTGGGCTTTTCTGAGATTGAGGTCAGAATGAAGACCAGTTAATCATAGCTTTGTTTACAGAAGCATTCTGCTAACCACACAGGGCTTCCAGGTAGGCTGTATAATCTGATTGGCTCATCTGAAACCAATGATATGCAAAGGTTGATATTACAGTACTATCAGGCAGAGAAAGGATCAACATTTGCTGATGTAACAAAGTGTTTCATACTTTCTTTTAGGTGTGATTAAGGGCCATAATTTGGCATTAGCAATTTAGCAAGTCATGTATTTTTTTTTATTATTATTACAATGACTCTCTTTATTTGAAAGTGATGAGACAAGAAAGTTGGTAAATGAGAGGGGGGGAAGACATGCAGCAAAGGTTATCAGGCTGAGATTCGAACCTGTGACTTTCGAGTAGAGGGCTAATGGCTCCTTGCATGATTGTATTTTGCCCTGCACCGTCCTGCACCACCTGTTTTGATTTTATAAATATAACCAATGACTTTATCAAAAATGAAATAATAGTAATACTTGGTGTGGATCATGGGTGGCTGTCAATAAACACGAGATGTTTTACACACTGGACCCGTAGACTCTCATGTGTGCATCCACTCATACCTCAGAGCAGTTTGGTGTGGCCAATTAACCTGATGTGCAAGATTCTAGACGGTGTAGAGAAACAACCAAAATTACACAGAAAAAATTTACACAGCAACAGAGAGAATTTGAAAACTCTAAAAGGCAAGGCGTGATGGACACCTCTAATATTGCTGTTTCTCAACTAATTTCATGAAGCCAGCTTGTTTTTCTGTACGCTTATGCAGCACTAACATACTGGGCTGCCCCCATTGATGGAGCAAACACATGACATTTTCTTATTTTCAGTGATGAAAATAAGAAAATGTTGCCCAAGGTTGGACAACAAAATACATATATTCTTAAGCCTTGTGTTGTCTCGAGACTAAAAAGTGACCCATAACCATGTTTACTTGTAGAAAAAATACCCTAAACTATCTTTTTACGGCTTGAAATGTTATTACTTTTTCTAAATTGACCCAAAGTTATACTTTGTTTTTGTTTATATTTCCATATGGGCTGTACACCACTAGGGCACAAGGACTGTCTTATGGGTCATTTTTGACCCATGCATTATAAAAGCATTTAAGAACCAGAAAATAGATAATGGATGGATGGATGATCTCACGAAGGTTATATATCCTCATTTAATTTAAATTAGATAAATAGTGTGAAACCACTACAATTGATGGTATAAAACAAAACTCTCCTGGGTGTCATGTTTTGGGATTTAGATTTTGCTGTAATAAAAGCAATAGCAGCAGATTTCATTCTACTTGAAAGAGCATCTTGCAAAGGTGCCATCTACCATCTGTGACTTGAATGTGTTGCTTTGCATTTAAGAGACTTAAACCATTCAACAAGAGAAAAATCTTAAAAGAAATTTGTTTATTCAGGTGAAGAGACGTCCAAATATAATTATCCCATACAACCAATACCTAAGTAAAGAATTTGCCTTTATTCTGCATACTGATTTGCATTTAACAGTTAGATAGGTTTTTGATTTAGAAAAATGCAGCTATTTTTGAATCATGTATATGACAGATTTATTTATTTTTCTTTGTTTTCTCGCCCTCAGGCATATTACCTTATCAGTATGCGTGACAAGAGCTGGGTAGTACCTTCACTCACTGAAGGGAGAGGATTGAAAAGCTTAAAAGCTTTTCTTCTTCAGATATAAATGGCCTGTGTAGGCCTAATTTAATTTTTAGTGTCAGTAGTCAAACTAGATTTTAAATAAAAGCAAGTGAGTGACACTAGTGTTGACACCCCAGGGCAGTATTTGCAGTTGAATATTCATAAAGTCATATGGGGTGCTGGGTTCTGCAATGATGAGAAAAAATAAAAACCCAAAAGGAATTATGTGAAGCATAACAGCTTCTTGCTGCACTGAATTATGCCAGAATACGTGAAATCAGATATCAGTGTGATTAAAATTCTGCCAACAAAATACCACTATCATCATTGGCATCAGTAGCAATTTTAATCAAGTCATCTTTTTTTGTCATATCATCAAGATATTATGCCACATTTAATCCTCACCACCTTCATTATGATAACCACCAACACCGTTATCATCAACACCGATAATCATCTCAATCTGTCCTCCCCATCGTCTCTCTGTTATCTCCATCTTTATCGCTGCTGTTAATTCCCTGCATCGCACTTGGCTTTCTGCTGCACAATTGTGTTTTGTTGTTGTAGCTACTCAGAGTTTTTTTTTTTTTTGCTACAATTACATACTCCACTGAAGCAAAAGAGGTAATTCGTTCTCCCACTTTGATTATATTTTGTTGCTCTGTTCTTCAACCCAGAACCACCCAATGAACTCGTACTTCTCCCAAATTTCATCTATGCAATTTAATAATTTGTGGCAACTGACCAGTGTGAACATTTCCCTTGGCTTCTTAAACTCATATTCAACTCTAAATCATTCTTTTTGTGTCTTCCATCAAAAGACTTTATTTTGAATGTTAAAACTTCTTTAGAGTTTTAGTTTACCAGAACGTTTTTACTGACCCAGCTATAGGCTGAGACGTAACAGTATGTCTAGAGCTGGGGTGCTCAAGTCCAGTCCTCGAGAGTCACCATCCGACAACTTTTAGATTCACTCCTGCTTCGAAATGCTTGAGTCAAAAGGCCAAATTTCTTCACCGGCAGTAACTGAGCTCTGCAGAGGCCTGGGAACAAGCCATTTATTTGATCCAGATGTGTTAGACAAGGGATGCATATAAAAGTTGCAGAGTGGTAGCACTCGAGGACTGGACTTCGGCACTCCTGGTCTAGACCTTAATGCTCTGAATTTAAAGAGGAGATTGTTTGTCAGATTGGTGCATACAAATCATCAATACTGCTGAGACACTTCCAAATAAGTGAATCCAGGTGTTAAAGTCATCATCATAGCCCAATGTGTATACAATCCAACAGCGAGGCAAGACTGCTTGTAATTTGGTTGTGGTTGTAATAACAAATTGAGGCATAAATGTGGTGGGCAATGTAAGATCACACCAAAGCATATAATTCACAGGAATAAACTCTAGATCAGTGGAGACATGCTTGACAGTACCAGACTGATTGAATTAGAGCAGGAGATACTTTCTCAGAATTTTTTCTTGACCCCATAGTTCCAACAATGGAGCCAAAAAATATTTTGGGAAATGCCATATCCTCTACTGTACGGGACCAGACTATGGATTGCCACTTCCAGTTCCAACGTGAATTTTGCAAAGCAAAATAGGATTGTAAAGGCACCAGTGGGTGAATTTGGTGTGTAGAAATTTGATCGGCCCAGAAAGAGTTCTGGCAAAATCCCCCACAGAAAATTTGCGGGCAAACTGGAGAGGAATCAATGAGGGAGACACTCTTCTGCTGTTTTAGAGCCTTGCCTCACAAATGCTCTCCCAGGAGAAAGATCTAGTATTTCTATAAAGACTATTCTAAACCTTGTGGAAAGCCTTTGGGCCATTAGAAGTGGGCCAATTTTCTTCTAAAGCCTTGCTTTTAATACTGAGACGTCTTAAGATTCATGTATGAGTATAAAAGCAATTGTATCAATACATTTGGCAATATGATATCACTCACTCCGCATACCTAGAAAAAGGACAGGTGTCAGGACGGCCATGCATTAGTAAACATACGTTGGGTTTAACAGATGTGTGTGCAGCATGTGAGCACAGCTTCCTCTGCTCTCATATGTTTTTCATGAGAAGGCCAAGTGATGTTTGCGATACCTGAAGGATTGAGCTCTTATAAGGAGGAAAGGTGAATATGTCAAACACTTCTATAAACATCAAGTTACAGCAAGAACTGGATGCACTCACAGCCCCAGATGGGCCTCCATCCACATCTGCACCTCAATTTTTGTGGCGGTAAAACAATAATTTCTTGGGAGGATCTGTCTACACAGAATAGGAAAATCATGATGGAAAATTTTAAGTCACACATAGACGATTCCAGGAAGGAAGACATTGACTCATTAACAACTGTTTTCTAAATGGCGTTGAGCACAGACACACAGTCATGCAAAAGTGAACTTTCTATAAATACAAGCTTTCTTTGACTCAACCTGAAGGTTCAATAGGATGAATGCGCACATTCACACAAGGTACTAGAGAGGCAAACAACTGAATAAATGCCATGAATAAATTGCGAGATCTTTATATATTTTTTGCTCCTTTTACCATTTCCTTTTGCTATTGCTTCCTTCTTGATCTTTCAGCACCAACAGGAAAAGAGAAACTGAATTAAAAAGCACTTTTGATATCTCCTCCTTGCTGAAGATAAATAAAATGATCAGACTCTGTCAACAGGATGACTTCCGCCCCTCTTTCACTCGTCTCCGCCTCCTGCCGAACACACCCTCATCCTTCTATCTCTTCACCCCCACTCCTCTCCTCTGATTGGAATCTGGAAACCCATTTGCTATCTTGCTCTCAGACCTAACTCAGACCTTGTCAGGTAGTCTGCTCACGTCCCTCTTGCCTTTTTTCTCTCTTTTGCTCTCTCCTTTCGTCTTTATCCCCTCACCGTCTGCTGCGGGCTCTGTGGAGAATTTGCCCAAATTACCTGTCATACTGGCAGCTACGTGTAAATAAGCCAGGAAAGTGTGTCGTTTTTTTCTATGTCCTCCCTTCGTTTCTTCTGTCTCCCCCCACAGCTTACCTTAAAGGCATCTCGTCTCTCTTAAAACTACGAATACCCCTCTTTTCAACCCATCACTTTTTTCCTTTCTATTTTTTGCATGCCCTCAACCTCAATCTTTCCATGCTTGTTCTCTGTTTTTCTATTCTGTCTTACCATTTGCCATCAGGACTGCGGGGAGGTTTTCCAAGCTCTCATGTATCATTTTTTGTAAAGAAAATAAGTTCATTGTGGACTCTGTGGGAGATGTAGCATGTGGAGAATCAGACTTCATCATCATTATTTGTCATATAAGCTTTAAATGAGAGCAAAAAAAAACCCCAAAAACTTTGCATCATGTTTTTAATAAAAACCTTGTTAGTACCTCTAGCAGTAACCTTAAATTAGATTTTTTTTTTTTTTTTTAAATAATCTCCTGCATTCTATTCTTTGGGATTCAACAGGTGGATGCTGCTGTTAAGCAGTGCATAAATGTGTTTTTCAATATTTTCAAACGATAGATGGAGGAGGATGTGTTTGAGTGAGTTGGAGGCCAAACTCTGAGGTCAGTTACAGCTCAAGAAGGGGTAATCATCTCTAACCCAGGGTTACAGGTGCAAAGATGGTAATTTGACAGGAGTTAGTGAAAAAAAAAGTAGGAATGCATGCTGTTGAGCTGCTAGAGGAACGATAAAGAGAGCAGCATGGAGTTTTTCGACCCCTGTCCTGCTATCAGAGTTAGGCTCCAACAGACATGCGGTGAGATTTATTGAGACTCCCCCACTCACCTCGGTCTATGTCAATAGACATTTATCTTCCTGATAAATGAAGGTCCTTTAAGGTAATCTCTAGACAGTTTTAATGACTCTGACTTGTAATGAGTTTAATGGAATGTTGGATCTCCAACATTCGACATTCTGTGAAATTGGCATACAACAAGAAAAACTTTATTTCCACATTAGGACCCATTTAACCCAGATGAGAACCCTACTGTAGACCTCAGAACCTTCAAAAATGTCTTGAAGTAACACCAAATCTGTCTAGTATGAAGTCATTAATGAAGTTATTGAGCACACCAAATAGCTTTTTTCTTGCTGCTTTCTTGATCTTCCTGTGTTGGGTATCACATTAGCAATAAGATGTTTCCTCACAATCTACAATTTCCTTTCATAATTTTCTAAAATATTGATTAGAGTTCATTGGTAACTTGACAAGATGCAAGTGAGGGAAGGACCCCACACCAAGATTAAAACACTGTTCTCTGTTAGCACAGAGAACAGTGCTAACAAGTTCTCTGTGCAGTCAAGACCTATAGTTAAATGATGAAAAATGCATTTGCTGTTTAAAATGACAGTCTGCATTTTAAACAAATGCAGACTGTGTCTCTCATACTTGACCATTCTGGCCAAAATCAAGGTCACCTTGCTAAAATATGTAAAGATTTGATGTGATGCTTGCAAATTGATTACCGGCTTCTGGAGTATTACGTCACAAAAGTTTGAATATGGAAATCCAATGACAACACAGCAGATTCTGAAATTTTGATCCTTAGCTGCTGAAGCCTGCCCTCACTTGGAATTTCACACTGTGCCTGTTTTGGGGATCAGATTATTCATACATTTGTTAATCTTTTTTCACCTGTTGTGGAGGTTATTGGTGTAAGGTTTGCAGAAATGATAACAGCTGTTAGCTCAGGGCGACTCAATCATGAACAGTCACACATCAGCTCTCTGTGATCCCACCATGTAGGAGAGAGCAAGATACACACACCTAAAAGTAACTGTAGCAAAAACATGGTGTGAATTCTCTAATCGAAGAGCTGGTGATATATTTGTGGGGAAGGAAATACTAAAACTAAAAACGAAGGCTTATTTTATAGAGTATGTGTTTCTCTAAAAATATCAGTCCAAACTCAAGCTTCTAACCACAGATTTAAATGTCAATTATAGCATGCATTCTTGCAATGCAAAATGTGCATGTTGTAGCAGTCCCCAGAGATGAACAATGCACTTTGGCGTGTGCTTTATGTGCTGTAAGGAGGGAAAAGAGGTGGAGGTATGGGAAGAAAACCACAGGTTTTGTTTTTTGCTGGATCACTTTTAAACTTTGCAGCTATTTTTTATAAAAGCAACAGAATCTTGCAGGAACTGATAATTCTAACTTGCTGCACCATCAGGCTTCCTCACAAAGTGATTCCATGTAGCAGCATGTTGCTGTCAGTGTCTTTCTACTTTTCTTTTAAGGCCACCCTCTATTCACATTAGTGTAGTGACTCTGCCAGTCAATCTGCCAGCGAAAGACTGGGCAGAGAAGCAACAGCAGAGAAGTTAGGAACTGACAGCAAGCTGAGAGAGAGGCCTTTGATCAGGGCAAATCTGCGACTACAAACAGCCCTATTTACTCTGGTCTTCCTGACACACAGCTGGCCTATTGTCATAAAACATGGAGAGACTTTAGGACAATCTTCCTCATGCCTTCTATGGCCTACTGTCAGTGTGAAAAACTGAGACCAGGCTGGATTTCTCCCACGGACTGCATGCCAAAAATTTGTATCTACAGAACAAAAGCTTAAATTAGCATTTCCAATCAAATTAATTCATTAAAACCTGAGAACCAGACAGCTTAAAAAAATTTCTCAGCATACTGTGCACTATTGCAAGCAAGGAGAGGAACATGTTTCTCTAATGAGCGCAGGATAAAATTCCCCACCATGCCATGTTGGCTTTTCATGGCTTGATTTCACATCCATTTATCCTCCCCCTCACAGCAAATGAGCTTGAGAATTTATGCTTTTCTACAACAGTGGCGCTATCAAAGCGGAAAGCTGCCTTTGGACGGGAGAGGAGATAATAAAACGAGTATACGGCTGGATCAATACCACTACCACTTGCTTGTGTTCAGACGGGAGCATAAAGGTGTAACAAAGATTGAAACGCTTGAGCCAGATGGTGAGGCGACATGGTCTTGTAAAGAAGTTTTGTAGGTTTAATTTTCTTTCTATTCCTTTAAAGATGAATTTAATCGCAAGCAGGTTCACTCTCCTTACCTTATTGTGATGCATTTTGTTGGGTATGTATGTGTGCCTGTCTGTAGGTGGAGTTAGATTGCAAGCAGCTTTAACTCTTTGGATTGAACTCCTGTGTTCTTTCAGTGGGAAAACATCTGAAAGCAAATATGCATCTTCCAAGGACTGCACAAATATCTGCACTCATTTTGTTGCAGATGAATGCAACAAAATGTGACAACTATTTAACTATAACTTCAGTGGAATAGATAAATAAGCAAAGATGCTATTCAATTAAATTCAGCTAGATTGTCTATCCTATTTAAATTTTTCAAAGAAGATAAGCATTAGGGTTTTAGTTATTGATTTGAGCATTTGTGCTTTCTGACACTGTCATTAGCACTGTTACCATGCAACAAGAAAGTCCTGGGTTTAAATCCTGACCTAGAGACTTTGTGCATGGAGTTTGCATGTTCTCTCCTTGTGCATATATTCTGAAACATGTCAGGTCAATTGACCACTTAGGTGTGAATTGATATGTCTGGCCCTGTGATGGGAGTGGTGACGTGTCCAGGGGACATCTTTACCACAGGGTACCCCACCTCTTTCTTTTTGCTCCTTGTGACCCGGTGTAAAATTATAATGTATAATTATAATTTTAAAATTATAATGTATAATGTATAATTTTACACCGATAGTGTAAAATTAGATAGTGAAATCCTTTAGGTATGAAATGGATTTTTACTCCAGCCTCCAGTTGGAAGAGAGGCTTATACGTATTTCTGCATATGTACAACCTTGAGATGTAAAGATAACAGCTGTTTATCCTGAAGATAAGACTTCTTTTAAAACAAACTCAAAAGGACAGCAACAACATATTTAGTGCCTTGGTGTAGGAGATGTCTTTAAGCAACAAAGACCTGTACACAAATTTGCTCTACAGGCTAGCCACGTATTTATATTTGCCATCAAGATCCTTAATACTGGGCTGTCAGTGGGATATTACATCTGTAATTCCTGTTATTAGGTTCAAATTATAGATGATAAAATAAATTTTGCGGCAGGCAGAGCAGGTGCATGCAAATGCAAATCTACTTTGAGAATCTAACCAGAATCCATACGCAACTGCTCAGTGACCATGTTTTGTGTATGAATAAACATCTAAATGAGCAATCTTTTAAGTGATAGAGAGTAATTCAAGTAATCAAGTAATTTAATATGTTACAAAGTAACAAAGCACTGACAGGGTTACTGTTTTAGCCCCGCCTAGAATGGTAGTGTTTTACTTTCAGATTCTAGTCACTGGCCTTACTTTGTCAGAATATTAGCTGGCAGTTTACATTATCACTTCATCTTTTTCCTGTCACAAAACATCTAAAGAGGGAAAAGATCAAAACAGAGAAAATTCTTATGGGCACATTGTGGCTTATTTTTGCCTGTCTGCAGGAACCCAGGCTTTTACATACAGCCATGTAAAAAGGTAGGACAGTCCATTAAAATTGTTATTTGAAAAGCAATGTTCACATATTAGTGTACTTTATCTCTAAAACAAAAATAACTTAAACAAAAGAAAAATTACTTAAACAAAAGATTAAAAAGTATATCTTTTTTGACCAATGTTTCTTTAAAGGGGGGATATAAAAAAAATAGCTATTTTTGCTTTATATTATGTTATAATGTCATTCCCTCATCAAACACATACTCAGTTTACTTTGACTCATTTGAAACTCCAGTATCACACAAATACATGCAACTGTATTAGACTAGCAGCAGCAACAATTAGCAAACAACTGGTGAAGCTGCACATCTCCTGGGCTTTTAAACAACATCAATAGATGACATGAAAAGCATCGCTGTCATGACATGCTGAAGAAGGAGTGTCAGAAAGAGTAGAAACTTTCCTAAATTTTTTACCAAATTACATTTTACAATTAACTAACTTTGGTTTTCAAGTCATAATTAATATTATTTAGGAATGTATGTAAATAAACCGATATCATTTAAATGCACTTGAATGAATTGGACTGATCTATATATCTCTACATCATGGATATGAATTGAACCTGTTTAACTTTTAGTGTGCCCTGAGATTTGATTTGTTGCTTGTTCTTTTTACAAAATATATCAAATTCAGTTACAAGCAAGACATTTTGTTTCATACAAGGACATATGAAGGCTTTGAAGGCTGTAGTCCTTTCCATTCTTTTTTTCACATTTACATTTCAAAGTAGTGTCATTCTACACTGGAAATGAGCACACAGTGGTATCCCTGTGATGTGTTTTCATTCAATTAATCCACTACCTACTAAGATGCTGGCTCAATATGTTGGCAGTGCAATGACTGGGGAGTAAACGGACACTCTCACATTGGGATTGATTTAGCAAGGCACATCACTGCAGTGCCTCTTATCCACTAGTGTTTCCTTGAATACCAAATTATCTGGAAAACACAAGTAGATTAGCGCCATTACCTATTTTAGGAGGTTTACTGTCCAAAACATAGACATACATGGTAACTTGGAGTGAAAGTCTTAGGATAGCAACAATCGCAATTCACTCTTGGATATAATGAGAATTAGTCTCTCAAAAGGGAATGCATCATCAAGCACTGCTAGTAATTTTTCAAATTCTATCAAAATCATTAATGACCTTTAACACAATTTATTTGATAGAATTGCTCTGCAGAGCCATAGAGACTGGAAATCTTCGGAGCCTTCATTGGAATTAGGAGGAGTTTCAGATGTGCTAAAATGGATGCAATTTGGTCAGAACAACTGTACATTGTTGGAGACTAAATTACAAGAAATAAGAAGGCAAAAATATAAAACATTGTCAGAGTCGATGGAAAAAAATTTAAATGAGTTTTTTTGTTCGAATTGAGATGAGAAATAATAGAAGTGTCAAAGAAACTGGGTGAAAGCGCAAATTGGAGTTAAGAGGGAAAAGGAGATTGGTGAGAGAAGATGGTGTCAAAGCTTAAATGATGGACCTATATATTAAATATTTTAAGGGCCATAATGATACGTCTGGGAAAGGAAACCTACTGCATGTTGTAAAACTCATCACTGGCAAGCAAATGGCCACATTTATATTTAGGATGCATACCGGTTTCTGCAATTAAATTCAAAAGGGTTTCATGTTCATCGCCTTTATAGGTTTGTTGCAGGATAACTTTGGATAAAAAGAGGGGATCCCTTGTGGGTCCTTTCATTTCAGACATAAATTGTCTTGCAAAAGAACTTATAAGTCTCAAAATACTATTTTGAGAGTTTGTGTGGATACCAACACAAAGTAATTTATAATTTATATTTTATAGTTTACAAAATGTTTTTCAAAAAAAGCTGCAAAGTGTGCAGCTTTATTTCAAGACCCTGTGTGTCCCTGTTAAATCTTTTTTAAAGATTTTATTGGCTCTTGTGGCCTTTATTTGATCGTTAATTGACACGAAAGTGGGTAATGACAGAAGAGAAGGACATGGGGCAAAGGTCGCCAGGCCAGGAGTCAAACCCATGACAGCCGCATCGAGGACTAAGGCCTCCATATGTGGGTTGTGCTTAACCCCTGCACGGTGTGAGACTTAACAGCAGACCTTGTTAAATCTTTAAATAAATGTAAACTGAAAAAAAATAGCTGGTACAAAGAAGAATCCTGTTTTTGTCATGTCTGCTTCAGAATCATCCTGCCTGATTAAAATCCTTATAGACCTCACATACATCATTTGGCTGGATGTCAGAAATGAATAAGAGGATGGCACTGGAGTTGTTAATGACAATTCTGCAACACAATTGAACACAGTCCTTCAGCCTAAGTATTTAAAGCTGAATATATGCTATTATTCATCCCATCTTTGTAAACCTTTGTACATTTTTTCTTATATTTATAATGAAATAACTGGTATCCCTCTTGGATAGAGACAGATGAACCACTAATAATATGATTGCCATCAACACTCCCACAGAGGATAAACTGCATGTTTACCACTACTGATTGTGTGTTGAATGACTTTTACAGGGGAATACAAAATGGTTCTTAGCTGTTCCACTGTCCCCCCACAGGCCAGAGCCTCTCACAGAGGCAATTAGAAATCAAGCAGAGACACAGACGTGTGAAGAGAGGGAGTTGCACGTCTGGCTCCTTGTACCCCTGAGTGAAAACCAGTGTCTGTGACCTTGAGCAAGGTATGCAATTTTCAGTCACTGAGGATGTGACAAGTGCAGCAGTTGCATTGAACAGAGGGTCGTATTGGTTTGAGAGACATTTCATCAAGCTGACATGCAGATAATATAATGGCTGAAAGAGAAGACAAATAGAATGCTTTAGGAGAATAAACCTTTTGCCTCAGCACGATTCTCTGCTGACAAGCTCACGTCCTTGGCCCCTGCCACAATTTAGCTCATAGTTCTATGAATTCTTTACAAATCCATGTGTGCATGGAATGTAATCAACAATGTGTCTCAATTGTATTTTTGTGCCAGCCAGAGAGAGTTTGCCAGCAAGTGATCTGTGGTTAGAGCCTTCCCCCAGGTGTCTGATATCTGATCGCCTGGATTGATCGTCCCAAGGAGAGCATGACATTCAGCTCGTACTATTAGGCCACAAGCTCACCGAACAAAAGGTCTGTGGAGCAACAAAGGTAAAGTCTTTTGATCCAGGAAGTTCATTAGCTCTACCTAAATCAAGTAGATCTAAAGTAAAAAGAGAACACGTTACCTTCAAAGAAATACAATGATTTTCCAGCAGCAGATGGATGCCCCCATGCTGTGTGTGTTTGTATGTGCATATACAGTATGTGTGTAGTTGATGTTGGAGTTCCTGTCATTTGTAAAGTGGGAATGCCAGCTTCTTCTTTAGAAGCGCCACATAGTCTTTTGTGAACACTCCAGCCAGCACAAGTTGGTATTCTTATTTATATTAATGCTATAGTGCATCATAGGGAATACCACTGGTAGAATGGAAAGCCTTTTGACTTGGCTGTGGTACTTTATGATCACACAGGAGAGGCTTTGCAGCATTACTGTCAATAAGCCTTCACATTTAATGGAAGCTGCACAAACTGTTGATTCTACTAATGGAATTTAATGATCAAAGTACTTTGTTTGTACACTACCATTTACCACACTGAATGCATAGCTGCTTTTCTCAAGTCTCAGCAATTACTGTCAGGATGGTATGAAGTTACAAATACTTGCTGATTTCTATATATTTATGTTGTTTCAGCCTGAAATAGATCTGGGTTTCTCCATATGATACCTACGATAGGTATTCCATTTTGTCTTCAAATATTTTATCTGCACTTCATCAGTATCCATTACACAACCTGAGCTCTTAGCCTCAATGCAGTATTTTCAAGGTGTTTTTCCCCTTTCCTGATGTCGAACATAAATAATAAGCTAAACTACCAAGTAAGATTTTATGAAACTGTTCTTGGCATAGTTCTGTGCTCTATGAGAACTGTTGATACTGATCTTTGTGAATCTGTTCAATGTGATACTTTCCTGTTTTGGAATGCTTTTCCAAATTAAATACAGTGCTGAAAAGGGTATCTCCTTGGCCTTATTTTGGAAGGTGGTTTTGTTTGCAGAGACTACTATGGTGTAAAAATAAAAACATTATTATCTATGCCTACCCCCATTGCATACAAATATGCTACCATATCATTTCTTTCTACATCCATTTTGCACCAGTAAACAGTTTTGCACCCAGGTGCTTAAATGCATTTAATTTTATACATCATTTTAGTTGGGTATTTTTGATAGATTGTTGTTTTCCTTCATTTTTTCGGATCTCGGAGTGACCTTTAATCCGAAAAATACTTTGTAGTCTGATTTGAGTCTTATGTTGTCATAGATGTTTTAATTTTTATGTTTAAAATGGTGGAATTTAACAATTTTAATTAAAACTAAGTTATTTTAATCCTAAAGTATCATAAATACTAGGGCTGCATGGTACACAGAGTTTTACTATTGCAAAACAAAAGAAAGTTTGAAGGACATGCATTTTCATTGAGTGCATCGCTGTAGCCTCTCCCTCTCTGATTAGACTTGATGATGAGAGATTACTACAGTTCAGCTTTGAGCCTCCTACTCGAAATGGCTCTGTGTACTGCTCAGCCTAGAATTATTAAAACATACTTTTTTGTGAAAGTGATTAATTTAATTATGTGCTTTACTGAAGCAAAAATGTATGGTATTTCAATCTGTTTAAGCAACAGGATTCTACCTCATGAAATATTTTCCTGATTTTTATTTTTTTTTTTATACATAAGGAGGCATAAGCCTCCTTATGTTTGTGTTTGCGCTAAATGCCCTTTAGCGTGTTGGGACCTATTTGCCCTAATTCTATAGAACTGTGATAACTCTCAATTTAAGTTGTTTCAACCGGGATTCAGATACATAAACAAGTGTTGGTCTTTGGTAGAGTTCAAAGCTTTCAGTAGACTTCAATAATTTAAATAAACCTTTATCTAACCAGGGAGAGATCTTTGAGATTAAGAATATCTCCTAATAGATACTTGGAAGGCTCCCATCTCTCTCAATTGGCACCATATAGTCCAGAACAGATTGGTTGTTGTCTTCTGCAGCCGTCATAGTGCACTTAACATTGTCTTCCATGATTCCATGAACTCGTAATGTCCAAAGACATGTATTATTGCTACATCTCTTACAAGTCCACAGGCTCAAACAAGAATTGAAACCATAATGAACAGAAACAGGATGCAGCATTAGACTTCTTTAGAATTTCATAATTCATGAAAAGGGTAACTACCTGGCCATATCAACTGGTAGGATGTCTTTGCAGGTACAAAATGGAAGTAAGTTGTAACAAATTGGCAGCATGAGATTATAAAGGGGGGTAAAAATGATCAAAGGGGTGAATTGACCCAGGACAACTGGCTTTTTCAGATGTTGATAACATCATGGCCACTTGAGAACAATGTGCTAATTGTGTCATTAACTCATGGATTTTAATAATTCCAACATTATAAAATGTTGGAATTGTAAAATGGACTTTACAATGAGATGAAGGTTACTAAACGGGAAGAGACTGATTAACCAAATGTGGAACAGATGTGGGGGAACATAAACTGAAAAGACTGAGTGGAGAAATGGCAAAAATGAAATGAGAATACCAGTACAACAGTAGCTAACTGAGCCATGAAAAAAACACCAACAAGAAATACACTGCAAAAAGACAGTGAATCAGTAACAGGCGTCACAAAATTATGTAAATTGAATAAAGTGAACATTAACAGGATGATTACAATATAAAAACTGGAAATACAATTTAAAACAGTACCACAAACAACACATGAAGAAGCTCAAGTATGGAATGAAACATCAAAATGAACAACTCTCAAGGGTATTAGACAACAGTGGCAAGATGAGTTTCCATCTGTTTCTAAAGATATAAACCTTAAAAAATTCAATTCATCATCAGTAAGTTAAATGTGTGTGTTCATCATTTTGTGATAAAGGCTATCATGGGACTTTGCTACTGTGGCTGAGGTAGGATTTTCTGTGATTTAGTGTTACAGCTGTGGTTATGGACTAAAGTGATAAAATGTTAAAGTGATAAAAGGGTGGTTCAGAGGAAAGACCGTGCCTAAGTCATCAATTTAATGAATGGTGTTTTCTTATGTGGTCACTTTTTCACAGTAGAGCTCTGGGACCCTATGACAGCACTCACACATTCAGCCAAACATTTTGTTTCCCTTTTCTTGTTCAATGAAATTTCCCTGCCAAAGCTCTCTCTGTGTCTGCCAACTGGGAAACAGGTCTGGAGAGGACCAGAGCTCTGATAATTTGACATGATATATAATCATGTTATGATATCTTTAATGAAGAGTTTCATTCTGTAAAAGAGGAGTTAATGGTAGGTAGGAAATATCAGGGAGCTGTCTTCCTACTAGTGCAGGAAGACTCAGCGGACCCCTGTGGGCCTGCATCAGGAGTCCTGGTAGAGTATCCCACAAGACTTCATTAATAGTATCTCTGTTAGCTGACTGATGGGACATATTCTCTTAATATCAGACTCTGAGCAATCCCCAGATGGCAAAACCTCCTTAAAATGTCAAACCAAAGCAAAGTCATTACTGAAGAATTGTGGGAATACAGGCTAAGCCGCTAAGTGAACAAAGACAAAGAATTATATGAATAACTGATGATGCATTGTGTGGTTTTTGTGTCCGTGTGAATTTTCCTTGGTGCCAGAAATGGTATTTTTTAGCTGGCACTGCCATCCCTTGATACAGTTGATAATGTTGCTTCTATGTTGTGCATTTTTCTGGCCAGCAGCCACAGTCATCAGTGGTAGTTATGCTTGTTTTTGATCATCAGCTGGGAGGGCAGAGCTTCACACTTCACAGCACCTGGTTTCCTCACACCCCCTTGTATCATATACTGCACCCATCTTCCCTGCAGTCTGCTGTGTCCTTGCAAACTTCTTTATCCACTACCACACTCCAGATGTCCAAAAATCAGAAATAGAAGACAGAGTTGGGTGTAAGTCTTTAGTGGGTCAACTTGCCTTCTTGTCTTAATGTTGTAGGATAAGATCTGAGAAACTCTTTTTAGAATATTCATTGTGAACTCGCCAATAGGGGCTCTGACACTATAGGTTATGCTTGGATCCCCTAAAAAAGTAGAAGGTTCTGTGTTATATTAATATTTTCATAATAAATGTGTTCAACATAAATATATGGAAATCTTAATTCAAACCCTCATGGAAAGGACTTTGCAAATTATGAATTGGTTATTACTTTACATTCCTACAGCTTTCATCTAAAGTTGTCATATAATTTACATCAGAACTAAGATAAAAGCTAAAGCAGCAGAATCTAAGTTGATCAAAAGATTTAAGATCTATAAACTTTATATGTACATGTTTTACTTTACGGTTTTGCTAACGAATGTTAGATGGTCTAACTTTTGTTATTGGAAAAAAAAAATCAACAAATTGAAATTGGATTTGCCTTCAATCCTGTTTGTAATATTCATGACCAGAATCTCATTATGTGGTGATATTCGAACCCCCAAAAAGAACAGAAAAACTCTGGTTTCTCAATGTCAGAAAAATCCAAGTGATGCCAAAATTACCTCAACCCTTGGAAATAGCAGCTTTGGATTTCCAAAAGTAATTACCTAGAAATAAAACAATTTGTTCCAAGAAAGACAAACACTTTAACCAGATACCAATGAGTTTGCATAGCTTGCTTCTTTCAGTGATTGTGAAAGGAGGAAATTTCCATTAACAAGAGACAAATGAGGTAATAAAGACAACGTCAAAACATAATGTAAAGAAATCTCTTCTCTAGAAATGCAAATAAAATATTTCTCATTTCTGCCAACAACATTCTGTGAACCCTCTCTATAACGCAGCTCACCTTTCACGGTCACGCTGCTTCGCGGTTTTTTTGTGCAGTTTTTTTTTGTCCACAGTGCATTGTATTGTGCATCCTGATTTGCTAAACAGTCTCTCTGCTTCTTCTCTACCTGTGTGTCAATAACGTTGCAGTTTAATATGTACATGTACGAAAATCAGCTTGCCAAATTTAAGGTGGCAAATTCTCTTGAAATTTCAAGTTTCTCTAAAACCCATATTGTCGACAAAACGTTCTGCACCGACAAAGGTATTTGCGGTCGGGCCCAAAAGGCAGAGGAAGATGCTAATTATCGCAGAAAAAGTTAAACTTCTGGACATTCATATTGATGATTGAAATTATTATTTCACAGTACAGAAATGTGTAAAAAAAAAAAAAAAAAAAAAAAAAACCTTTATACAGTACTTTTATTTGTTAAACAAATGCTTGGGTCAAACCAAAGAACAAAAGAGTTTGTTCTTTGGTTTCAATGTATTATGGAGTATTTCATTGTATAATAACTGTAAAAAAAATAAAGATTACTACTTCACGGATTTCGTCTATCACGAGTTCTTTTTGGAACGTAACCCCCGCGAAAAATGAAGGTTCACTGTTGTATTGACCTTAAAATAAAAAGGTTATATACTGTATTTTTATTTATTTTTTTATTCTTTTAATTCTTGTTATTCGAAACAGTCAACAATTTAGGAATAAATAAAATGATGAATCTGAGATATGTACTATGAATAAATCTAAGATAATCTTCTAGTAGTGAAATTTTGACTAACTGTAACCTTTTGAGTTCACAGTAATTTCCACTAAAGAGGAATTCCTTGCTTCCCAACTCAAGCAATGTTGGAGATATGCAGACAAGAAATTGTATGCAGCTCTTATTACTGGATAGAAGTATGAAGCAAAGAAGCACAAGGTTCAGAATGAGATGAATAATTTTGTGTTGAGCCACACTGCCTGTGACAAGGGTGGACACGGTCTCAGATGTTTCTCCCTCACCAATGTAATTGCATATGTTTTAGTCAGTACTTATTTAGTCCACACAGATCAAAACCCATGGCTGACATTTTCTTAATATGTGTGTGCGTGCGTGTGTGTGTTTAGTGAGGTCGCCGTGTCCTTTTCTTCCCTTTCATTACATGCAGAGCACCTACTAAACCTTTCATAATTTGCTAATGTAGCATTTCAGCTCTGGGGTCAGCTGGAATAACACATTTCTCTAAACGTTTAGTTTTATCCTGGGTTTTGCGTGACGAGGGCTATTGGTGTCCCATTCCAATTTGTTATTGGTTAACACAGCAAAATTGCATGAGTCAACAGCTTCAATGAAGACTTGATTTGCATGTGTCTTCCTCTTGAAAAAGCATCCTCCCTCCTAAAGCTTGTTTTAGTCTGCACCATCTGGTCTTCAGTTCAGTGTCGTATTAAGCGTTGGATCATCTCTCCCGCTCAGAACGGAAGGTTTCAATTTTCGTCTCAGTATAGGTGTATGCAGCGTTTAGCTTCAAAAACCAAGCACAGTAAATTATATGATGCACAGCTACATTTCATCTACTGTGCTGAGTAAATCTTAATGACTGTTTTACAGACGGACCAACATCTATCTTCAGATTTCTGATCCATGTCTTTTAGTTTTTGTAGGGAGAGAGTTTATTTTTCTCATTTTGAAATGCCAGACTGCACAGGCTATAAAATTCTGTGCCACGCAGCAGTCGCAGCAAATATATCTAATGTGTATTTTTATCACGCCTTTGAAAATGGTTGGCTGCCAAGTGGCAGGATAATAAGATGTGGAACGTGCGCGTGAATTTTAAAACAATTCCAATTTGCCCTCCTTCCGCATTATCATAATCTTCAAAGATGCTTGTCTTGTTCATTTTGCTCATGACCCTGGCAAGTAAGTCATTGAATTTCCTGAAATAACTGCAAATAGTAGAGCCATCATTAAGATCCCCTGTGTGCATGAGTGACAGGGCAGCAGAGACTTCAGACATGAAAGGACATCCAGTTGATGGCTTTGCAAATGATCACAACTTCCCTCATGACATGAATGTATATTTGTCAAGTTTTTGTCATATTTTGGTGCAGGCTGAGTGTTATGCTCAGCTGATGACAACACTGACGTGGGATCAACTGAAACGTTACCAAACCTGGTTTAAAGGCTGTAAAACAAACTCTGATAGGACTGTGGTAGCTTGAATTGCTTTTGTGCTGTCTAATCCTACAGGATTACTGTTTTATGAAAAATATGAGCTTTTGTAATCAATCATTTATAACTATTGTGATTCTGGTGCTTAGACCTTTTGTAAGATACACGTGCTAATGTGTGTTATATAGACATTCATGCTAATATACTGCACTTGGTTTTCACCAAAGTTAGCCTTGAAAAATCAGTAGAACCATCGATTATTTTACATTTGTTTGGAGAAGACTGTGAAGATCCCCAGAACCAGGAACAAACATGGAGACGCAGCATTCAGCATCTATGCACCACAAATTTGGAACAAACTTCCAAAACACTGTAAAACAGCTCAAACACTGAATTCCTTTAAATCTCGACTAAAACCCCACCTGTTTAGAACTGTATTCGAAATGTAATCAATTACAAATTTAATGATGGAACTTGACTTAATGTAATGTTTTGATTGTTGATTCTATGTTGCATGTTTGTGTGTTTGTGATTGTTGTGATGTAAAGCACTTTGAAATGCCTTGCTGCTGAAATGTGCTATACAAATAAATTTTGATTGATTGATTGATTACATTTTAAAACACTGGCTCAGATATTTATGGGAAATGTAAGATGTAGACCACATTATTTTTCTAACTTCATTTTGAAGTCTGCTTGTGTATTAATAAAACAATACTTATCTTAGCCTGGTAAAAAAACAGCTTCTTATTCTACACTTTACGTCGTACAGAAGGTCTGGACCCTCAAGTATTGAAAAACAATTGCTTGCAGGAGGAGTGAACTCAAATGAAGTCTGACATTTTACCCAATCACAAATGTTTCCCTGCAAAGCATTTAATGTGCCACATTGATGCAATGAAGCTTACTAGAAATTGCCTGTGCTATAACATAAACTGTAAGACTTTGTCATCTTCCTCTGGTGCCATTGCTAAAACTACAGGCAGATTACAATTCTAAAACAGCGCAGAAAATCAATGTCATTGTTCACAACTTGTCCTTCTGTTTTCTGATTCTTCCAGTTGAAATTCTAACAGAAAAATCCACTTCAATGGGAGAAAGCCCAGATATAAATATGAAGAGAGATTAAAGTCAAATTTGAAGGTAATGAATAGGCTAGTTCATAATAAGATTGATTAGCAGACCTTGGCTGCTACCTATCTTCCAAGTCTCAATGAAAGGAGCAGGAATGTACTTGTTTTTCCAACACTACTTCTGTGTTTTTTTAGTTAAATAAAGAGGAGAAAATATTTAATTAGGGACTAATAAAAACCAAAAGAAAACCACAAGGAAAACACAATCTTAAAATGACTGTAGAAGATGTGGTTCAGAAAAGCAGAAAAGTCCTTCCTTATTTATAAAGGAGTGACTTTTAAGATAAATTTTATCAATACTTGCTTTTTGTGTAGTTTTTTTGCAAAAAAAAGAAATTAGCTTTAAGGAGAGCAGAAAAAAAAATATTATAGTACAAAACTTTGCTTGCCAAATTGAGGTGAAAAGCTGACTTTAATGATTCCAACAAACTGACTGGTTTCCAGTTATCCATCCATTGCCATCTTTTGTCCTTGTTAGAGTTGGTCACCTACATGCACAATATACTGTGAGAGGAATTCAGATTACTGTACTGTATATACACAGACATAAGACACACTTAATATCATAGTTCCTTTCAATTTACAATACATCTGTAAAATCACTTTTTTTTTTCTTTACCTTTTTTATCACAAATCCTAATTTTCTACTCTAATAACTCCCAACAGGACAATTAGCACCCTAAGTGTTTGTCTCAATGAATCAACTAATAAAGAAAGCCATGTTCATTTCCTTTTCCAAACTGATCATTATTAATTCAAATTTGTGAAGCATGCCAGTGTAAATCGTGGGAGTGACAGATGTGGTTTCAGGTGAAAATTAGGAGCAGATGTGTGTGTGTGAAGAGCATGTGACTGGGAAAAGACATCTGTTGAACAGTTACTATTCTGTTTTTAGTGTAATTTTCCTTTTATATGTGCTAAGACTCTGTAAATGACAAGGAGGTCATTCATCTTAGTCCCTAAAGAACGGAGTAGAGTGAATAGCAAAGCTCTTCAGGTCACGAAAGACACAGAAATCACTTCCACTTAATAATTTATCAATTTTGTTTTCTACACTAATATTTGAAGATATAAAAGAAATCTTACAGATTTAGTTCAAGTAATCATAGTAAATACTTCCCAGTTATTTGTTGTTTAGATGCAGGTGTCTGTGACAGACTGGCGACCTGTCCAGGGTGAACCCCGCCTCTCGCCCGGAACGCAGCTGGAGATAGGCACCAGCAACTCCCGACCCCGTTAGGGAGAAGGGTGACGGAAAATGGATGGATGGATGGATGCAGGTGTTTTAGTCCATACACTGAGATTTTAGAAATCTCTAAAATCTCAGTTGGTCAAATTATAAACAATCTTCATCTTGTGTTTGTGCATAATAATAGTAAGAACACAGCACTTTGATTTACTGTTTAAATTATCTAAAAGACTGAAATATAAATTAATCAGCAAATAATCTTTAGGCTGAATTAATGTTGCTGCTACAACATGTTAAGCTATTGTATAAAAATAAGAGGCCGCATGCCTGAGACAATTATTAGATGTTTTTACTGTAATTAACTCACCCACTAGCATCTATTTTGTGGGTTGTTCCTGTCATTCCTTTCAGTTTGAGACCGTTTAATGCTGTCACAGTAAACCCTTTCTGAGAGATACTTGGAAAATATGTGCACAGCCTGTCAAAATGTAATGTGCAAGTTCAGGATTTGTGTTGTGAGATCTGTTAATGAAATATATGTATTTAATCTCCTTTAAAGCTGCTTTCCTCAACACAGCAATGATGCCTTTCCAATTATTTATCCAACACAAGGACACCTTTAATGAAACTGGAGAGAGTGAGGCAGAGTCAATGCCGAAGCAGCTTACCTTAATACCTGCAAATGTGGTATAAGTTCTGCTGTAGGGCTTGGTGAATTACAGCTTGAATTAAAGGACACAGCATGGGACAAAAGAACCTCTGACTCACTACACATAAAGCACAGTTCCACCTTGTGATGCAAGAAACTAAAAGTGCTGTACAGCACTTTGAAGCGTATCACCACAATGACAGGAATCACTGCAGCGGTACAGTAGATAAATAAAACACAAAGTTGCTAGAGCACATATCAGGTCATAAGATTGTAATTTCACTCAATATTCACACAGAGGACAAGGTAACAAGCATTAAATCCTTCTGCACCTGGCAGCGGGGCATGTCCAAGGGGCGACCAGTGGTGTGGCAGCAGCAGACCTGGGAACTAATGCCACATGCTTTTCCTTCCTGCTGGGAACACTGACATCGAGGCTTATTGTTTTATTCTGTCACTTACTCGCTTCATGGCTGCCATAATCTAATGCAATTTAAGCCACTTAAAGTTTTCATACAATGCACATTTACGAGTTAGTGCTGCCTGAGTTGGCCTGGTTAGAGACCCTCCTGAAGGACTTTGTCAATGTCATGCTCACACTGTTTGTATGACTAACACCCCACTGTGTTTTGTACTTTCTTGTGCGAGGGTTACTTCATGTTGGGAATTCCCTATATGTGGCTTAAAACTCATTTGCAGGAGTGAGCGTTAGGTATATAAGAATAGATGTTGAAATATTTCAGCTTCTGCCCTAGTGAGCGGCATGTTCTGCTTGGGTACTAAAATGAGCCCCTATGGAAAGTTACTTCTGTGTGTAGATAAAAATGTTTACAGTATCTGACCCTTTCCATATTTCTTCTGTTTTTAGTCATATTTCAACATGATTTAATATTAAATAAAGATAAGTTCAAACGGGGTATCTGCAGGTCAATTTTCAGATTTGTGTGTGGCTAATAACTTTGATCGCAAAAAAAAAAAACATGACTAATTATGTTCTTTATAAATTCAGTTGTCATTTACAAATAACTTTTGTGTTTACTCAGGTTTTTGTTGTCTGATATCAAAATTTTTATGTTGATCTGGAATATTTAAATCTAAGAAAATTAGATTTCTAATTGAACCAATTAGAAATCTGTAAGGTTAATTACATTTCTGTACATATGTGATTGTTTTTTGTTTTGTTTTTTCATCAAGAGGGTGACTAAGTATTAAATGAATATTTCAATTAGATGCTAATTTCTTAATTTGATATTTAAAAAATACAGGAATGTTTTCTGCTGTTGATGCCTAACAGTATCACAACAGTGATGACTTGAATGGCACTTTGTAGCATTTTGTTTTCACAACTTTCTTTTTCTTGTATTGACTGGACCGTGTAATGCACTGTATGAGAAGAAAGTAAGAAATGGATTGGGAAAGGAAGGCACTCTTGCTGTCCATCAAATAGCAGAGTTGTGATTTTGCATTAACGTCCCACAAGCAGTAGCAGGGAGGTTAGTTATTACCAGCAGTTAAACTGTATTTGTTTTTTGTGAGCTTTCATGGGCTCATTTAGGTTGATTTATGCGTTGAGTAGTCCTTTACTAATTTATGCAGCTAATTAATTTATAGTAGGGCAGTGTGAGCAGATATGACTTTGCATTCGCTTATAGGAGTAGATAATCAATATGGAAAACTGATAAACTGACTGTGAATGTGTAGATAAATCACCCTGGTGAGAAAACTTAGCAGCAAAAAGGACAAGAAGCAGAAAACAGATTTATCTGTCCTTTTAGACAGTAAAATGTGATAATGATCTTTACACTGTTGCATTTTCTGGACACTTCTACACATTTTCTTGTTTTACTGCCTCCATCCTCCATCCCAATGGGCTATCATACCAATGTAGCGTTTGTCAAGGATGGAGGAGAGTATTCTGGCTGTAGAAATTCACATCGATCTACTCACCCTCAGTCCACACACAAAACTGCTGACTTCAAGCAGAAAATAAAGAGAGACAAAAAACGTCAACCCTCAGGCCTTTGTATCCTGCACCACCCTGTCGTTATCGCAACCATCAACAACACCGGTCATTCTCTGGTCTCTCGCTCTACTGTGTGATTATAAATGCAATTTTCAACTCCCTTGGTTTTTAAGCAATTTGCTCAGATCAGATGACATTTCCTGGCTTTTCTCTCCTGTTCAGCATTATTTTACATCCCTACATTACCCCTCAACTTTTTATATTTCTGCTCCCCATATAATTATCTAGGTTTTAATTTTTTGCATCCATCAGCATTGATATGTGAGCAAAAATAAAAAACACAAACTTGCACACATATGCCTATATATTCCTTCAGTCTCTCAATTCCCACCATTTTGTGCATATCAGAGGCTCAGTCATCAAGGATTAGCCACATACTTGATCAGAGTCGTAGCTGTTGACGAGTTGATTCTGTCACATGAGGATTTAAAAGCGGCACTTAATAACACACATGTCAAGGCACTGAGCCTGGTGTCATTTTCAGGGCAAGCCAATGCTCACTGCTGGTCCTCTTGGGGAAAAAAAATGTTACGTTTAAGACATGAAAGCCCCGCACTCTACACATCCTTTCTTCACTGACAGATAAAACATTTCAACTTGTCATGTGTGATTTGCCCATTGACACATGATCCCATCATCTGCCATTACCTGCCGTCCCTCAGGTGTGACATTATTCCAGTCAGTGGATACAAGTTCCAAAAATACTTTAGTTCATGCAAACTGGAAGCAAAATCTTCACACATCATCCACTATTGCGACAAAAGGATTTTGTCTGTCCATGGGTGTAATGATACATTCACCTTATGTGATGATTAATAATATCAATTTTTCACTTAAAAGTTTCCACAATATTTTGGGGAAAAGTAAGAATCCCAATGTTTGCCTGTTTCTAGAAATAGATAATTTCTAAATAAATCACAGGCAGTGTTTTAGGGTGTTTTCATTCATATGAATATGACTGATTTTCTTTGCGTTAACACTTCTTTCAACACACTAATTTCCCTGTTACCCCTTTCACTTTGTCTATATTTTCATTCACTCAGTTAAGCTGGATGTATGTTGGTCTATAAACCATCACATATTACAGAAAGTAAATTATTTCTTCCTCATAAAAGCTGCCAAATATCTGATCTACTTCCAGGAGAATTCGCAAAGCGATTAGTGAAATATTGAGTTGTATATTTTTAATTCTCACACTACATGCAAAGGAACATTTTCTCCTGAAAAAGCTCCACCAGGCTAATAGCATTTCCTTAAGGAGGTGGAGGTAAATGAGGGCACATCTAGCAACCTGCTAAAAAAACATTTATTAAATGAAAATAAGAGGCTATTACTTTTGAATAAATCAGTTTAAGGCATTAGTCATTCTATCATCTTCTACATTATGCAGCAGTTTAATAAAAACATTCACATCTCATTGATTTTGAAAAGCCCTTCAAACTGGATTCTTCCCTAATACTGTCACACTTTGCTGAGAGATACAAATTTGCGTGCAGGAAATATTTTTTCTGTCTCCATCACTTCTGCACCTGCTAAGTTTGTTGTTGAAGTGAGGAGAAGTTCCACCTGACACCAGAATATCTACAAACTGATTGCATTTGCTGAACTTAATGGGTGTGTTTGGAGCTGCATATAAATAGTTGCATTCTATTATCCAACTCTGCAGAAATAAAGTCAGCATTCACTTTGTTTCAGCAAATAAATCAGTGTTTGCACTTTTAGACAGCAACAGCAGAAGGGTACTCAGTGTTATATGCCTTGTATTTGTTTGAACCTGTAGACTGAGGCCCTGTGATTTGATGCATTGCATATTAACTGTCCAATAAGCAAGGCGGGAGCACATTTTGCATTCAGTTTTTTATCACACAGACTTAATTTATAGAGCATTTTTATCAAAGCCTGCACCAAGCTGCAAGATCAATGGATGTCATGTCTCTTGATGTAGATTGATAGCGGATGGCAGGAGAAATGGTAGCTATTCTGCTCATATCTGTTTACAGTTTTACATGAATCTAAGCTTTTAGGAGTCAGAGCGTTAACTCTTCCGGCTGCGCTAAGACACGTCTGATTCCCTTCTTCACTTGGCTGATGTCAGTGATATCATTAGAATAAATTAATCACCATATTGCAGCCTTTCTGCTTACTCTCTTCATGCATGTGAGAGGAGGCGTCTGTTGGCAGAAACTTGTGCACACTTTGTGGTGTTTTATTTCCCATTTATTGACCTCTGCACATGAACACATGCATTTAAGTTATTCAAATGTAGTCTAAATTCACACAAATGAGTGTCTGTGTTCCTGGTTAGGCCTTCCAAACGAGGGCCTAATTAGTTAATTAGCTTGTTACGCCAGTTGCTCCCAGGGCGACCGGTGTGGGCTGGCTGTCATTTACAGCAGGAATAGCAAAAGAAGGGCACTAGTGAGGGACTGGGAAAGGATGGAGAAGAAAAAGGTGGTGGCTACTTGTTGATTTATCAGAGTGTGTTTCATGCTGTGATGGTCGCTGTCTTCCCCCCTGACCTCAGCCTCACAGCTGAACACAAGGTGAAAGGGTGACTTTCAATTAGCAGAATGAGTCTAATTAATCAGCAAGGAGGTGATCTGTAATAGAAACCAGGAAACCAGCCTGCTCGACACTGTGACAGAGCGAGATATTTTTGCTGCTTGTGTAACCATGTCGTGGTGACCTTCATTCCTACAGATGGTCGGGACCAGAGGTCACACAGAAAGCTCGTAATCATTGTCACACTCATTATTAAACATTGTTGCTATCTTTTTCGACACTGGATGTATTCCAAGTGACATGAGTATTATATCTTTATCTGCAGTATTTGTCAGCACATGTAAGTGATAGTCTACAGTGGACTTTATGAAAATTTTATCTCTTATGATTCCTATCATGAGATATACAAGCCAAGGTTTCAAATATTTACACAAGATGCTTTTTTTTTCCTTTGGTGGATTTTTGATGGAGCAGAATTCTGGATGAAAACTTGAAAATGAGAATACACAGTTAAACCCAAAAATACCTTTACATGAAAGTTACAGTAGTAACCGCCATATAACCTATGATCTGAATAACTCAGGTAATTTTAGAAAATGGAAATATTTGCTTCATTAGACATATTATTAAATGTAAAATTTAAATAACTTTTCCACAAACTTCAAGTGTCAAGTGATGCACCTTCCAAATCGTATAACTCAATTCTATACCTGAAGAAATCAGGTTCAAACATACTAAGTATGAACTATGTTTTCAAGAGAGGTCCCATGTAAAACACCTAATAATGCTGATAACTATGGGAAAGAATTATATATTGATAGTTGTTCATTTGCACATCCAGACATATGAATGTGTCTGAATGTGCAGACATATTCAGACACATTCTGAATATGTGTCTGTAACAACCATTCCCAATTGGTCGCCACTCATAAGGTCTCTTGACACAATTAGGAACATTAACATGAATGTATTATGGTAAACAATAAGAAAAAAATACGAAGGAATGACAGCACACACCTTTTTGATATGAACACTTATTTTGTTAAAATTAGGGAGGCTTTTTGACAAGTCTTTCATATGCAAGTGCATTTTTTTTTCTTTTTCCAGAATTAAGAAAGACGTGCTTGTTGGTGTTCATAGCTAATAGAAGCTGTAAAGGATCTAATTCTCCAACTGAGAATCTTGCATAGTTGTGCGATTAATAAAGTAATAAAGCTGGTGTATTACAAATGGTTACACATGCAGTTTCTTGAAAAGGAAATGGAATTGTATTTAATCTTTCTCACTAACATACAAGTCAAATATGAAGATAGAAATCATTAGGGTCAAATATTCTGTTAGGAAATAAGCAATTAAACTCTCATATAACATTAGTGGTGTCTTTGGGTGATACAATGGTCCTCAGTGGTAAAATTGTCTACTCAGAAGAGCTTTAGACTACTTTCTGTTGGGCACAGCAATGACTGTGTTGCAACAGCTTAATTAGTCTGCTCTCTGATTTTGCTAGTTCACTTATTTGCACAATGTGGAAACAGGAGGAAATGCACATGAGAGCATGTAATGACATGCAAATGTAACGTGTACTATGTGGAGAGCTTGTTTGGTGTGTGCGCTTGCACTGTTTATATGTATGAGGTGTGGGTTTGAGTTACTGAAAACAGTGTGGGTGTTGATGGTACATTCATATTGGCAGTGGACTCTGGCAGGTCTCCCTCTTTAGGCTAAAATGTTTGCACTTGTCTAAAAGCAGAACACCCACATGCTCACAGGCCTTTCATAACTACCTTACTGTTACACAAGTTGAATGCTGATGCCAGCAGCTTCACAGGATTTCATCTCCTATTTCTCCTTGTTTCTTTGTTGCAATAATGGCATCATAGAATGTTTCAGAAGCAAAGTTCCACACACGATGTTACAAGGGCACAATTATTGTCAGATCCATTGGCTTTCTATTCATCACCGTAGCATTGTGTTTTGTTTAATTGACTGTGAACCTGCTGGTGTGCATCCAGCTTGTGTTCGGTAGACGCCAGGCCTCACAAATGAGTCTGGGGGGAAATAAGATGAGGCAGTGAATTAGCCAATTTGCATGCATGTCAGAGTACCACATTTAGTGTGATGGCGCAATGATGGACTTAAAAAACAGCGGGAAAATAACAATCTAAAATATTCACGACAACAAGACTTTCAATTCCAGCTTCAATTTTTCTTCAGTGTTTACTGTTAGCTCAGGGGAGGCAATGCTTTGTGTTTTTTTTCTCCTTTTATTCTGTTGCATGTGGAATCAATTTGTCACTCCAGAACTAAGAGCACTTGAAAAAAAAAGTTACAGCTGGGACAAAAATTTTGAATCAGCGCTAATAGCTGGTAATAGTGGTCCATTTTAATCTGAATAATTGTGGCTTATAGCTAATAAAAGACAATCCAAAATATGTATTCTCAGAATACTAAGTTTTATATCAGAGTAATTAATTTATTTAGTGTTGGACGCTGGATTAATGTAGATACTCAATCATCCGGGATAAGAAAAGACTTCAAGTTCTAAAATTTCTTGACCCGGGTGAACATCTACACAAGTCCAGTAGCCCTGTATTGGCCTTCTACTTAGTACTTAAGTAAAAGGTCACTGGACTTCTGAACTGTAGTTAAAAACCAAAGAAGCATCTTGGACGGGAGGTGAATCAACTTCAAGAAACACAAGAAGTTCAGTTGCCTTCTATTTAAGTACTTAGCATTGTCCATTGACGGCACTGTATATTCACTAAGTACGCAGTATGTTTGGAAAAAAACGGGTTTAGGTCAGCTAAGGTTGTTAGCAAATGAAGCATGGTCAATATATAACACAAAAAAACATGTTTTGGTATTTGTAGCAAGTTTGAAATTCCCAATTTGACTGACTATGAACTTAAAAGGGGATTCATTATGCAAAATTTACATTTTGCTCATTTTTGTACTTCCATTTATACTCTGTTGCTTCTGAAAGGCGTAACAATTTTTTGCCAAGAAGTTAATATTTGTGAGGTCTGGAAAATCAATCATTTCAAAACCTTTTCAAATGTAAGTGCACAAATTAGCAGGCTCTACCCACACCCAGCAACCCTACTGAAGCCCAGCCCATTACTTAGCAACCTTGGCATAGCTCTGCCCGTCACCTAGCAACACAAGTCGAGCTCCAGGACGTTTGGTTAGGTGACTAGAGACAGTATTGGTAAAGGGGCCTCCTATAAGTATAACAGAAGTATCATGTGCACAAACAATTTGAAGGTTCTGTCAATAAAAGATTGGGTGGTCTTTTGCATTGGCCATCTGTGGCTTACTTTCAATTGAGTCTCGTCCATGATTGTGTGTAATATAACATAATTTCTGCATTAAGAAAACTGTTTTATTAGTACTATCTAATGTTATAATTTTCTAAAAAGCTCAATGCTGATATTTCTCATCTTGAAATATGTTTGGAAAATTAATGAAACTATATTTTATTGAGATGCAGTTCCGCTTTGTAAAACTTTTTGAACTAACAATCCATGTGAGTACAAGAAAAAAGAAAACACACAGTGTGATTCATGTTTGTATCTTTTATTTATTTTATTTGGCTGCAGCTTCCAGAAAAAAATGAGTCACTGCATATCTGCAAAAAGACAGTCTGTGACATAAAGTGGCACACAGGAGGTCACAGGTCACTGAGTGTAAAAGTCCCCGATAAGCAGAGCACTCAGGGCAACCCGTGGGTTTTCCTTGCTTGTCGTGGTCAGTATAAGCTTGGGTGTGCATACCTGTGTGTCTCTGAGTGTCAGAAAAAATACAGTAAGCCAGTGTGAAAGGCGTACAAACCGAGTGGCATTTCCCTCCTACTTCCTTTCTATTTTAACTCTCAGCCCATCAAATGTCCTATTGCTTTAACATCACTTTGTCACTTCCTCCACAACACCACTGCAGGGCACATTTCATTAGCTGCTATTTTCAGCCGCAGCGCTTGTTGTCTTCCTCAAATTATACTTAGTTATGAGCCTGACTTCAATAATTCTGTCAGGGTTTCAGTCTCTTTTGACCCCTTGCTCAGAAGGTGGTTTGTGGAGTTCAATCATGCGTTGGTTCCAGCTTGCTGCCTGTCGCTCATATTGACAGGGTTTTTTTTTGTTTTTTTTAATGTGTCCACACAGTGAGAGGTCTGCCACCATGCATTTTCATGGCTCCAGAAAATGGAAATAGCACTTGATTTTCCATTCTGAATGACATTAAAGCTTTACAAGTGTGACTTGACATGGCAGCATAGATGTGCTAAAAGGCAGAGGAGGGCCTTTGCTCACAGTGAGGGACACAGCATCTGCACTTCAGGATGAATGTTTTCTATAAGCTCTATAAGTTGCTGGGGTTGTTCAGATAATTAGCGAATTAAGTGGTTTCTCTGTGTAAGATACTAAGCCCATCATGTTTGCCTCCTAGCAAGCTGATACTGACAGACATGCATTTAATAACTATAATTAGCAATATCCCATTTTCCCTCATTCTGACAAGAGTTCATCTGCATACAAAAGGGACTGTTGTGTCAAGATTTATGTCCAGGCTAATCCATTTCTTTTGCTGTGTCAGAAACCCCATTATCCACATAGATATGGTGAATCTTATCATATGCACTGCATCCATTATGGCATTTCATAATGGATGCAGTTCAAATGGACTTGAATTTATATAAGAGAAATTATCTACAATAACTGTTACCAGTATTGCACTACAGATAGGTTTATCTCTTAATAACTGCAATTATAAGACACATTAACACTTCACATATATTATGTTCTAGCATCCATGACATCAAATGATCTTTTATAAGAGTAAATTGTGCTCGTGCCTTACTGGCCAAAGACCAATGACATGAATTTGCTTAACTTTTTAAAAAAAAAATATTTCAGTCTTTCCCAGCAAAAAGTTTTAGAAATCAGTTTGTCCTTCTTGATATGGTTAAAACCAGACATTTCATTTCCTGAAATTGTCCATTTATTTGGTCTAATTAAGATCTCGTAACATTTCCTGGTTTGAACTGATTTGACACTCACACCAATGGCAGCAGAACAGCACCTCTGGTTCAAGTCCTGAGTGATTTGCAGGGCCAATCACTGCAAATCTCATCATTGTTATAGAGACCAATAACAAATTAAACTGTGCCATGTTTAAAACTCCTGAATGAATTTCACTTTTAGACTACTTCAATTTAAAACTATAAAAAAAGAAGGTTATGTCTTTTGAGCTTGTGTTTATAACAAGCTCAATTTGTCTGCCCTCTCCGTTTGTAATAATCCATCCAAAAGCACTGTTTTATTCAGCTTGATTTTGGAAAAATCACATGCTAATTCTCGTGCATGGATTGTACAGCTGTAACGGATGATGTGTACATTATTTAATCAATCTAAAAACATCTTTTCCATAAATTTGTAAAGTTTTCAAGCTGTTTATAATTATGTTCACGCTAAAAAGGATCTAAATCTGTCGTGGTACCTGTAAGCATTCACATGTCTTCTAGAAAAAGGACTGGCCTACTTGTTTTGGAAAGACTAAGGACAAAGCACAAAAGAAACATTGAAATTGTGAGGTTTAAAATTGCTGAGTTTGTTAAAGGGAAAACAAACTTTTTTTTTTTGCAAGATTTCCACAGACAATTAAATGAGACAACATCAAAATATGAGTCAATTATCAATGAGTGATATCAAAACAGTAAAGAAACATTAGCATACTAATATAGATAAAAAAATTTTCCACATTGTCACCCTGGGAGAGCTGTACAAGCCAGATTCTATGCTCTGCAATGGTTAGCTTCAGACATGCTTTTTTTTGTTGTACCAGAATCATTTAAAAATCATTCAGTTCATCAGGAACTTTAAACATATTTCTGTAGCTGTTTAGTGCCACAGGCTCCCCCACAGCCAATTAGTCTCTCTCATAGACAATGACAAATATTAAAGCATTGTGTGAAATTTTCTTTGAAAAATTGTGCATAATATTTGCTACAGCAATCTGTGTCTTATTACAGTCATATTTTTCCAGTAGTGTGTGCTCCGAAAGTTGTGTCCTGTACAGTTTTTTTTATTTTAAATCAGATAGTGTATACCAGGCTGAAACCCAATTAATTCTGTACTGGAGCAAAGTAAGCTGTCTTGCAGGAACAAAATATCACTTAGTGTCCTGACAAAAAATGTAGAAGAGACTCCAGTGTCAGCACATAATGTAAACATGAAATCCACTTCCACTGTTGAAAGGTTACGCATATAATTAGACTTTCTTAAAGTGAAAAAATGTCTCAAAAATAAATTAGGAAGAAAAATGAAAATGGACAAAATTGAATTTGCTAAAAAAAATATTCAGGGGAGCATCTAGCACTCATGTCAATGATTTTTGTTGTTTCTTGCCTGGGATTTAACATTAAATGAAAAGAGAATCACCCACTTTCAAGAAAAGACCTTTTAAGTGACATAATGACATGGTGCAGAGATGGATGTCAAATTGTATAAAACCAGCTGGTTGTTAACTGCTTTTTTTAAAACCACTTAAGAACCATGGTGAACACTGGAACCACTTTGGTGGTTAAACTTGATTAACCGTTTCAAACAATGCTAAAAGGGAAAATTCACAGTACCTTCCATAAATGTCATCTTTTCTTTGAAAGGTAATGTAAAGCCTGTGATGAAAATTCTATATAAAAGGTAGAGTAAGTAGAGCAAGTAACATATATTTTTCATAAGAACATCTATGTTTCAACATACTGACAACTATTTATACAAAGTGGTATAAAGTGTGATCTTCATTCAAGAGTAATAAATCTTACTCTTTTACATTCCAATGACAAATATTAGGTATTTGTCATTGGAGATTGACAAAGAGTGTAAATCTTGAACAAACATATTTTAGTTCATACTTCAACAATAACTTTATTTTTAAGTTTACATTTCATATAAAATTATTCTATCAATGACATGGTTTGTTTAATGCATATTAAACTAAGCTACAGTATGCAATGTATTTTCATCATTTTAACACTTCTATTAGTGCATTTTACCCATTTTAACAAAAGCAAAATAAAGTGAAAATTTACTTTTAATGATATTTTGAAGAATTGGGGGCTAATACTTTAGTATATGTTGTACAATCCATCCATGCATACATACTTTCTTTTCCTGAGGGTTACTAGGTTACAGACATCCATACCCCTTTAGGATTTAGGATCTACAATTAGCCTAATATGAATATTTTTTAACTTAGGGAGTAAATTGGAGCATGTGGTTGCTTTAGAACTGAAGGCTTATTCTGTACCAAAAATAACTGTTATGACTTAGATTAACATAAATAGGTTTCTTTTTAGTACACTAAAGAACAGTGAAAATAAACAAAAAAATGTTTAAAACAGGATATTTAAGTTGTGCATCATGAAGACTAAAGTTTTATGATGATGAACATTATTTTATTAACAGAAAATTTAATGTTAAATTTGCTAGACTTTTTAGGAATATATTCCTATATGGCTTCTATAACTGTGCAAATGCTTATTGTTTATTCTGGTAACTGGTTTGGGGGTTAGCTGGAAGATCTGTCTATTTGTAGCTCAAATAGTTTTTTCTGCAGTACCCTGAGCTTTAGCCCTTCTGAACCTAATTTATCTGAAAAGTGAAAGTAGACAGCAAATCATTAGGTTTCATTTGTTTATACAGCTGGAAAGGTTTCTTTTGAGGACAATTATATCCCAGATCTTTTTTTTTCCACAGAGCAAATCACCACCTGGCATCTAAGCCTTCTTAATATCCATGCCTCCTGCATCAGCCCAAGCTGTGCCAAAAACTCATTAGAAAATCCACTAAGCAGAAATGAGTGTCACGGGACAGTAGGAAAAGGGAGTAAGCGATACTACAGACTTTACAAATTTTAGTGAGCAGAGACCTCACATACATACAGAGGCAGTATTTTTTAGCACTTTTGAAATTGCAGCAGTCTCTTTGGGCAATACACATGGGTAAGCATTAGTGTAGTGACAAAAAGACTTCAAAGACTGATCCTCCAGGAAACAGGCTGTATCAAAGGTAAGGACCATCATAAAACATCTATGTTAAGACCTGCACTGACACATAAAACACCCTTACACATCATATAAATCAGAAGTACAGTTCATCAGTACTGCCTGTCTACCAGTGCATATGTAATGAGGCAGCTATGGTCTGCAAAGCAGAAGTGTTAACACGCTTGAATGCACTAATTAAGGGGATCACCGTAAATCATCTCTGCGGCTGCTTAGCGGTCGAACCCTCTCCGATGTTCTGACCTTTGCCAGTCAACTATACTCTTTGCACCCTCCTTCAAGACTAGTTCACTAGATTCAGGCTAACAAGCCATTAGACTGTCCAGATGGCTACGGTGGCAGAGGAAACGGGCTTAAACGAGGCTGGCTCATTGTTGGTGTGGACTTTGTGTGTGGCAAGATGTTTGAAGCCATTTTTTCCTCCCTGGGAGCTGTCTCAATCTCATGGTTGCACGCTGATATAAAGTGAAAAAGAGAATTCCATGCGTTTTGCTTGAAGTTATTTCACAGGCACTTATAATCTCTTTAGAGGAAGGAAAAAGAAAGCTGATGCTTCTGCTCCTGTAGTACCCCCTTTTTCCCCCATCACAGGGACTCTAGAAAGAAGGCAAACAGGAACAAAGAGACAAATGGGACAAGCACAAAAATAAATATTATTTAATCAGGTTTGTTTGCCAATCTTTCACTGGAGGTGTTTACTTCTTCCCTTTAAGACAGGCAAGAGCTCTGGCATAAGCATCCTGCTTATCTATTTTACCCAAGTTAAGTGGTATTGCCACTCTTCCTGGGTATGTGCAACTTCAGATGCTGTTTAATTATCACCTCATTAAGACTTGTCTTCTGGACTTAAAAACTAAATTGGAAGAGGCATTGAAAGTCATTATTTAAATGACCAGTTGAATTTGATAATTAAAATGAGGTGTGGGAAGGAAATGAGGAAGCCAATTGGATTCTCAGGAGGAAGTTGGACCAAACCTGGTGCTGGCTAACCTTTTCCTGTGAGATTGTCTAGCGCATAGTGTCTCAACACGCTCCCACAGCTGCAGGCTCAGTAGGAGACCCCGGCACTAGAGTACCAATTCAGAGCCAAATTGGATGATTGATTAATGGAAATAAGACTGGCTAAGCACACGGAATGCTGAATTTCTTGCCAGAAGAAGTAATTGGTGAAATCAAACATTTCTGCAAGAGGGATGCTGGGTTTGAATGAGTTTTGCAAGCATTCTACCTGTGTTGTGGAATGTATATAAGTTGAGTAGCATGAAGAAACAACACAAAAGGCTAACGATGGGGAGTCAGTTTTCCAGCCCCCAAGGAAATCAGAGTTCTTGCCTCTCAACAGAGAGAGACCCTACTACCTGTTTCAAAAAGCACTTCTATGTGTGTTTTCTGAAAGGACTAAGATGACAAGGGGAGATTGAAGTCAACCCACCACTGTTACATCTCTGAGGTTTCAAGAGAGGTTAGTCACAACCCTGTAATGACTTACTTAGGCAAGGGTTTGCCAGCTTTATGTACAGTTTGTTTGTAAGGCTTTATATTTTTCCTGCTGAGTTGCACTTTTTGTCTCCTTTGGTTTCACAATGCCAGCTTGATTTTTAAAAAGCTCATGGGTTTTAAACATGGCCACTGCGATTGATAATAACAGCGGAGCCTCTGTTTGTAGTTTTATGATAGAAGTGTTTTGTGAAAAAGAGGTTGATTTGTGTAAGGGCTAGCCTTATTCAGAACTCAATGGTGCCTTGTACTAGCACCTGTGCAACAAGCTGAAAACCATATTTAAAGCACATTATATTTTTCGAAGAACAAAATGAATAGGTAGTGATGAAGGCAGAACGGATCTTTGGACATCAGCTAAGGGGGCAATTTTTTTAATTTTTTGTTTCATTCCACATCTCTTGGTAAAAGTTTGAAAGCTTACCCATGTGTGGAACAGGTTGACCTTCACTGGCATTTTACAAATGGCAAGAAAAACCTTAGATTATCTTTACACATCTTAAATGGAATTTCTTTGTGAAAGGTTTGTGTTAGGTTCATAAACACAACTATCATACTCTAATTTAAAAAATAAAAAATAATTTCTTGCACATCAGTATCAGGCACTTTGCCACAGATAGTGGCAGGACAAACTGTGGTCTGGGTACCATTTAACCCAAATGACACACTCCCTGATTCACACAGGCTGCCTGACAGAAACACTAAGTGAACTGACTGACAGTGACTAGTGGCAACATAAAGTCTCATTACAAACAGAGGAGAGAAACCCCACATAAACATCCCACATTCTTTGGACATATGCAAGTATAGGTTGGATACTAAGGATGTTCTGCACAAAATCATTTCTCTTGAGCTGAAAACAGAATCACCTCTAATAAGAGTCAGCCAGAGAAATGTAATGAATAGAGCCAAAAATGGTCCATCTTGCAAGACCTGAGTGGGTGTGTTTGACTTTTTCAGATCAATAGCTCCTACAACCAAGCCATGAAAGAGAATTTGTGAAGCATAAAGGGCAGACATGTTGGTTTAGTTCCAAGTGCCCAACCCAATCCTAGTAATTCTTCAATATGATTCTTTTGGCAATTAATTTCTATTATTTTGTTATGCATGTTTGCAGCTCTTTGCTTATTGTTGTGTTTACTAAATGTTCTTTTTTTTCTGTGATGCTTTTCACCTTCCTTACATAATTACATTTCTGTATGTGTTTCGGTAACTATTCAGCTTCCTCTCTGGCCCCCTTTACTAACTCCACACACACATCCATGCACATGCGCTCACACATGCGCACACTCTGTGCCACAGTGCCAGCTGTGTGATGAGCCAGGGGACTGATAAGCAGTGGTCAGCTTCTCTCCAGATGGCAGCCTGAGAATCAGCTGCCTGCGGGGGAAGGTGGGCTTGTGTGGTGTTGGTATGGGAAGAGATTACAGCCTTCATGCAATTCCAGGTGAAAATGGGCACACACAAAAGGAAATCAATTGTCAGCGGCATGCAATGGTGTGACTACTTGAGCCACTGATCGACAAACACAGCCAACACTGTGCTGCGTGGTTACCAAGAGTGACTTTGTTTAACGGGTTGAGTTTTATGGAATCGGTTTTGGAAGTGATGTGCTTGCCACCTCCTATGATATTTCCTTGTGGTGTTAGGCTAGTGCGTAGGTGTCCAGCTCAGATATGTCACTGCTCCAACACGGCTAACTCAAATGGTCCATCTAACTTGGACCATTTGAATTAGCTTCTTCAGCATATAAAGGTTTTGCAGAGGCCTGTTAATGAACAATCATTTGATTCTGTGTGTTTTGAAATAATGCCTGGTAAAAACCAATCCCTTTTTCTTTGTTTTGCTTTGTACAGCTAGTCTGGACCCTCAAATGTTGAGAAACGATTGCTTGCCAGTTGCTAATGTTTGACCATGATCTATGTAATGCATCAGTTCGATGCTATGAAGCTTACTGGACATTTCCTGCACAATTAATTACCATTCCTGACTGGGAAGATAGAAGTGCCAAGCTGAACAAGATGACTGTTAATGTTAATTCAATATTTGTAAGTGTGGACTACATTAATTTATTCACTTCCTCAGCTGCCATTGGTAAAACTACAGGTACTCTACTATTTGAAAACATTGTAGAAACTTGAAAACATTTTTCACAACTCCTCCTTCTGTTCATTGATTGACCCACTTGAACTTCATTCTGAAAAATTTTGCTCAGTAGGAGAAATCCCAGATGGAGCACTGAAAGGAGATGATAATTAAGTGAATCTGAGAAGGAAAGTAATGGCCAGACAAGCAGAACTAGTAAAAGAAGAAAATACTCCTTCAAGGACTGACTTTCAACCCCACTAGCTTAATTGAAGAAACCTCAGTTTGAATTGCCTCTGTGATCTAAACATGGACAATGCTGCTTGTTCAGATTAATCACACTGGTTTTGTAACCACATGATTTTGTCAAATTACATCCTCCCACAATATTTGCTGCATCGTGAATCATCAATATGCCATCATATAGCAGGATGTGATATGACCCTAATTCCTTTCATTTAAAAAGGCTGTTGTTGAAGCCAATGTGCTCAGTCACAGTCTTTGCTTATTTCTGTGGGTATTCACAGCAGGGTCTAAATGAGGGGCCAAGGTGAGGGAAAAACTCTTAAAACACCCAGTGTTTTCAAAATTTTCTTGTAGAATTCCTCAGATCTAACTTTTTAACATATAATTAAAAAGAGTTACTGATGTTTCTTCATAAAAAAATAGCTTGCAAATTATCTAACAGTAAAAAAAAATAGATTAATTGAGTTCCATGCAAAGGCTCAAACCATTTTCTCAGATGCCTACCCCCTCTTGAGTGCCCCCTCCTCTTGAATTTGAATCCTAACAAGGGCTAAACTCTCTCAGCAGCTCCTACATCCACTTCAGACAAGGCTTGTTTTCTTAGAGCTGTCGGTGGGAAAAGCCAGTGCCGGCTATGGAGGGTCTCCAAGGGACTTGTATGAGAGGCGTATGAGAGAAAAGGCAGTGGGGGAGTCAGAGTGGAAAGTGAACGTTTGGGAGAGAAAGGAGGGAGGTAGGAAAGAGAGACCCCTTGTGCATAACAATGAGGACACCATTCAATTAGCATCGCTTTATGGCCCCTGATGTTGATTACCTCAGACAGGCCAGCAAGTCCCATCCTTTTACTGATTAAAACCAAGAGGAGCCCAGCAACGAGACACTTGTAAGGATTGGTCAGACGTTGGAGGCTTTCTAATTTCTGTTTCATAAGTAAGGAGAAACAAGGTCAATGTATGCAGCAAAATATAGCCCACTTGTATTTGTCACTCTTACCACCAGGTAACAGGATGTAAATGAAACACAAGCTGAAAACAGTGTTTGTGTTTTTTTATAATGGCCCTGATACATATGTCTTATATAATTCACCTCTGCAAAGAAAAGTGGCGCTGAACATGTGATTATTTGCACTCAGAAATGTCATTACCCCCCACAGAGTAATCAGGCTGGCTTCCAGACAAACTCTGTGCTGATTGCAAAATGTGTCAACCATGCCAATCCTTGATGATGGGCAGCCTATGCAAGAATTATGATGGATTATTCTCAAATTAGAAACTGGACGCAGTTCAATGCTCTCCTACTCCAGCTTAATGAGGACCAAGGACAACAGTAATTTTAGGTACCACTTAAAAGCAGGCTGATGTAAAGAATACTGCATAGAGTTTTACAGTGGAAATAAAATATTTCTGGACATTACTCTCAACTATGTGATGTAATACATTGCCTTACTGCATGTTGTTCAGGATGAAGTTGCTTGGGGCTACAAAAGATTCAGAGTTGATAGTGCAAAAATAAAGCCGCATCACTGTCTTGCGTCACTAGTTTGGTGGCATCCAGTGGCCGCTAGTAATTCATAAGAGCATGCATTATTGTATTTATCTGTCTTACAAACAAGACAGGTGAATGTAATAAGTACTTATTTACTTAATGTTTCTCGCAGTGCTTGTTGTGCAACAATGGGTTTGCTTTCACTATTATTAAGTAAGAGTTGGTAACAAAATTAGTCATTTAATGAAAACAACTTCTCTCTAAAATGTAAGAATTTACTAAGAAAATATTTTAGTATTGAGTTAATATATTTTATTCAACAATTTAGCTAAGCTTGTAACAATTAAACTAATAAGGGAAATTAAATCAAAGACTTTAAGATAAAAAAAAATATATTTTAATTAAGTATTTGTTTTATTTAATAATTTGCTGCACTAGAAATCTATAACCTAGATAAGTTATTCCTAATGTATCACTTTGCTACTGAAGTGACTTAATGGAGCTACGCATCACAATTTTAGCAATTCCCTTAAGTCTGACATGTCATTTTAACCACTATTAATATTAATAATGTGTTTCTGCGCACCAATTGTGGCGATTAGATGACTGATTGTGACACAAAGTAAATAGTGACTATTTTACTTTCCCAATTTCCCAGTTAGTATTAATAGGTGAGATAACGGAAACACAATTCCAATCAGAAATCAACATCTTGGCTATATCAAAAATGATTTTTTTATCAAATGTGATAAAGGTATAAATACATGTGTGGTCACTGTATTATATTAAGATGTGCAACACAGCATAAGAACTCAATCTGATTCTTCATCAGGTCTTCCTCTACATCAGACATGTCAAACAAAAGGCGAACTTTATGACTCTATTATTAATGTTCTGACAGCTGGCCAGTATATAGCATATTATATAGTCCTACACATGGCTCAAGACATTAGGGCAGCTTGAGGGTATGTCAGATGCGGCAAGGAAACTTGTTGTTCAAGCCAAAGTCAGTGTTCTCAAGTGCACATTTAGCTGATAAACTGACCATGTGTTTACAAATGAGTTCACAGGGGAGTTTGTTGTTTTTAAAGTTGAAAATAAAATGCAACTGTTCCCTAACCAATGGTCATTGACCTTAAGAGCACCTGTAAACATCCCCATAGATGTGAAAAACTGATGTGAAAGAGCACACTCAAAAGAAAAGTACAACTTTGAGTCCCACTCTGCACTAACCTTCATCTCTAAATTGGCGTTCAAATATGCATCTAAAATACTTAATAGTGCCAACCTGTTACAGTAGCGAAAATAGCTTACTGACAGGCACTTCCGAACTATTGCATCTCAAAAGCCAAATTTTAACAAACATCTTGCAAATTAATGATTCAATGCCTATCATAAAGCACAAGAAAAAAAATCATTAGGTTTTCTATTGTTTATTTTATTTTTCCTGCAATAGCAGGATTAATCCTCCAATTTTATACTCAAAGAAATCTGGTCAAACAAAATTACTTAATTCTTTAACATTATTTTAAGACCATTTAGAGAGCTTTTGCCTCATTTTCCTGACTGAAAACATTTCTAATGACCATTACATTGTGTTGATGTGAGAAGAAGGGCAATGGCCAGGGTAAGCGGCCTGTGAAAACATGTCAATGTATTTTTTACCGACTTTTATTAAGAGTTTGCTGCTTATTTAATAATTCATCCCAAAGCCACTGACCCACTCAATTAAATTTCCCAGGCTTCTGTATTACATTTTTCCTTTTCTTCAAGAATGCAGACGAAAATAAAGCAATTTCAATATTCAAACAGTTGCAGGGAGGCATAAACAAGCAGAGGAGAACTGGTAAATGTGATTGCCTTGGTAATTAGAGACAGAGGGCGAAAAGCAGTGGATGAAAGGAAAAGGGGAATGGACGAGCGGATGCGTTAGTCATATCTGAAACACATTCGTGACAAGATTATGCAGAAGAAAAATAGGAGGAGATTACAAAGGGGCGAGAGGGGAGGAGACAAATGGGAAGTCGTAGGAGGATGAAGAAACTAGATGAGCTTTCGTAGCCCCGAGGTATAGGCTTAGGCTCCTGTGACCTTACCACTGAAAGGCCAGAGGATTAGCTTTTTATGCTTTTTAAAAATAGATTTGTAAAGAAAATGAAAAAAAAAAAGATTAAATAACTGAAATATAAAGTAAATGTACACAGAATGCTTACGCTTCTTTGTTGGCTGTACAGTACAATTATTCTGTGCATAGCAGCTGCTGCTGGTGTGGAGGTTTGATCAATAGTAACTTGCTGTTCATAAAAGCATTTTTTAGTTTTTCAGAACGAGGAAACCTGTCAACCTCCCTGTGGGGTCTCTCATGACCTTTTCTGCCATGGCTTTGATGGGGATCAAATGACAGCACTTGTGTCTGTATGCCTGTGTGTGAAGTATTCTTGGTTGTCCCTTTTGCGTGGATATTTAAGCATTGTTGAACCACGGCATTCTTATTCCTTGTTTGGAGCATTGGTCTGGGATTAAAAAGTCTGTTGAATTAGCTATGTTCATCCATCAGTAACAGACGTATCTGGATTAACAGAAGTATTTGTGTCTACTCCGATAAGACTTCCCTTTAGGAACAGATTCTTGGACCGATGTGTTTTTTCCATTCTGCATTTTCCTTTTGTGCTATCCAGATGGTATTGCTGTAAGGTCAACAACTCAATGCAATTATATGTCCACTGTTGCCACTTCATTTCTTGTGAAGAGAGATTGCTGCAAAGTCAATCATGTGGGGCAATTGCTTGGCTTCCTTGCATAGAAACATTTCTACCAACTTGCTTTCTAAACTGAACATTCAAATTTTTTTACATTTAGATTCAAATTTGATTGAGTCCAGTCAAATCTAATCTGTCTCTCTATAAACTGGGCCTGATTTTCTTGTAAAGCGGGCTTATAAGACATTAGCTGTGAAATGGCCTTATATAGACAAATTGAATTTAAGTCAATAAATATGACTGACTTAAAACTGCTTGTGTACCTATAGTTCACACTGCTCTGCCAAAGCTCGTTCAGTCGTAAATGCTGGCAGCATTAGAAAAATAAATTCGAAGAGAACATGGAGAAGCATGTATCCAATGGTGTCGGAAAGTGGGGAGTGACTGTTTTGATGTGGGGTTGCTTGAGGTGATGCTGGCAGTGGTGCGATGATAGCCGAACTCGAAGGAGGCCACTGGCAACCTGCAAGAAAGCGGCAAACAAGATCAATGACACGGCGGGTGCGGCCAGAACAAAGTGCTTGGGCCCTGTGTGTTGATGTGTTGGAAATTGCATCTTCAGGAAACATGCTTGATGAGATTGTGGGATCAATAGAGAAGGGTTGCTGCCAGGCTGCTGAGCGGCTGGAGAGGCAAGGGAGGAGAGTATGGTCCTGAATGAGAATCGCAGAGGATATAGACCAAGGCTCAGTAACCTCTGTCTGATGGTCTAATACAATATGTCACCTCACCCACCAGAGGGTTTGCGCCTGTAAGGTTGGGGGAAGGGGGTTTGGCTGCAGTAAAGACCGTTTAGGTCTTTGGAATACAGAAGCAAATTGAACAGATTCAATTCCAGCGCAGCAATCTTCGGATTGGCTCGGAGGCTTTAACCAGGCTGGGGTGTGTAATGGACCTGCCATGCGTCCAGCAAATGTAAGTGATGCCACTAATCAAATAACCTGTCTCATTTACATTAATGCTGCACATTAATGGACTGTGAATTAAGCCTGTAGCAGCACACTGGCACCTCTGCAGATGGAGACAAACAGAAATACCAGGAATACAAAGGAAGTTGGTGTTTAAAATTACTTTACAGACATTTAACCATATGCAACATGAAAACACTTTTATTTGCCCTTCTTTTCATCCCTTCTTCCTTTCTCTGAGGCACATTGAGAAACATTCGTCTCTCTGAAACTCCCTGATTACACAGTCATTCATGAAGTTGCCATACACACATGAACACACTTGCACATACAAAACACTAGTCCAAGTTAAGTAATGCTGCAGATTTTTCCCCCACCCCTCTTATACAAGGCTGTTTCTATAGCAACAGGCTCCAGTTTCTGGCACTCAAAGGGGAAATATACAGGAAGTATAAATGCCTCCAGGGGGAACATTGGGGTCTTTTTGTGGGTGGGGAGGGAGGTTTAAAGGGTCAAGACTCAATGAGGGACGTAGCTGTTTGTGGACAAAGTTACACTAAGTACCACTCTTGAAACACTGAAGAAAAAAGGAAGAATTACTTTGTATGATTTTCATGTTCATCTCCCTGACTTTTGCTTCTCATTCAGATTTAGCATTTTATTTAAACTCATCCAAAAGATCAGATTGACATCTGAGTACCTCCTACAAAATGTGCCATTCAAAGAGGGTCAGGAGATATTTCAACCTCAAGGCCTGACGTGGATGTTGAATGTGTCAGGAGTTTATGCACGTTTCTTCCAGTATCTGCTTTCTGTCTTTTCTTTTTCTTATTGAAATTCTCCAGCAGATCTGTTTCTACCCTCCCGCTGGGCTAAAAGATTTATTCTGTTCACTTTTTGAGCTGGTTTCATGGAAGATTTATCAACGTCTTACCTATAATCTCGACAGCGGAGTGACCAAGGCTATGTAAGTGCTGAGGAATCCTTTGGTCCTGAAATATATCCCCAAGCATGGAAAACACATTACATATGCAGCACCATGCAACTGCAGCTTGATTATCTGCCGCAAGAATTTTTTTTTTTTTTTTTTTTTTTTTCTTCTTTTTCTGAATATGGCTGTCTGTTTTTGTTGTGGAAAAACTGCCTGAAGGGGACATGCTGATAGCTTGGCAGTAGTTTTAGTGAACTGGGGCCATTTTTGCACCTCAATCCTGCTTGACTTAGTGCAATATTATTATAATCTTTTTTTTCCCTTCACTTCACTTTATCTCTAAAGAGATTTGCAGTCTAACAGTGACACAGATCTAAGCTTTTGTTTTCATAATTTTGTTGCTCCTGGTTAGTCTGACTTTCACTTGAACTATCTATTTTCTTTATCATAACTTTTGTTCTCTATTTTCATTGTCATCTCTTTGCATTTATCTCTACTGATGTTTCACTTTGAAGACCCTTTTTAGCATCTACTTCAAAATAACTGACTGGCACATTCATGTGCAATTTTAACACATTCTTGCCTTTTAAAATGAAAGATTTTCTTTTTTCAAAGCAGGGCTTACAAATATATTTTTCTCTGGCAAACCTCCTCTTCGTGTGTGGGTTTATTTACTTTAGTTCAGTTCTTTTTAGTGATTCTAGTTTAATTATGTTTATTTGTGAATTGTGTCTAGATATTTTTGCTATGGTTGGTTTCATTTCTTAGTTCCCCTGTTTACTCTTCCTTGCTCCCACTCTCTCTGTTCACACCTGTGACCCATTAACCAATCAGATTGTTCCATCATTCACTCTTACAGTATCTAAAGACTTCTCCTTATTGGTTGCTCCTGTTATATCTCGTTACTTCCCTGTTATTCTGCTGCCATTTGCTCCTGTATTGCTGTGATTTTTGTAAGCTTTAGTTCATCAACTTTTTTATTAAACTTTCATCGCATACTTGCTGCCTTTGCCTCTCTGCATTTGGATCAATCACCACCACAACATGGCAAAAAGTGCATTTAAGTTGGATAATTAAAAAAATTATGATTATATATCCGTGCATTACAAAAACATAAGTTAAAATAAAACAATAAATCAGATATGCAAAGGACAGTAGGAATTTCAGTTGAAATGAGAAACTGTGCAAATAACAGCAGGGTTGTAAAAATATTTTCAGTTTTCCGGGAGCAGTGATGGCTATAAAGTCTAACAGCTGCTGAAAACAAGGACCTGTAGGGATGCTCCTTTGTGCACTTAGGATGCAGAAGGTTGTTACTGACTTTAAAGTAATATGTAAAAAATCCAAGTGAATAATGCCTTTGTTTTTTGTGAATGTACTTTTTGTTGTTTTATTAAATAAGAACTCTTCAAATTAGAAAGTCAATCTACTTTGCAATTTTAGTGATCAAGGGAAAAGTGTATTACAATGGGTTTTAAAATAAATCAAAAACTATGACTTTTTTCCCACAATTTCATAATCTTTTCAAATATGCCATTTTTACATATGATCTTACCTTGTTTCTAGACTTTCTGTCTACTTAAGCATCATCTATCCTTTTGACTCTCATTGTGAGGGTTTGAAGAAATACCCACATACCTCAAATACCCATTCATCAAACTGCTTTTACTTGACATGACTACTGCAACTGTGGCAAATAAAAGCACACTGACCTCAATTGCAATGACATCCAAATAATCTTATTTGGATGTCTTACAAGCTAGAAAAGCCCAGATAATGTGAATGTCAATATGCATTCAGCAAGGTTAAGTTGCTTATCATTAACCGCTATACAGTTAATGGCTACTGGACATAGACTTCTTTTGTTAATCAGCTACATTCAGCTAAATTACTAAATGTTAATGGTCATTGTTATTGCAGAGTGTTGTGATGTGTTCAAGATTCTTCCACACATCTGTTAATTGAGCTTTAGCTGAGCGTGTCCAAAAATAACATGTGGACTACATTAAGTCTAACTTGCTTTGTGGTCCATATCAGAGTTCAACGTTTGAAAGTGGCTGATTGAAGGTTTACACGCCGAGCGAGATTGTATATGTGGGCTAGTGTTGAGGATGATGTTCTGGTTCAAGTCTACTTATGAAAGAAGCAAAAAAGAACTGTAACAAAGATAGAGATTTTCTTCATAGTATTGAGAATTAAAAAGGTCAGATGGGATGTGAGATTATAGTGAAGTAGGAAAATGATGATATTTCTTTTAGTTTTTATTATGGCTTCCTCACCTCACGCTATAATTCCTATACCCTTTTGGGGGAAGGTTAAATGCTCCTGGCAGCCCTCTTTCTGTGTCTATCAAAAATGTCAAAGTAAGGCTATAACTCTATTGGAGTTACAGACAATAAAGACTGAGGGGAACTGGACTTGAACATGCAATTTTTGAGTTACCTGAATATAGAGAGATAGCTTTGCTCCCTCTGTAAACTCTGCTTGAGGTAGCTGAAATTTGGCCGGCCAAGTTGGAATTCCATGATTGACTTCAAAACTTTGAAGATGCCTCTGACTGGCATATCTAAATTAGTTTTTCTGTTTTTGTCTCCATTGCATTTGTCTCCTAGTGCTCCCTTGAGTCTATGATATTATTTTTCTTTCTCTTCTCTTTTCAGTTTTATTAATGTTTCATCTTCACATAATTTCTATTTTTTGACCCTTTTTGCTACTCCTCTTGGTAACCTTGTTTACCTTTGTTCTCCCTCAATCAGACTTTTTCTGAACCCATGTTCCTTACCCGGTTTCTACGGGAATGAACAAATCTGATGATCAATTCTCTCTCTGCTCCTACAGCATACACCAAATTGCCACAGAGTGCAAAGATCAGCTGAGCCAGTCTGTCTGCCAGCCAATTACAACACCACATCACCAACACTGCTGTTGCCACCCCCACCTGTGTACCTCTATGCTTCCATCCATTTCTGTCCACTTCCTTCTTCTGTTACATGCTGCAATCTCAAGACTCTCATTTTATCACTTTTAATTACAGGCTGTGCCAAAGGTCTCTCTCCTACAGTTGATTGTCTTACACCTCCAACCACTCTATCAATCCTCCAACAGAAGTTTACCCTTTCCAACTTGTTCCCAATTATCACCCAAGTTGCTCTTTCTTTTGCCCAATTGCGCTTTGTCATGTTTCATCTTTTTCTTCCACATACACAAGCACAGCAGATCCCTGCAGAGCTCAAAGTCCTCCAGATATTATTCACTCTCCTCTAATTAAATGCTGACTGATATAAACACCCATTTTGTAGCGACTGAAATCTCCTTACTGAAGGTGTAACGGACATGTAATGCATTCTTATTAAATACGTATCGCTTACATAACATGGGCCCAAGAGTCCCGCTGTTACTTTACACTTCTTGCAAAGGAATTCTGTCATCAGGACTTGCATGACAAATTTGACTTTGAAATCTCTATCCCAATTGTTAGCACACTTAGCTAAAAATGATACAATACGTTTTTTGCTTTCAAATCTTCCTGATTTAGTAAATTTAAGGTTTTTTGGAATGCACTCTGTGATATTTATAACTTACATACTGTTTTCCATACTGCCAACACCTCATGATAGGATAAATGTGTACATACATTTTACTTCCAAGCCATTCTTACCTAGTTAACTTTTTGCATTTTATCACATGAAAACTATAAACTTCAAGATATTTTATTGGGATCTATTTAACTCTCTGATGCACGACATATTGACTATACAGGCTTCCATCAGTGGGTCTTTTTGGACCTGCGTTTAAATCAGTGTGTTTTTATGCTACTTTTGTCATTTTGATTCAAAATAATGTTTAGTATGATTCTTTCTGCTGTGTTTTACCTCTCAACGTGAAGGAGCAGCGACTCTACTCTGATTCCCTCCCAGATGACTGAGCTTCTCTCTTTAAGGGACAGCCCAGACACCCTAAAAAAGTTCATGGTCATAGATGAGGATAGGAACTTAGACCGGTAAATTAAGAGCTTCGCATTTTGGCTCAGCTCTCTTTTCACCTCGACAGACTGGTACAGCGCCCGCCTCACTGCAGAGGTTGCGCCAATCAGACTGTTGATCTCCCGCTCCGTTTGGGGCAGGACATCCTCCCCAACCCGGAGAAGCACTCTAATCTTTTTCAGCTCATTTAATTAAGCATTTATTTATGTAGCTATGATTTAGTATTATTATTATTAATTGAGATAATAAATGAAAGAATCTTGAACACATTGATCAACAGGTTTTGCATGTCATTCAACACATTTTCTCTGCTGTTTCTTATGTGTAAAAGGTAAATTAAAAAAATTTATTGCATAACATGTTCGTTAAGGAATACTTGGAATATGAAGTGATGAAAACTTTTCATTGCAAAAAGATGACCTCACTGGGTCCAAAAGGACCCACTTATGCATCAGAGGGTCAGTAAAATAACAAAAATAAGAGCATAATTTTTCAGTGAAAAGAAAAGAACACATGCTTAAAGTTTTTCTCTTAGTAAGGCATGCACACAGACATTGACCTTTTGGGCAGTTCTTTGTAAAACAGCCTTTGTTTTGAAAGCCCTAACATTTTTCCCTGTGTTGATCTACATTTAGGTCCTTTTCTCTTAATAAATGAAAGGTTTTTTTTTGTTTTTTTTTTCTTGCCACCCATTCATAATCTTTACATTTGGAAAATGCACAGTTAAGATTTGGCTGTCAACAGAATGTCCGGCTCGAAATGTGGATGTCTGATGCTCCTCTAGACTTGCCTTGGACTTATTTTGATTAATCTCCTCTCTGTCTGGCTTGTCATTTCAGGTGAATGGCTATGCTTTGGTATGTTTGCAATTTTGCAGATGATGAATTTAATTGGTACTTACTGAGATATCAAAAACTAATAATATTGCTTTAAAACCTAATTCTGTTTTAAAATTCTTTACATTATTCCTGCTTGCTTTGTTGTTTGTTTGTTGCTCTGAAGCCCTCCCAAAGTAGCTGCTATGGATAATTGCACATATTTATGCTGACTCCATTTACAAATGAAGTGATCTGTGAATGTAATGGTCACACTGTATTACTGTAATGGTACATTTTCAGGTACCTTTAACACTTCCTAAAAAATGAAGACCTTCATCTTGTGTATATCAGTAGTAGTATCTGACATGTTACTCTACCAACAGAGTCACAAGGTCAGTGGTTAACAACTCTTTTGAACTAGCCTGCTTCCTCCTGAAATCCTCATTTCTCAACTGAAGGGCATATTAAAATGTGAGAATGTAAACCCAGTGGGCTTACAGGTTAAACACCAAGCTCATGTTTACATTTAAGCATGCTTTGAGGAGGAGAGGCAAGATTGACAGTTTAGTTCAAGAAGATTGTGTAAAATGCAATCATAGCTCCAAGAAAAAGACATAAGCCTTCTCTCAGCATGCTGTATTTCTGCTCATTATAAAGATGTCAAAAGAGCAGGCTGAAAACCCTCAAACCCCCTTTTCTTACGAATAGTCAGAAACGGCGATGTTGAACAAGGCTTAGCCTCTCTGTACTGGTGTCAGGTTGTGTTAACAGCAGAACACTTATTTGTCCCATTCATCTGTAGTGTTTTTGACCTCTTATCCTCTCTGTGCAGCCAGAAGCCTCCCTCTGACTCCTCACCTCAATTTGCTGCTTCACATCCAAAGCCATGGGCTTCAAAGTTCTTGTGATGGGTGTGCCTGTCGAAACCCCTGTTTTAGGGCGTCCCTTTGATGTAAAATTTTTACGAACAACTTATTTCATTTCCTTGATTTTCTATTGATTCCAATCTGCCTTGGTTGTGTGGAAAAGGAGGGGGAGAGAGACAGGAATGAGGTCGTTGGATCGATGTTAGCTTCACTTCTCTTGGGTGTAACTCTGAATGAATTTTTGATGAAGGCCCCTTTACCAATTCTGTTTTCCTTTCTGAGTTAATGAAACAAAACTACCAGAATTGTTTGCTTTTTATTTTAATCCTAAATGCTACCACAAAATTTAATTTTCCATGCAACATTCAGCAATTTCCATTCTTATTGAGCTTGCAACTAGTGCGACTGCAGGATGTCAGTCATTATTGGAAATCATTGAAGGACATTAATTCGTAAGCTCAAGGCCAAGTTTGGAAATGATTAAATCAAACATCTGTGTCCAAAGTAAATATTGGGAATGTTCTGCACATCATTAGTAAATCTTACCCTGCAGCCATTTCCCTGCTTTCATGTACACCTGAGATTGTAGCAACGTGCCATTTTCAGAGGCACATTGCTGCCTCTGAAAATGGACAGAGAGCATTTCCTGCTGTAGCCATACAGTCTAAAATGCAGGAAGACACTACTGTCATACAAATGAGAATCACAGATGCTCTCCCTCTTCAAAATACAATCATATTGACTTGCTGTGTATGCCCATGTAATCAGGAAACCCTGTAATTAATTAAGGCAGGGCAGTAGACCTTAAAACCTTAATTCACCAATGGCACAGCTGCATGTTGCAGTCTCCTCTGTGTACTCTGCAGCTCCATGCTTATTCCTGGAGTGACTCCCTCACCACCCATCCACCATGGCTTTGGCCAAGCGTGCAAATGGCAAATGGACACCGGGCACCCCAGCGGTCCTTTCAGCCTATGTCTTATTCATGAGCAGAGGTCGGTGCGATGCTCCTCGTCACACACCATGTCAGAAACACACTCTGCCCTCTGCACCGAAGCCCTGCTCACTCTGCCTCTCCAAACCTCTTCTTACTGGCTGGAAACTGCCATGACATTTTCACTTTATGTGCTGCTTTGCTGTTATCCTACCTTGCAAGGAAAGGTGATAATAAAAATAGCCAGCCATTATGCTAGGAAACAGTCTGCTGAAATGTAATCTTGCCCAGAGCCCAGCCTCACAGCTAGTTACCGCTTCTCTAAGCTGCTGAGTGAATACGATCATATAATTACTGGTGGTGTTTCTGTTTATTGCAGCACATCAGTGTGGGGAATATAATGTAGTCACGCTTCAAGCAGAAATCCAAGACTTCACATCCCAATGAGCGTCTTATAAAGAGCAGAGAATACAGCAGAGCAGGAGAGGTTAGATGATTACATGCTTCTGTTGTTTGATGAAGATGGGTCCAACTGCTGTGAATTTCATCCTGAATGTCAGCAGCCTGACATTCAGGATGAAATGTCTACTATGCAGCTATTGCTCTACTAAGCTGGTGAAGTCAATAAAGTAATAAAGCCATATTGAGCACTGGGGCTTTGTTTAAAGGTCGGGTCATTTTTGGTGGCTAAGTGAATGTGGTGGTTGTTTAGAAGATGGTGACATTATCAACAATAATATTGGTGCTCAAGAGAGAACTAATGCACTAATTATATTCATCTTTAGGGGATAAGTACAATTACAAGGTCTTTTCTCCTTTTGACCTCATATTAAAGTAACAAGATTGGTATTGGTGCCCACCTGAGACTTTTGAGTCTTAACATCTTAGATACGTATGCTGAGATGAGTGAACATGAGCCTCATTGAAGAATTTCACCTTTATAGAGTAGTGGCTTAATTTTTTTTCTTGGTGTTGGCAGTGTCATTGAGAATCAACTGATCAATTAAGTTTTAACAAGGCGCTTGTGATGGCCTCTCTGCTGGTTTTAAACATCCAATCTATCACAGCCGAGTCGCTCCCCTTTTCTGCTTTCTATATGCTTCTGCTAAATGGATTGGGGATAAAATTATCTCTTGATTAAATTAAAATTTTCTCTCCTGCTTTCGTCAGCACAGACAACAACTGTTCCCTCCAGGTGGGTAGCATCTCACTTCGATGGGTTAGAAACTACTCCATTCACTCTCCTGGGACGCTGATTATTTCCCAGCTTCTTTTATTAGAACAGTAGATCAGCAGAATTCCACTCCATAGAAGAGGGACATTGTAAAAGCCCTTTTCTTCACACATTTACATTCTAGATCCATAATGTAAAGATCTTGACTATTCTGGATACTGTTGCTTGAGTGTCATAACTCAACAGTTAAGTTCAGTCAGTCCAGGGAAGCAGAAATCAACTCCAATCCTCTTCTCTCATTAATCTATCCAGCAATGACCCTTTTTGTCCTGACTTGGTCTTGCTCAAAGATCATATCTTTTGACCTTTGCATATGCTCTTGCCTTGGCCTGACTAAAGCCAAGGTCAGGTATGTGCATATCAACACTAAGGTTGTAGTAAGGGGTTCATCTTCTCAAATATCCCCTTCTCTGGAGTCAATGGAGGTTCAGAATTTAATTAAGAAATTGAGTAAATGATTCCCATTCGGCTACTACTACCCACACCGGCTCCCCCTGTGGAGGATGGTGGGAGTTATGTGTGTTTCTGACACCATCCAATTTCTCATTCCTCTATATGGTGCCAAAGTATGAGGCACTATTTTTCTGTAGTGATGTCACATTTAGTTGTTTGTGTGCATCAGCATTCCTCCGTGTGCTTTTGTCCGGTCATCCTCCAGCTGTGCTGCTGCTTCTTAATGACCCGTGCAGTTCCTGGGAGCCCCGGTTGTCACTGCATCGTGACTAACAGCCTGGGTAGATTGGGTACTGCCAAAAAGCCCAGCCCCGGCCAAGCCCCCTGCGTGCATCAGCCTCCATCAAACACACACAGACCCTCATGAACCCCCCTCCAAAAAAATACACACCACCATGTCTCCTGCTGCTTAGATTCTTTCAGATGTGTTTATGTTGCTATGGATGATTGCCTGAAGACATCATTATGAATTGATGTGCTTGGAGGCTATAGAATGTATGTGAAGACTGAGAAAATGTGTGTGTGGTGTGTGTATGGTGTGCGTGCGGGGGTGTGCGCTCATGTGTGTCTGTTTGGGAAAGGTTTGTGTGTGCTGACTGGACATATATTACATCTATGTGAAAAGCTGAGATTGATTGTACTGCTGTAAAAGACTGCAGCTCAAAGGAATTTTTATTTTTATAGCATAGGATAACACCAGAGCTTTATTAACCTGCTTTGGGCCTTAGTGCAGATGTGAGTCCTCTGTCTGAACTCCTGTTTTTGATTTAAACACAGCAGCATGTAGAAAAAAATAAATAAATTCATGATGCAGATATAAATTTAGGCTTGGTTCTAGTTGATAGCCATTAAACAAGGATTCAGCATCACCAAAACTGAAAGTTTCAAGACCATACTGAATATCTGAATATTTTAAACATGGCATGATTACCATGTTCTTAATATAAAATAACAGCAGTTGGGTACACAAACAGACATAAGACATATAAGAAATTAATTGAAATTGGTTCTCATTTTTGCACTTGCGTGACAGAATTGTGTTGTTCAGAAATTTGTGGTTTTTTTTTTTCTTTTTTCTTGTTTTTTTGGTGAAAAACAGCTCTAACTACTCAACTTCCAGCAGTCAATTTTTGAGCCAGAGAGCAGGATGGGAAAGTCTTGAGGACCAATTGTTAGAGGTCGTGTGGTAGTACGAACTGTTGGACAAAACCACTAAACTGGCCCTGCTGAGTGCAATGAAGAAGGTGTCCCACCGACACCTGCTCTTTTTATTTTTATTTTTATTTTTTGGGAGTTCAGGGGGGACTTCTGATAACATAAAAAATAAAATAACATGTTGCAGTTGCAACCTTGTCTTTGTATCATAATGTTTAGCACACTGTTGTAAACCACACATATGAGAAAACACCATGAAGTGTGCTGGAGGGGGAGGAGTTTCACAGGAGCTTGACTTGTGGACAGAGACCACAAGACTCAGTTCACAAGTGTAGACCTTGAAGGATGTGTGGATGAACTATAGTGTCTTGCAATCATGTAACCGTGGCACTACTGTTCGACTTCCGCCTGACCATATTGGGCCCTTTAGTAAATAGTTCACAGAGTCATACCAAAACTGGACAATAACAGATTCAAAAACTGTTAATTGGTTCAATGAATCTAGATTTCAGCAATGATATCAGCAGGATGATAGGGTCAAAATTAAAAAAGAAAAATAATTTAAAAAAAAAACACTTAAAAGCTATTTCACAGAGGACTATGCCACAAAGCTGAAGTTGTTTTTTTTCTTATGAATTCTCTGCACTTCAGCAACCTCTGCATTTTTCAGGAACTAATCCGGTCAGATATCAGTCTCTAGGATATAGTGTAACAAGGATTTGGAATAATGGGTGTTCAGCCAAAAACTCTGCTGCATCTGCATGATCGAAACCTGTCAAAATCACTCAGAATGTAAGAACGCTTTTTTGAATCTCAGTCAGACATAATTTGGGAATGAATACAAGCTTGTATCTAACCCAGCACTGCTAAGGCTGAATAAAGTGGTTGATGGGTATACTTTTAAACCAAAGCAGCATTGCCTAAGCAACATCTTAAACTATCAGTGTCTTATCAAACTATCAACATCAAAAATAGAAAATCCGAACTTCTAACATAAGATGCAGCAAAATCTAATTTTCTGTTTGGACTCAAATGTAACAGAGTGCCTCAAGACTTCAGCAAAAACCTACTGAATTAATGCCAGCGAACCAGGAGTCCACTTCAGTGAGACAGGCACACAAAAGCTTGCCTTGTACACGAGACAAAAAAAAGATTTGTTTCAACACAGAGACTTGGCTTTCTCTTAGCAGAGGGGAAAAAGTATTCAGCTCTCAGATTGCCATCCTTACACTTGGGCAGGGTGATGGACTTGTAATGCTTTGGGCTTTCTTTGTCAGTCAGTGAACTGTGGGACCCTGTCAGCACAGCTGGTATCATGGGAAAAGAGCTCTTTATTAAAATTCCAGTAAGACAAAGTACATCTTGTCTGCAGTAAAACATGGTTTTACAGTCAGACATAATTTGGGAATGAATACAAGCTTGTATCTAACCCAGCACTGCATTGTTTTTTAATCAACAATTGAGTCAAATATTTGTAATTTGCTGCCAGAATGATTGTAAAACAGATAAGAGTCTGAATTCAGATCCAAACAGCCTTCAAGGGCAAAGATTTTAATGAACTGTTCAAGATGGATAAAGAAATTTAAAGCTTATTCATACAGTCATAATTTTATTGCAGAAAGTACTGATAAGCATGAATGACTGCAGAATATCTATCAACTCAAGATAGGGTTAAAATTTATAAATATCATATTTAACCCTTTGTTTTCCCATTGTATTTTACTGATGACTTTTTCCATCAACTATTTTCCCATAATTTTGCTGGTTATGCAATATATCAAAACATTTAGAGGAACTTAAATAGGGTTGTGTAAAATATCTGTTAAAATATGTTCCACCTTTTATAGGGAATTGTCAACAATATTTAAATAGCATGAATACTTGTATGTGTTGGTAGAGGTAGAGGCAGAAGTAAACTAAAAAGCTGTTTAAGGAACCCTGAACTTTGGCCCCATAAATGCTCGAAGTTTAAACTGATGTTCTTAACATAAAGATGTCCCAGTAAATCATATTATGTCCTGTACAGAATATATATTAATGAACTCATGCAGGGACAAAAACGAACTTTGTTTGGTTTTCAATTTTGTCTGACAAGAGCACCTTCTTTCAAATTTTGGTTGTGTCCCAAGCATGGCATGTACCGCAGTGCAAATGGTACTAATTTTGATTTATTTTCATGAGTAGCTTTCTTTTTGCCACTGTTTCATAAAGGTTGAATCTGCAGATTGTACTACTAGTAGGTGTGATGTTGACAGATTCTCCAACAGTTGCTGTCAGTCTGCAGATCCTAGTTACTTCTGTGAACAAACATCTCCTTGTCATGCTGGTCAGGTCAGATGAATGTCTTCATTTGGTAATTATCTTGCTGTACTCGTGTGAATATTGTGAAAACAATCAGTTGCACTTGACTTTATTTAGAGGTATAGGAATATAGAGTGCTCAATACGTATGCATGCAGCTTTTTATGATAAAATGTTTTGAAACCCGTGTGTCTTTTTGCTTTCCCCTCACAATTACATCCTACTTTGCATTTGTCTCTGCAAAGTAGGATGCAGAGATGACTTTGCAGTCTTTTCAATGCACAGAATGCATTGAAGATTGAAGATGTAACGTAACAGAATTTAAAGTTCAGGAGTGCAGATATGTTTTTAGGCACTGTAAGATTACACGACTGAGGTTGGTGAATGATGAGTTGTGTGCTGCTTTGTTAAAAGAACTTGTGGTCAGAAATAACAGGGGATTTTCCATTGACTAAATTCAAAGTGTACCTCATATAGCTACATTCCTTCTCATAACGGATTTATGCAGGCATAAACAACTCTTGGAGATATAAAGACGGACCAAATGAGAGAAAGAGGAGAGAGGAAGAGAGAACCCTCACGTCCTTTTAACTGGATCCCATAAATCACAGACAGTTGCATGGCAGGATTATGATGTCAAATAAAAAGTTGTGTGTGTGCATTCCCCTATAGCCTGTGTTTAATGTGGTATTGCTGACGATGGGGCAGGTGGAAAGGCCTTGACGAAGCATTTGAAGCAACGTTCAGTTGCTGATGAAGAAACGATACATAAATCCACCTCATGTGGGGTGACAGCTGAGCAATTTAAAAAGGTTCAGCACCAAGAAACCGAACAGGTGGATTAAAAGCTGAAACAGACGTGTAAAATGTGCATGTGCAGTAAGAGGCATGCACAGAATGTGTTTGCGTATGCATCAGAGAGACTGAGGCTGTTGGAGAAGAATTTGGATGGCTTAGTTAAATTATCAAGAGGGAAAGAAAATAAGGCTGGAATATGATTCAGATATTACAAGAGAAGTGAAGTGGGAGTTTAGAGGCGAAAGAAAAAAGATGGAACGAATATGAGTGAGGGGAGAGAGTCCATCACAGATCTCTGGTTGCAGCCTTCAATCAATTATTAACGGCATGCAGATTAGCAGTCGGGCGACAAACGATGCAGTGATGACTGTCAGTTCCCCCGCACTGCCGCCTACCCAGGGAATGGGCCAGAATGAGAAAACTGCAGGCAGAAGATAGAGTAGAAAATCAGGGATGGGAGAGGGATTGTTGCAAAAAAAGTTGAGAAACTTCTTTTATAGCTTGTTTATTCCCTTGGGAGATAAGAATGGTAGAGTCAATGTGACATTATTTGCAAAATCTGAGAAAATTAAGTTGTCACATGTTTCCATATTTAGAAAACAGTATAGTTCAATTTGCCAATAGGGTCTCTGAAGAAGAATATCTGGAGGCCGAATCATTTGTCAGATAAGTGGGGGATTATAAAGTCTGTTGTGTTGCTTTCAAATTTTTGCTTGCCGGAGATAGGCACCAGCAACTCCCGACCCCGTTAGGGAGAAGGGTGACGGAAAATGGATGGATGGATGGATATTTAGGACAATGCTGCTAATTAATGAAAATGATTGTTTTTTTTTTAAACAGTGGCTCTTTTTAATTATCAGGGTAACAATCAAGGCACTTATCAGTAAACAAACAAAAGTCGGAATAAATAACTCTTTTTGTTGATTAAAAAAAGTTTTACTCAAAATTGTGAAGCAACAGTCATTGCCGTGAAAAATGGGAATGACCAATCAATCAGATTGGATAGAGTGCATTTGTGAAGAGTAAGTTTTAAGTTTTGCCTCAGATTGACAGTTACATTCAGGCCTGGACTTTAAATAGGCCAATTTCACGATAGTTTTTTGCGACTGCTGATGCACTAAAATTAAAATGAGCAAACCCCGAGAGTCAAGGAGACAAAATCCAGGCCAGATTTAAAGAAATATTAACACAACATACAGCTAACAGCTTCATACATTTTGCAAAACACTGTGATTTGCAGAACAGTAAACATGCTTATGTATGTTTGACACAGAAATTGTTCATAATGTGTCTAAGTGTTGTAATTTTTACAAATAGTTTCAGGTGTTTTGCTAATTCTGTGAAGTGTGATAAAAACCCTGTTTTCTCATTTGTGCTTAATAAATTGAAAAATATGAAAACCGTAACATTCTCGCCTCTGAATTATGGTTAAGTAAGCTTGTGTGACACTTCATCCATACATTATTATTCTTCAAATTCCCAGTTGTGCATTCCTTTATGTTGCCCTGTCACATAAAATCTCAATTGCATACATTTAACATTGTGCTTGTAGCAAAACATGGCCAGAAATCTATTGCTCCTTTTACAATTCACTGTAGATGTGAGATCACAATAGATTGAAACACCTACACAGAAAATTATGCACCAGAGAGAGCAGGTAGTCTTAAATATGCATGAGTAGTCTGTGTCATTTCCCTAAACAAACACAAGATCAGAGATTTTCTACACTCTTTTGTATCGCAAGCAATTCATCTTAAATGTCATCACTATCTAATCGTATCGAGCTGATGTTTTGCCAGATTTTTTTCTGCAAAGTTTTCATGTAGTCATTGCACTTAACATCTGCGGTCTTTGTGTTTGAGAACAGCTCTCACCCGGGGGGCTCTGAAAGCAACCAGCGTTGTCAGGGGAAATGATGATTTTGATGACGAGGCAGTTTGTTTGCAGAGGTTAGAGAGACAGTTGAAAAGGAAGGGTGTCTGAAATAAAGTGAGTAAATCAGGAGGAAAAACTTAAAGGGGAGGGATTGCGTGGCCTTTCAACGCACAATGGTAGATCTTTCAAGGGCACCTCAGCTGGGACGTCCTTGAGTAAGCACAATTAACCTATATGCCCAATGGTACTATACATAGCTTTCTATAGAGGTTAACACAAATAGTGTTGAGCAATGCTGTTTGAGCATGTTATATCTCCCTGAATTCATAAATCATTCAGTGTTACCTCAGGATGCATTGACCCTATAGGGACATTCGAACTAGACAGTACATTTCTTCAGATGACCCAGTATTTACAGTACTAACTCTATTTATATTTTATTTATATTTGAGCTGTGGACTTGCTGAAGCAAAGTAAATGTGATCCCCTGCTGAGGCCATCTCAGATCAGTGCATGCACCAATTTTAACCGTGTATTAAACCAGTTTCCTCTCCAACAGGAAATGTAGATTCAAATATACAAAACAATACATTAGGCTTTCGTTACTTTTGCCACATTTACATTTAAACTGAAATTCAACAAATCTGGTTAGAGTTACCAAACACCCTCCCATTTACTTAGCATGCTGGACTGCAGCAAAAAATTGGCGTGGAAAACACAAAAACCCTCACAGACACAGACAGAAGTAAAATAACCACAAATGCTGTCATGACTCACTTTTGAATCAGAAAGCTCTTTGTGAGGCAAAAGTAATAACCACCGCTCCAAATGCTGAAATGCTGATCCGTTCTTATCATCATTTGTGATAACGGAGAATTTGATAGATGCAGTAAACAACTGAGACCTCTTGACAACTTTTAGCTTCCTTCATATGCTTTTTCTGATATTTCTAAATTTATATCATGTAAGTTAATATAACTATTGTCAGCCACATGATTGACTATAACTCAAAAAGTAAAAGTGTAAAAATATAAACCCATCACAAAAGCAGGAGTTTGCTTTAATAGTTCTTTAGTTTGTTGTCCCTACAAAAAAAAAGTTTACTTTGGAAATAATTATATGGATTAATATGGCATGTTTTGTTTTCTGAACTTCAAAACCTGCTAAAAAATAATATACATAACACCTTAAAGCAAAGAGAAAATCTACTTTTTTGCTGTGATTTATAGTTGTTTTTCTCACAGTCCAAGGGCAGAATGAATTAAGCATGGACTCCTGCAAGCTATATGTGGGGTAAAAAGGGAAAGCTGATAAGGCTGTGTTGCTGGTCGGAAAGGTGGCAAGAGCAACTCAAGGGTTGTACTCCTTGCCCAAAGCCATCCCCACAGGGAAAGAGGTTTTAGACTCACCAGAAAGAAACAAGGATTTGCAATTAACTGCAGTGCCACCTTGGAAAAAAGATGATGAGAGTGTGGGTGTGAAAAACAAAAGACAAAAATTCTCTAAAACTCAAGATGTGTGTGTGGTGTGAACACCTGCCTGCCTGAAGCATGCACATAATTCCATGCAAAGGAGGAACGGGGGCTTAAATGAGAACATATTCACACATGTGTTTCTAGCTACTTTTTTTTTTAAAGAGAGGTGTTGGCAGACGGTCTGCTGCTGCACCGTTTTGTCTTCCTTTCTCTCTCCAGTTTGTTAAGCCAGGGCCCTGCCACCAGGGGCTGCCTGCTGCACCATCTGTGGCTGCAAAGTGCCCAAAATTCATTAGTGGAGAGAATAAGCAAGATGAAGAGCAAATATCTACCAAGAGAATGCCACAGATGGAGAGAAAGGGGCAGGAAGGAAGAAGCAGGGGACCAAGAGGGCTGCAGAAAATGTGTTTTGAAGATTTTTTTTAATGGAAAATCTTTCTCAAAAGAATTTTTGAAGAGTTGCAATGAGAGAAAGAAAAAGCGGTAGGAAAGAGTGTCAGAGCAGAGTCAAGTAGGTGCACTGAGAAAACGAGTGCAGCGAGAGACGATGCAAAGCGAAAGAGAAAAATGCGAGGAACGGAGTGAGGCAAATGGAGAAATGAGGCGGAGAAGGAGTGACAAAAGAGATGGAACCTCGAGGGGATGGGAGCCAAAGAAGAGGATAAGATGACGAAGACGAAGGAGGAGAAAGACTAACAGGGGGTCTCTGCGAAGAGGGGAGATGTGCTCTGTGCCTGTCAGAGTTTGAGTAAAGATCTGGATTTGTGTGACACAATCTTCACCAAATCTCAAACATCGACATTCTGCCTGTCTCCATCTTTATCTGGGGAGTTCTGCCCCTCATGCTCTGCCCCCTCTATCCTCATTACTTTTATTTTATTTTCACTCCCTTAGACCTGTTTTGTTCTTCGCTACACTAAAATTATGACATAATGATCTGCCATCGCAGGTGACTGGAGCAGTTTTAAAGATGTATTCACAAAAAATGATCAGTTGTTTGATTTTTACTCACTTCTCCAAAACTAAGTCCTCTTCTGGTTTCCAAGTGCTGCCCAACATTGTCATCATCTTTCTGACACCTCCTCTATCTCCCATACCAACCTCCTTGTCCCCCAACTCTGTTTCATCCTCATCATCCATCTGCAGCGCTGACTCATAATTCCCACGGGGCCAGTGAGGTGACAGGGATCGCAGGCTTTTGTGGAACTTGTATGCTTAGATAAGCGACTGAATTAGACGTAGGAGAAGATCAGCTGTGGCACTGCCGGGGAGAGGAGATGAGCAATCTGCTTATTTGAGAATATAAGAACAGAGGGAGGCAAAAGAGGAGAGCCGAAAAGCAACGGAACAAAAAAAAGGAGGCAGGATGGAGCAGAGAAGATAGGTGAAGTTATTGTAGGAGGTGTTAGGAACACAGATGGAGAGAGTAACGTGATCTGATAGCTGCAGTTGTTTTACTTTTTGCACTTTGATATTACCCTTAAGATTTATTATGAGTCATGTATTTTGTTCAGATTTTGTCAGACTTTTGCTCCTGCAATGTTACATTAAATTACAACCCCAGCAGGCTCAGGAGATGCTAACAAAGACGTGTCAATGCATTTTGGACACTTTAACTCAAGTGCAACATCAGTTCCGTTCAAGTGTGACCTAATGTGCTAATGTATGTCAACCACATGTGACCCAGTGGAAATAAAAATATTTCTACTTATTGAGAAAAATGCAAAATCAAAAGTATATTTACACTTCTGTTAAGTTTGTATGTAGTCCAGCTGTGCTTTACCCATTTACATAAACAGACTGGCACTGATCTGCAAATAGCATTTTTGGAGAATGAGAAGTTTGCATTCAAGCTACTCAGTGATGAAGTGGTTGACACTGTTGCTCTATAGATTTTAAGGTGATTTTGTGTATTTCTTATTCTATAGATTTTGTGCTACATATGTATGATGTTCTACCACTGTAACTGTAAACTTAGTTTACAACGTGGTAAACTTCTACTTTTTCCAGTTCGAATTTTCTTGTAGTTCTCTTCTTTCGTGGATTTTTTAAACAAACTAATTTATCCAACGAATGGTTGTCAGTCATTAAAATAAACTAGGAAAAAAATCAACAAGATGCTCTTTTCTTCTCTTCTGTTTTCCCTAAACAGCCAGCACAAATATCAAGTTTTATTCTGTGACGCCACAATGGCTTTAAGTTCGAGGCTCGATTTTAAGCTACAGTTTCAACAGCAAAATTATAAACCGCAATACATTAGTGTAATTATTGATGCATTATGGTTTTCCTTCTGATGGTTCCTATTGCGTTATAAATTAGATCAAATGTGCAGTTGAAAGCAAATTCTTGCCGCTAAATGGACATTGCAGTACAACTGAGATGTTCTGCAAGCAGTCAGTATGGAACATCAATGAAGCCTCTCCAAAGTTTTGTTATTTGTGTTAGAACTACTTATGCTAGCTCTAGTAAACAAGGCTAACATTGCCCTCATTGCTAAGAGCTTGTGAATAGTTGAAGTTTAATAATCTTCATATGTCACCTCAGAAAAAAAGAATGGGCTGTTTATAAGCACTCTGATTTCAAAACGTTTAACCAGTAACAAAAATGCTGGAGTGACCAGAGTTTTCTCTGGCAGAATAGAGCAGGAAGTAATGCATCGCTAAACCACCCTACACTGTCATTCACTTTGTGACAAAAGCCTGTCCACTAACCCTTTAACTACAAGAAAGAAAAACTTGACTTCATGGAAAAATATCTGGTCTATCATGGCATGGAAATGGAATAAGTGTGTCACCATTTTCATCTTTTATAAAACTGCAGTGCTGAATTATAAAAATACCTCTCGTAACACAACAAAACAAAATGTTGCTTGATTTTCTGAACAATTTAACATCAGCTCTTGTGTTGTGTCTCATAAGTATATGAGATGTTCAGCACAAGATGAAGGACATCTTCTGCTCAACATAAAGTGTTGAACTTATAAGATGTTCTTATGATGAACATCTTCAGAATAAGCCGAAGATCATCCTATCCTTCCCACCCTATGTTGAACTTAAAATGAAGAACATCCCACATTGAACACAAAATGTTCAACACAATATGTTCAAGAAAATCTTTATAACATGATTTCACTATATGAAGACGCTCTTACATTGAACATCTTCAGCACCAGACTTTGTTTAACATCTTATGCTGAAGATCGAATGTAGGACAGTATGTGCAAGCATAGGACCTGTTGAACAGTATGTTTTTGCTGAACTCAATTAATCAAAGTAAAAACAACAAATGGATGCACTTGACAACATTAATAATTAAATTCTACTCAGTTCAGTATATTTATATGTATCATCAATTCAGAGAAAATTTCATTTGATATTGTGGCTGATATCAAATGAAATTTGATATCAGCCACAATATATCAAATATATTGATATACCTCTGTCAATCTGCTTCTCTCTGTCAATCTGCTTCTCTCAGATTGACAGAGAGAAGTTAATTTAGTCTCTCTGGGTACACCAGAGAGACTAAATTACATTGCCACAGAAGAACCCCTGGAACACTCTGAACATAAGAGATACATCATAAGTTGCATAAAATGTAAAATAATAATTCCTGCTATTTTTTCCCTTCCCTTAATAACCTTATCGGTGGCCTCTTCTCTTCAATCCAAAGTTGTTGTTTTTTTCTTTTAATCATGAAATAAATACTTTTTCAGATTTGTAGAGACTTCGGTTTAGGAGCACATCCTCCCAAGATATCAATACCAATTTCTATTGCTGGTGATATTTTTAAGCAACAGGGAATTTTGGGAATTAAAGCCAAATTAGACATAATAGATTTTCTCCTGCATTCCCTCCCACTGACAGTAGTTTTCAAATGTAGCTGCAGGCAGAATTGTTATTGGCATCTTCATGTTAAGCCATTGTTTTTACACCACCAGGGGTTTCTATTTGACCATTATTAGCCTCATTATAGAAACACTATCAGCACAGACAATAGCTTTGTGTGAATGCAATCAGCAGTTCTCATGCGGGTAAGGTAAAAAAGTGTGACCAGTATTTTTCTTTAAATATTCTCTCACATTCACTGAGCCTTGGTAACTTTTCCAAAATACTAAGACAGCAATGGACATGTAAAGGTAGTTTTAGTTAAGCATGTGATAATTACCTCAAAAATATGAAAAAAGAAGAAATTATTTTTATTTATGCAGTTGTTAGATTTTCTTTAGGAGACTTTATAAAAGATCAGAATGGAGAATAATAATTGAAGAACTGCTGAAGATTAAGTTGTTTAACTTGTTATATTAGGACATGTTAGTTCTGAGTGAGGGTTGTTTTTCACACAACAGAAGTAAAATCAGAAAATATTAGTGAGGCATCCGTCTCAAACTATACCACTACAGAGTTATCTGAGAAAAAAATAAAAATGTAACTGCTATACAGACAGTCTGTCAGTTTCTATGTATTCATGAGAGTGTGAAATTGTTCTACATCAGCATTGTTATACACATGCAAACATAAACTTTGTGCCGTATTGCAAGAAACAGAAACTGACAGGCTAATGCAGGGAGAGAGCAAAGAAACTGAACAAACAGCAGGGCAGCATAGACAGAAACAAGCAGAAAACAAAGTGACATTTTATGCAGTCCAAGACAGAGCATCAAGGGATTAAAGTTTGTAAAAATGTATATATGTCCCTTTGCAGAGTAGAATAAGATATATATGTTTAAAAGAATTTCTTACCTTAACAGGATAAAGTAAATGTTTAAGATTAGATTTCAAAAATGTTCTAAATGTGATATCTTATTCACCGGCAGTTCAAAAATTGAACAGATTTAGCAAAAATAAGTGAAGCAGATTGCTTCACTTAGTGAAGCAATCTGAGAGAATTGCTTCTCTCAGATTGACAGAGAGAAGTTAATTTAGTCTCTCTGGGTACACCAGAGAGACTAAATTACATTGCCACAGAAGAACCCCTGGAACACTCTGAACATAAGAGATACATCATAAGTTGCATAAAATGTAAAATAATAATTCCTGCTATTTTTTCCCTTCCCTTAATAACCTTATCGGTGGCCTCTTCTCTTCAATCCAAAGTTGTTGTTTTTTTCTTTTAATCATGAGCTGAATGTCATGAGTCATGCATAGTCATAGCTTTCTGGAAGTTAGCGTTGATTTTAATCTTATGCCCCAGACGCTTGTGCAAATGCAGAGAGTAAACATCTGGCTAATGTTTTCTCGGGTCATTTGCAGAGGAAGTTGGTGCCACTGTGTTATGGAGTGAGGGAGGATAATGAGGCAGCTTGTAAAAGGTTCAAAATTGTGAGATAAAAAGCAATCTTGCTCATGACACAGTCTCTTGCACTTGTGCTTAATAATAATAATGAAGAATGACATGCAAATAAAGGAACATGACCAGAAGTTTTTTCTATATTTATAAACTGGAGCTATGAAGGTTGTTGCAGCACATTAACAAATAACTTATAGAATAGATATGTTTATTTCAACGTCATTATGTCCTGCAAAATTTTCAGTGACCTTTGTCAGGCAGCAATCACGGCCTTTGTCAGAGTATTTTCTTTTTGATTCTTGCACTGTTATTTGCATTGAATTCTGTCTGTTCCAGGTGATTTGTCATACCACGATAATTCCTTCATAAATTGTGACCTAGGTGACCCAGTCTTTGTTTTCACAAAAGTAGAAAAAGTTTCACAAATTAATCATGTTTCAAAGAATCTCCATCCTGGCCATTGCCTTCTGACGCAATCAGTTCAATTCTCATCTCCCTTCAGAGAGCAGACGGACCTTTCTCCCATTGACCTTTATTTCTCCAGTTGAATTTCAACCAGACCAACCAGCGAACAGAAGGAGAAGTTGTGAACGATGGCATTGATTTACTGAGCTGTTTCAGAATTTCCATCTCCCTGAAGTTTTAGCAATTAAGAAGTGAACAAAGGCGTTCAGTCCATGTTGGGAACGCATCTCTGTTCTGAATTAACATTAACAGCTGCGTTTTTCAGATTGTCATTTTCAGATCACCATGGTTGTTTACGGAGGATTGTATGTGCAATGCTTCATAGCATCAAACTGCTACATTACATGTATCATGTCAAACCTTAACAATTGGGAAATATTTTATATTCCTATAGAATCCACATCTCGAGCAAGCAATTGTCTCTCAACAGCCAGGGGTATATACCCTCTGTAAGAAGCAAAGCGTGCAACAAGAGGCTGGTTTTTACCAGACTAAAGTGTAATTAGCTTTGAATAATTCGGTCCAGGTTTGACCAGCTGTTAGATTTTGAATTAGATTTAAATTTTGTTTTATTACCATATTTTCTTGCATCATAGCTCACTTGCAATGAAAATGTTATTATGTGTTACAGGAAGTTAAAAATGTGCCAACTTTCAGGATGAAAAAGCGGTTTTATTCGTTTCACTATATGCAGCTGCACCACGACATAGCAAGTTAGATGTTTTGTTTATGTAAATTTGCAGGTCAATAAAATCGGAATGTCCTTAAAAGTTATTTTTCTTGAAATAATTCAGTTCAAAAGTGAGGTAAAATATATTCATCACACACATATGTATTTTATGGATACACTTATGTTTATTTTGAAGGCTATAGCTGAATGCCAATGGATTTTCAAAGATTTGACATAATGCTTCATAAAGCCCTCTGAACCTCAGGCATGTTAAATAGTTTGCCTCCTCTCTAACACTATTTTTTCTATTTTGTGTTGTAATATTATTTATTTCTGGTTCAGAGAAACCAGAAATAAATAAACTTTTTGATGATATTCTAATTCATTGAGCTACACCTGCACATGCATAAGGTTGAGAAAGGTTGGGAAAGAAGTGACAGAGATTGTTTCTAATTCTTCAGCTTAAGGAGCACGAATCCAATTTACAATTGCTCCAAGGAGGGAACCTTCTAATAACTTAAGGAGATGTATGAGTTTGTTTATGTATGTTAAAGTGCACTGAAAATTAATAAATGCCAATGGGAGATATGCAACCATTTCCACTTGGAAAATGCCACAAGAAACTGATGTTGTGATAAATGAAAGGCAAATTGGCTTGTGGCATTGCATTTAATTACATGTTACTTCTGTCATAGTGTTAGTTATGCTCCTTATTTCATCCTACTGCTTGATCGCCTCGGGTTTTGGTAAAGCTGTCTCACTGGGAACATGAGCCAGCTGATTCATAAGTGGCTCAATCCTCCAGGACCAACATAAACGTACAGCTTAGCTTTGCCTCCAGTGACTGTATGCAGACTTTTTTTCCTTCTCAAAACAACTGTGACACTTTAATTCACCTTCACATCTTTACTCATCCATTTTTTTTTTTTTTATCTTGGTTGTATGTGTGTGTTTTTTACTATTCCATACACAAGATCCCTCTCAGTTTTCCTCAGCTACAAAGATAAAATGGCCTCTCTATTGATTGCCACTTTCTGATGCACTGGCCTCTCTTAAAAACCAAAAGCTCCATCACCCAGGATGAAAGAAGTGGCTGGAGGGTGAAAATGGGGGCAGACATGTCTTGAAAGTCTGAGAATATTTTTAACTCAGAGGGCCTCTTTTCTCATCAAGATAAGAGGTCGACCAGTGAGCATGAAGAAGACTATCATGTTGTCATACGGAATGAGAGCCTTTCTGCAGCTGAGCAGCGGTCGTGAGATGGTGCTGCCAAAAGCTAGCTGAGATGTCATCCGCCTCCCATCTGGTGTGAGACAAGGACAGAGAAAGGAGAGCTTCAGGATTTGTAGAATGGGAGTACATGTTTCCCAGCGAACCAAACAGCGCAGAGGAAATTCACATCAGCCAACTTCCCGCTGACTTGCAGGCACAAGCTCATGGTGGTGGTTAAAATGTCTGCCATGTGGTTCCCAGCACTGCCATCGCCAGACATAACTGGCACGGGGACTGTCTGTGCTGGTTCCAGCTGCAACGAGTCACAGTAGTGCAGCAACAATGGGAAGAGCTGCTGCGACTACGGATGCAAATAAACCTCTTCCACAGCTTGTAAGGATGACTGTGGGCACAGCCAAGCACAATCCTACTGCACACAAACAAAGGGTAAGTGTGCAAACACTTGTACAGAATTGCATGCTCCCACACACAGTCTACAGAATCAAAACACATTCAGAGATTTTAAAAACCTTTCTGACACATATTCGAGTTAATTCTTGCCCTGTGTGTAAAACACAAAATGCACCAAAATGGCTGAAGATGTGATGTTAATGACAAAGTGCCAGGCAAAATTAATCCTTCCACATATGACATTACAAAAACTTCTCAATGTTTTTTTAATAGATAAAAATACCTAAAACACCTTTTACTCTGAAGTCACCTAATTAGTAAACAGAGTGTGTAATTTTATCTCAGAATAAATACAGCTGCTCTGTGAAAGCCCTGGAGGTTTGCTAGAGAACATTTATGAACAAACATCATGATGAAGTGGAAGGAACAATAAACGGACAGGTCAGAGGCAAAAATATGTTTAACACACAAGCCGTTGTCAAACAAATTGGCCTGTTGAGGACAGTATTCATGAGCGGAGCAGTGAGGAGGTTTGTGGTGTCTTTTGGAGGAGTTGCAGAGATGCACAGCTCTAATGCGTCAGATCCCTGCCACGCCACAAATATCTAATTTTAGCGAAGTGATCTGAAGAAACCCCTGTTGAATGAAAATGTTATTAATGGTGGAAATCTAACACTAGACCCTGAGCATATCCTTCCGTGACACATAGCTGTGTCAGCATTAGGATTTTGGGATGCTTTTCAGAACTAGAGACAGGAAAACCAGTCAAAATTGATGAGAAGATGGATACAATGATAATTGCAACACACAATCCTGAAAGGAAACTTGTTATAAGCTGCAAAAGATTCCAAACTGGGTCATAGCTTTATCTTCCATAAGAACAACAACCCTTAATATAAAGTTATAATTTTGAGAAAAGCATAATAATTTCCAGCATTTCAAAGCCTTACATCATTTTACTCCCAGTTTACAATTATCCTCTGCCTACATAACAACTCTTCAGCTTTTTGCCTACTTCTACTAGAGCCATCTAATGTCCAGTGGATTCACTTCCAGGTAACATAAACATCCAAAACATGCTGAAGAACAGTTCTCATGAACCAGGATTTCCTACTCCTTGCCAGTGGCATAAAAACTTGATAAAACATGAAGCTTGAAGCAGAAATATAAAAGGAATATTTAAGGGATATGAATGTTTTTGAAGGACATGGCAGCAAAGGAAAGGAGTTAGCACATTTCTATTTCCTAAAGTAAGACTTCTTGTTTGCACCAAGTATTTCTGCTCTGAACTATCCCTGCAGCTCCTTACCTCCAAGCACTCGTCTTCACCCTTTTCTCTGTTCTGGCCCCAAGACTATTTCCCAACTTTTATCCTGCACCTTGCACCTCCATCCTTTCCTCCCCACTTGGATCTTGTGCTTTCATTGACACGCTCTTACCAAACCCCCTGTGATGCAAGTAGCAGGACCCCAGGACAAGCATCCCAATGGTCTAGAAAACATTAAGACACACAAACAAACTAAGTTGAACCTTAACATTACCAAACAATCAGTGGGGAAGAAAAAAAAACAAAAAAAAAAAACACGTTAAAGATTTTGTGCATACATTAAGAACAATTACCTATGTGTATATTACATCAACATTTTTGGTATATTTCCTTTTGTATTCACTGGAAATTAAATTAATATGAAATTAGCGGTGCTTTTCCAGTTTTCTAAATGTTGTTTGTTTTGCTGCTCACAAAAGCCGCAGAGAATGACTTATTTTAGATTGCTCATTAGCATTGCTGCTTCAGACAGCTGCTAATTGCCCTCCATTCACTCATTACAATTAACCGGTCTTATTGCTCTGTTTGAGGATATTACATGTTTCGCATTTTTCCACACAAATATGTCATCAGAAAGAAATGAATGGCGGTGGAAAAATTAATAAGCTAAGTCAGTAGTGGTGGCTGTAAGGCTCTTGCATGGAAAAAATGTGAAACAAAGAGCCAAATGAAATCTTTTATTTAGCTCCATAATAACTGAAGACTTTCTTTGCAATCCACTGAATACATTTGCAGTACATTATAACTTTGGCTTTGATGGAAATTACATGATTTTTCTCTCCCAAATTAATGGCCAGATTAACAAGAGCGTCTCAAACTCCTCATCTCTCATCATAAACTCTGTTTTCTCATTACAGCAACTTTTCAAGTGTTCCATAAATGACCATTGTCAGCTTGGATTGTCTCCTCATCCATTTCACACACATACTTCCCAAACACTCAACTAACTTTTTCATGCCTCATTCCCTTTGACTCCACTTTATGGGCAATAGTCCCTTTAAAATAGAACGGCTCCCATGCTATTACACTTCTTTGTCACCTGTCACCACAAGCTGGTAATTGCGGCTTTTATTCTAGCCTCTAAAAAGCTCAAGTATAACATGCAGTATGAGCTTTGCTACTATGTGGAAATGTGGCCACTTATTTAGTCTCACAACAACCTACAAAGAGAGGCCTGTAGTGGACTAAATGTGACTATTTAGAGTTTTATACTTTTTGAAGTGTATAAATTTGGGAGTTCTTCATTGTTTAGCAGTAGATTCAATAAAATAACATTCTGCTCTGGTCAGTGTTGTTTATAAGTGAAAACGGTGAAATAGGTTTTGAAATCTGAAAAAAAGCATAGAAGACATATGCAATTTGAGGTAACAGAAGAATTTTTTTTTTTAGACTGCCCTTCGAAAAAGCAGAAGAGTATAAGCTTTTTATAGGATTGCACTAAAAGTTTTCATGCGACACAACTGGCAACCTGAAGAGCCAAATATAGTTGGACTGTTAGATGCAGACAACTGCTTGTGGTAAGTCCACTTTTTTCAGATAATGGGTTAAATCCTCATTTGGGAAATTAGAACAAAAATGGCATCAAACATATTGCAAAATCATGCATTTATCTCTCTACTTCATATAAATCTTAACTAAAAAGTGGAAAACAAATATCTTCAATATTTCCTACCAGTTTTCTGCCTAAGCAAGTCAAAATCACATGAAAAGCCAGTAAATCACAAAAATCTTCTCTAATACTGACACTGGTTTAAATGCACTTCAGTATGATGCTAGGGAGAAAGCAGACTTTTCTTTTGGTACATAAAGTGTAGAAGAATAATCCTCCATGAATCCCCCTGAACTTTTACTCTGAATTGTGAAGCGACTCCATTCATTTAGCTCATGAGACAGAATGATACAATATAGTGGGCTCCAGAGACTTTATCTAAATTTGTGGTGGTCCTTAATGGAAAAAAGGACTGAACCACTTCTTTTTTGTGAGAGCATGTCCGACAGCAGTTTAAATGGATTCAAAGTGACAAGAGGCCCTACAACAGCTTATTCTGAAAGGAGCTAGGGAGAACTGATCAGGTTAAAATCTTCTCTAATTGTGATCTTGTGCAAAAAATGTAATGAACGTATTTTGTATAACCCATGGACCCATCCGTTTCAAGGAAGCATTTTAAGTAAACTTTAAGTAATCTCTGTTGTGGGATTATCTTTTTAAGTTTGATTAGTTAGATGTCTTTTTTTGCTGATTTTAAAAACCATTTACAAGTGTTGGAGTCCTGTTTAAATCATGGATCCATAATAATAGTTTACACAAAGCCTTAGATTTGCTATACCCTGCTTCATCTGGTTGTAAATAGACAAGTCTTACAACTAACATTTACACCACACACTGAAATCCATCCTTAGTCATTATATCACATTTAATTAACATGAAATTCTAATAAACAGTCTTGTCACAGAGTGAGCTGTAAACTTAGTAATCAACAGGTTGTAACATCACATCCTTTGAATTACACAATGCTTCAGAAATCAAAACACCCAAGCTTCATCTCAGTTTCTTTTCTTTGTCGCTTTCATTCAACCCTTAAAGGAAATTCACAGAGAGCAAGAGGGGTGGTTACTAATCTCACCACGGAGAAAGTTTAACCCTTAAAGAAATAAGAGCAGTGAAACAGATGTTTTAGCTGAAACTACCTTTAATTGGTATTCCAAATGCTGAGATTTAATCAGGATTGTATTTTTTGCTAACTACCTAAAATCGATGTCATAAATAGTTTTCTATTGTTCTCTTTGTCTCCTTATGCTCATCTGCACATTAGAATATAAATAAATATTAATACTATAAATCATTATATTATTTTCACCACAATGGTACCATAATGCTGTAAAAATTATATTTTTTGTTCAATACTGAATTCGTTTTTAAGACGAGCCTGTATTTGATTGGTTTTATTGTACATTTCTGGAAATAATTGACTCAATTGTCTTGCAAAGCACTTTGTGATTACATTTGATGTGAATGAAACGTATCCAACTGGTGAGTCATGTTTAAACATGCTGTACTCCCTGACTCCATATTAACTCCTACATTTCGCTGAATATTAAAGTGATCTTTGCAACTGATTAATGGAAACAGGACTTTAGCTCTTTTTTTGGGATTATATTCCATTTGGTTGCTTTTTCAGTGTGTGTTTCTTTTTTAAAGCAGTGTCAACACTACCCCACAAATCTGTCAAATTACTAGTGCACAGGGTGTATTTAAGGGAGTCTACAGGGCCTTGTGTAAGGCAGGCGGGCACGCATGTCTGTGAGTGGACTCACCGGGAAAAGGAAGTAACAGTTTAACTACGATATTGATTTCGAGAGTGCTAAGGGGTTTAGATGTCAGTTCAGGGAAAATAGGGGGTAACAGAAAACGAAGCAGGGCTCGTCCCAGGTTTTAGTGCGCTTGGGTTTTTCTTCCCTAGCCACGCTTGATTCAGTGGTAAAGATCTGTGGCTGCCCATTGAAGTTGTACAACTGCTGCATTGAGTACTGTATGGCTCTGTGCACTCTGCAGTCCTCTATTGATTGATGTGTGAAGAGGGATTAGTAGGTGGGAGGAGGGAAGGAGGGAGGGAGGGGTAAAGATGCTAGGTTGGAGGAAGTGACTGGAGGCAGAATTGTGGATGCAGCATGTGTACTATGAAAAGAAGCCAATGTCACATCTTTGGTAAGACACAAATGGGTAATGTGCTGCATTTGTTAACATCATGATTCAAAATGCATCTAAAATTTAGATGAGTTTAGCATTATTTCTGTGTCAAACAAAATGACCTTGAAGGATGAGCAATGAGGTGTCAAGCCAAACTTCTTGATGCATCTGAACAGTCCCAGTGCAGCATTTATAATGGCAGAATAAAACACAGTAACAAAGTACAATTGATTTTGCTATTTCACTAAATTCCTCCGAAGAAAAAAGCATATTTATTGTAGGAGGAAAAAAATGATGTTACCAGACAGATTCCAAACAATCCATCCACCCTGACTTCTTTGACATTTTTTAGATTTTCTGTCAAGCGGAATCCTGCTAACATCCATTTTGCCTCACAAGCAGTTATGAAAAGCAAGCGACCCGTATATCCGTCTTGTTGAGCTGTTTGGACGAGGCATCCAGGTGGTTTCTCGCCACTTGCCCATCACTCTCTTCCTGCTGTCCTGTTGCTCTGTCCCTGACAGGTGGTACTGAGGGTGGAAGCAGCCAAAGGGGGGAGTCTGGGGTTTTATACATAGGCAATAGAGGGGTTGAATGAGTACTGAAGTGAAAAGGTGGCGAGAAAAAATGAGGGCAGGAAGAGAGGTGGACATAGGGTTGGATTTTGTCTGTCCAAAGTTAATGGGATCAGACGTGGAAGAGAAAGGGATATCGGTGCCTGTTAATGTTTAATCCCTCATCCTCAACCCCTTTGTCTCCTGCCTGCAGCTCTGGCATCTGATAATCCTTGGGCTGCCTCTGTTCATCATCAAGGTGTCGAAGGGAAGGGCCCCTGTAAATATTTAATTGGCTGCAGTATGCCGGTGTTAATTATGCGGGTGTGTCTCTCTGTGATTTGTTCTCTTTTCCAGCAGCACTTTATCCTCACACAGCATATAAACGGCTTTCTATTGTTTCTTTTCTCATTGCCATTTATATTCACAGGCTATTTTTATTTGGTAAGCCTCGCGAGTACCTGGTTGTACCCCTTCTTTTTCAGCACTGCTTTAATTCTTTGAAGTGCAGTTTGAACAAGATATCAGACAAATTACTCTGAGATTTTGGTTCATATTAACAAAATATCACCACACAGTTGCAGGCTGTTTGTCAAATGCATATGCATGATGCAAATCTTCCTTTCCATTCCAAAAGTGCCCTTTAAAACTGAGACCTGTTACACATAGAAGAGGATGTTAGTTGCTTTTAAACAATTCCACCTGAATCTCAAAATGATAACTCCTGTCAACATTTTTTGTCCTTAGCTGGTAGCAATGTGTGATTTTTGCCTGATGTAGTGTCAATATGTATGTTGAGTTGATGTTCCTCATACCTTGATTGTAACGAGTGATAATTTGACCTACTGTTAATGTCATAGTCCTTCAAATGATATGTTCTCTTTATTGGAGAAAAAAATTAATTAAAGGAGCTTTTTTAAAAATATATATTCAGACTAGTCAGCTTTGCCATGTGCTAATGTCCAAATACATTATGTTGCTATCATGTGATTGGTTGATTAGCTAACATGCTATTGTGCAGGTGTACCTAATAAAATGGAAGGTCAGTATACCACTATTATGTCGGGTTAGATTCCCCTGCTGCTTTCACTGTGGTTACCATTACCTCATAATTCCCTATTCCCTTTCAGCTTTTCCCTTCTCTCAGTGACTTTTCTTTTCAGGTCCTCACCTCACTCTGGTTATCTATCCTCACCTCTCCCTTCCACCTTGTGCTGCAGTGCTCTTCTTCTCTGTTTAATTTCAGAAACCATGGCAAACCTCTTTCAAACGGATTATTGTTATGGGTTCCATTATAACCTCTGCGTCTTATCCGTTATGACACCAATCATGTTTTCTGAAGTAGCGTCCCATTCTCCATATGTTTATTTGATAGTCAAGGGCAATGCAATGCAGATAAACAGTAGAAAAGCAGCCTTTCAAGGAGTTTTTGAGGATGTGCAGCTCAAAAGAATGCTATGCACAAATCTCTGCCTATAGCGAGTGCAATTACAAACAGGCTCATGTAAAAGTCAAGATAATACAAATCATATAAAAGATGTCTGGTGGTTAGAGAACACGCAGCCTCGCAACTCTTTGACAGACAAGAAAAAGTGTTCTAGAGACAAAAAGAAAATAAAATGCAAGTGACAGGGATAATGGTTGAATGTCTAGGCCAGTGACAGATAAAACATTATCGTCAGATGAGCCAAGCATGGTTTTGCTTTTGCTGTGTATAGCAGAGCTGAATAACCAATAATAAACTTGCTTTACAGTGAATAATAATCTGCATTATTATTTGCCTGCTATCCCTGCTTTTTTTTAATGATGTCAAATTTAGGCTTGAGGCTCATAACTTTGTGCAGATAAAAACTTGAGGTGCTTGGCTGAATGTGAGCATTTGTGCCTGTCAGTGGGTGCGCCACTGGAGGAGGTTCCATTTGTGTGCAAAGCAGGTCATGGCAAGGACAAGAGATACCATTCGACAAAGCAGACTGTATCTTCTGTAGACAGCAGCAAGAGGGGAAATTCAATATGTTGGTGGGCAACAACATGAGAGACCACTGCGGTGTTCGGCAGAAACATTCTCCAGCTCTGTTCTACATCGGTATTTATCATTTGTTGTCAGATTTTTTTTTTTAATGTTGACTCACCAGGTTTTGCTCTCAGTTTTGTTTTAAGAGTAATAAAATAGCAAAGAAAACAGTCTTTTCATTTTGTGTTTCCCCATTTAGAGTGATGGTTTAAGCTTCCTTGTTGGCAAGCATACTCCCTTTTGGTGGCCAAGACTCCTGAATCATCCTGGTGGGTGCAGTTCAGCCCGTTTGCCAAACCCAGGAGAGAGCAGGGAAAATGAGAATTTAAGACAGTGATCTAAGGCTAAAAAAACAAAAAGACTGCTGAAGGTGACAGAGATGTTTTTGCTTATTGCAGTATGAAACTGGTGGCTGCTGTCTGGCTTCATTAGTGCTTCACTTCTTGATATTTCTTGTAATATGCAGACAATTTTATTGACAAATTTTGGTTTGCACACTGTCAATCAGTCAAATTATGATTACCTATTGTTTTATACTTCCTAGTTAGTTCATATTTCTTATTCATTTAGAAAACCTATAAACAACTTTGGGCAAAAACAATTATATAATATTATTTAGTACATCTTCAGCTGCCATCTCAGTAGTTGTCTTTTTATTGTATTTTCTGTTACAACGAACCACATAAGTAAAACAATCTCAAATCTCAAACTGGCTGATGAATGATCAATTCAATTTGACTCAGTTTATGTACATAGTACCAAAGCATGACAAAATGTCTGTTTTTTACAGAAAAATATAAAATAAATTTTATATAATTATTATTTGCATTTCAATTAGATTCTAGTCAAATTCAGTTCATAAGGCAAGTTGGTATGTTTTCCATCTAAGGATGCCATGGGATCATCTATCCATCCTCTGTGTTTACATGCTTGTCCTTGCAGGCATGAGGGTGTGGTGATCACCTTCAGCAGTGATTGGGCGAGAGGTGAGGTACGCCTCCCACAAGGTCACTGGCCAGCCTGTATGCACTGACCAACCACCCTATGCAAAAATCAACTCTTGTGTATTAATTCATTCTGACAAGAAAATAGAGCATTAGCAAAGTTTTTTTTTTTCTCACACACTGTCTCTGATGTAAATTTTCAGCTTTAATAAATTTACACTCTTACAAACCACTGACTTCAAGGGTTTTTTTCCTACCTAAATAAATTGCTTTCAGGTCATTCTGTCTCATAAGCATATCTGTAAATTTCCCCTTTCCAGTGAAAAGCTTGTATAAAAATCTAACCTTGACACTGTGTGTGTATTTTTATCATTGGTCCTTCAATTCTATTGAGGACCAACATCAAAAACCATTTATAAAAATGCAGAACTCTGTAGCGGTATAATGTGTAATATGAAAAAAATAATGGTTTTGCAGCATGCCTATCTCTCTAGTGTTCCATGATTTTATCACTGCAACATACACCTGCCAAGCTAATTGTGATTATTGTATATTTGTCCTGTAGTCATAGTGTCCTAAATTGGTTCAAACTGTTTATTTAAGACCTAGTCTGTGACTTTTTCCATGATCAGTCCATGTAAACTTCACAACGGATCTGCATGATACTTTGTAAGGAAATCCCAGGCACAAAAGTTACTGAAATCCCAGCATTTTTCATAGGGCACCTTTGTGGGAGGACAGTGGTGGTTTCCCATTGCTGAAATACAGGTCTTGTTTCACTGATGCATTGAGAGAGAGTGGCAGAGGTCAGAAGGAGTTATATAGTGCTGCAGGTGAGTGCATGAATCATTGAGGGGGGTTTTCACATAAAAGTATATGTGTGTATGTGTCTTAGTTTCAATAAGAAATATGAAGGAAAACTTTTCTGATTTTGATGTCACAGTGGATTCTTTCACGTGTGACAGCTTGCGTCATTCTTTGTGTGTATTCAAACAGGCTTGTCTGTGATTTGTCCAGTGATTCAGAGTGAGAAAGAGGAGTATGTGGCAGATATGTTGACCTGGTTATCATGCTATGCAGCACCTGGAAGAGAGGAGACTGAGTGATTCATGTCTTAGAATTTGAGGTGCCAATCGAGCTGCGAAGATGGGAATTGAGTAGGGAAATGGGAATAGCCCCCCTGATGGTTTGTAACCTTCGCAGTGTTGTTTGGAGTTTGCATTTATCATTCATTCTAGAAAAACAAGTACACTTGTGTGTGTGTAGAATGTGTTTGCCCCAGCGTTATATTTTATTACAGGGATCATCTTTTCTTTATATCTGTGGCTATAATTGCGTCTCTGAGATGTTTTTATGACAGCGTGTCACACGTGTCTCCAAGCTCTGGAACTGAATTAAATTAACCCAAATAAAGCCTGGTGTGTGGAGTACGGAGCACTTTAAAGGTAACAGCTGAAAGACAGCTGACGACTAAAAAGCAGGAAGGATGAGCTCTGGTGAAGCATTGCAGGATTATTCCACAGTATTAAAAGAAAGAAAACCAAAAACTTGTGAAAATTTTTGAATGTCAAACGCAGCTGCTAATGTGCCATGCCCCTCCTTCAAGGCTTTTGGGGTTGGAGCCAGTTCTCAGATCTTTGGCCGGCCTAGATAGCAGCAGCAACAGCAGTGGCAACAGCGGCAGCACCCATTAATGCGATTACAGCTTTTAGTAAGAGATTTTCAGGGCCAATTTTCTTCCGAGGAGTCATTAGTTTGTCCTGTTTTCTTTCTCCCTGTTGGTATGTCCGCAAACAAGAATATACACAATCACTCCCAGCATCTCACATGAGCATCGCACAGAATGAAACGCACACAAGTCATTCCACACATGAATATACAATTACACATGCAAGCATATAGCCTTCAGTACCATGCTCCATCCATAAAGGCAAGGCAAAGCTAATTTACATTTACAAAAACACAAAAGAGCCATAAAATCTCACCATGAAGCTTCTCCTCAAGCTTTTGTTTCCTCCGTTCCACCACCATTTTCCCACGCACACATACTGAACCTTTGTTTTTATCTGTTGACAGCATGACACTTTGGAAAACACACTCTCACTCACTCTATGTTGTAAACAATCTTACTATGGTGATAGAAAATGTATCTCCGGGCTCCTTTATGTTTATTCCCTAACTTTTTTTTTTTTTTTCATTTTAAGCATCTACGCTGCCTTACAAAACTAGTCAAATGTTTTTTTCACATTTTGTCACAATGCAACTGAAAACAGTAGTGTATTGTTATATAATTTTAATCGAAGCATAATGATAGATTTGATGCAGATGAAATTTGTGTGGTCTGGATTTGTATTTAGGCCCCTCACATTAATACCTTCTGTGTTGTGATGTTTAGATATGTCTGGACCTCTTTCCCAGTTCCAAGTCTGTTTTACCTTCTAACGGGTATTGTCCCATAATTACCCTGTGATTCGCTCAACTTCCCCATCCACTCTAAACAGCTTCTTTTTCCTGTAAAAAAGCTTGAGGGGTGAAGGTACTTATACAAGGTATTATACTGTCATTTTGTTGTCCCGATGTCAAGGAATAGGTTGTGTTTATTAAGAAATTATAAGTTGTTCTTTAGTATCAGAAGCAGTACTTCTTATTATGCTTTTAAGAACCTTTTGATTACTGATGCAAGATGCCCATTATAATATGAAACCCTCTCTCATTATTCTGTGTAATCAAATAATGATTCCTCAAAAACCCATGTCTAATTTAAAACGCAGAGTTCTCATCTTCTTAGATGTGCATTGCCATTACTTCTGGCTTTCATCTTTAGTAGGTTCTCATCTGCCATGCTGAACGTGTCGCTGACTTCTACTTAACAAACCTTGAGGTGCTTCTTAACACTTCAGCGCAGCAGCTTTATTTCATAAAGTCACCATTTATTAAACCTCAAGGCTAGGTCCCAGCAAAAGCCTATTGAGATATTGAGGTCATCTTATGGGAAGAAGGAATAAAAGATTATCAAAGATTGCCTGAGCACATGAGCCAGCATATTCAGTGTCCTGTTGTGTTTCAGCAAAGTTAGAATAAAGAGTGCCACCTGTCCTACAGGGGAGCTACTTTTTTTGGCATACAACATCACACCCATTTTATGAATGTTTTGTCTCTAATTGTTTGCAGTTCAATGAATTTTAGCACAGAATTTATGCCAACTATTTAAATCTTTTCTCTTTTTTTGCCTGACTAAGACACTCAGAGATGCCAACTTTGTTTTTCCACTTCAGCTAATGGCTTCCAGGATGTGTTTGTTCTTGTGAGAGTTGGTGATACAGTATACGTTTGTGCTTTTCCATGCATGTGCTCTGGTTCTGAGTGTGTATTGGTAGGCAGGATGAGCATCCCTTCTGTTACCGTTGCTGTCCCTTCATTTCACGCTCCGGCAGATTCGCGTGAATCCTCTTCCCTTGGCTCATTATCAGTGCTGTTCAATGAACGACATCCCACCAGAATGCTGGGTAAAACCGAATTATTATTCAAGTACGGGGGTCAGTGCAGACGTTAAGGCTCTCTTTTTGTTTTGTATGGCTATTACATTTCATTCAGAAGTAAGTGAGCAGGATGCAGGACACATCCGTACTGCAGATTACTTGTTGAGGTATTGAATCTTGAAGCACCTGAGCTGAGATTGATGAGCAGCCGTGGAGCGTCTGTCATTATTGGATGCTCATTGCACTCTTCTCTCATTTCTCTTGGCAGGGTCCAATGTGCTCGGAGCAGAATTCAGCCACCTGCCGGACAACATTACAGTGTTGGAAGGCGAAAGCGTCACTTTGAGGTAACTCCTGGTCCTACACCTGCACCAACTGATTACATAAGAAAACATGTTTGCCTTTCTACCGCCTGTCATGCATCTTTAATTGCCAAGTCTGTGTCTCATAACCTCAATTAGAAGTCCTAAAATGTGCAATTATTTTTAGCTTTGTCTGTGCGGCTAATTGAATAATATTAAACTTTTTAATTCAAGTGCCAACTTCATTTATAGGCAACACTAATGTGTAAAGATGTGCTGAATGTCTTGAAATAAATGCATTTTACTCCTCCTATCTATGCAGATGACATCCAGCTGTATACATTTTTCAAACCATGCTGGTGGGATGGACTGTCCACCCCCAGATCACTGACTTTCTCTTCAGCAGTCTTTTTTTTTTTTTTTTTTTGTTTAAGCACTAGTCATCTACATTCTTAAATCTGTCAGATACTAGCTTTTTTCATGCAGTAGCTAGGGCTAATGCAAGAAATTAGAGTTGATTCCTTTCTTCACTTTGATTTGTATCTGATTAGTTTCTCCTCCCTGCTTCTTTTATTTAAGAAATATTTCTAACATATGGTCTCTGGAGTGAATCTCGGGAACATTTATTAAGCATTTCTGTCATCACGCTTCCACTGAGATCATCAGTTTTATCTGCAATCCATTCAGAACACAGCAACCAGAATTCTCTCTAAGTTTAATAAATATACTCATATCACTTCAGATTTTACTATCTGGATCCCAGAAGATTAAAACACCTCGATTCACTTACAAGGCCCTAACTGGCCAGGCTCATAGCAATCTACTGTATATGTCTTTTGTTCTAACCACAAACAGAGCTAGTTGTTTCTTTTTGTGCCTGTCCTGGATATCCTGTTTTTTCCTCCTATTAGATAAAAAACCAAAGTTAGGCTGGGCCTTTCCGTCTGTAGTTCCTAATCTATGGAACAGTCTGACCCTGAAACTTTGTTTTGCAAACTCTATCAGTGCTTTCAAAAAACAATTGTGTATGTTTATATTTCTTTCAAATTTTATTAATGTTGTACAGCACTTTGTGACTTTGTTTCAGTAAAAAAAATGGTTTATAAATAAACTTCATCTACTTTCCACTTCCTTACTTACCAACTAAGTCATGTTATGAGGATTATTTTAGACATGCTGCAAAACGTTTTGGCATGTACATCCAAATCCTGAACTGGTATAAACTACTGCTGTGAAACTGACAAAAAGCATAGCACAATCTTAAGATGTGCTGTGCACAGTTATTCTCTGTACTGGTGCAGATTCACTCATCATGCCATGCTAAATGCTCAGAGTGACTCAAAGTGCATTCTGATCTACTTTTTAACTAGGCAAAGTAATATTTATTTGACCACTTGGGGATGCTGATTGACTATGAGCTTTCATCTCCAGCTCATAATGTCTTCCAAGGAAACAACAGAAGATTGTGACAACAAGACAAATTACATTTCTCTTACCTGACGCAGTAGAACACAACAATATTCAGTACAAGCAAGTTGACATGACAGGACTTAACGCTCCACATAATTTTATTTCCACACGTTTAATGCATTTAAGACTTGTTTTGAGGCATGCCAACATGCATAGCAAGATAAAAATGTGACAGCAGCTTCACTATCCTGATCACGGCAAACTCAATTTATGAGAATAACTTACAGTGCAAGATGTACTCATCTTGCACTGTGTAATATTTATGCCTTAAGGAAGATTTCATAAAATGCCAATGGTGTTTTTATCAAAAACTATTTTCTCATCTCTGGATACTTTTTCCTTAAATAAATTGTTGGATTTTGTTTTAGTGTGATACTATGCTACTGCTATAACAAATAATTTATTTTCGAGTGTTTGGCCCATCCTTCTCAGAGGAGTCAATAAATTTGTCCTTGTCCATGGATGAGTGAACAGCCTCTCTGTCCAAACCACACCTATCTTACTGTGCGTGATGAAGTAGAAATCACAGCTTTCCCTTTCTCCCAACTGAGGGGAGGAAAAGAGCCAACTTGCTTTTTTCCCCAGGCTGTGACCTGGCTTGGCAGTACACTCAGCAATACCAAAAAGACCTCAGTCAACATTACTTAAATCACCTTTGAGTCTTCACATCTCTTACAAATATGAACAAATTTGTCTTTTAGTACCAGGCTTTTTCCCTTGAAAGAAGAGTCAGCCTTACTTTAAAATCAAACATGGTGTTGTGAAGCCAAGTACAATTCTGTCAATATTTGTCAGCATCAGCAAGTCTCCACCAAAGTTGGAAATCAAAGAAGCAAGATCTATATTGTCATCAGGACATGAAGCCTGAAGCTGCTTTATTGATGTTGTGAAGTCAAATACATGAGGTTTATGTTAAGCACAAACTAAGGCAACAAAATCTGCTGTCAGTGTGGCATTTTTCTCTTTCATTCTAAGTTATTCTTACATTTTCAATGACTATTATTAAGCGTGAACTACATTTCTAGAGTTGATGACTGCAACGTGGATTAATCAGCGCAACTTATAATGAAAACATATCTGTTTGGTTATAGTCTGTGTTGGTCAGTGCATAGGTGTTAAACAAAAGACTTAACTGCTTTATTTTCATGCAAATTGCTTATGCCCAAGTGGCACAAATACTTGTGTTATGCCTAAGACAATGCTGTTGTGTTGGCTTTGATGCGGCCCATTAAGATGAGGCTCAGTTGATGTTATTATGGTGCTCATTTCCTCTGGGCATGCAGTCTCATTGCAACAGCATCAGTGCAGAAGTGATTAATTTTAAAAATAGATTATTAGGCGATGTGTGTACATAGATAATGACTTTTATGGAGGGATTTATCACTGGATTGTCTCTCCATTAAAACCCACAAGCTACAAACAGTGTACTAATCTTTATGAGTAGGATAAGAACGCTGTGCTTTTAGGGCTCATGTTGACCTGAACATCAGAGCAGTGCCTTGCAGTCTGTTTGTTGAAGACTTCCAAGCTCACTTGTACTCTGGTCGTTATGCATTGTGTCACTGCCTGTTGGTTGGCAAGTGATCTACCTCAGATATATTTATCCAGGTCATATCAATTACACATGAGGACTTCAGAATGCTGGTTTCTTACTAGTTGAAGCTGGTTAAGGACATCTAGTGGCCAAGCTAAGCACTAGATGTCAAAGCTTTGGCATTTGTGTCAGGCTGCACAACAAAACAAAAGAAAATTACAGAGCTCCAGAAAAAAGTGCCACATTACTTCTCATTGTTTGACAGATTTTTCAATTTATTGCTGTTAACTTTAATTCAGGGAGGAAAACTACTTTCTTGAATTGTAGACCAAATAGGTTTTCTAAATTTGCTTCCCGACAAAACAAATTACAAGCTGCGAACAATGTTATACAGCCTCTTCTCGTGCCATGTGTTGCTCACAAGCTGTTTTCTGACATATGACTGCTCTTAGACAGCTAAATGTGTTATCACTTCAATCCCTTTTCTCCAGGAGTGCAGCATAAAACGCTTAGTGCATTGCAGAATAGTTAAAGACAAATTAAAGAAAAAAGGTTGCAAAAAAATGTAGCTAGACAAAGCAATGCTGATTCAGCAGATAGGGTCATTGAATGGTTTGATGGGAATGATAATGAGGTAAATGATGTGCTGTTTCCTTTGCAGTCACAGCATTTTTTCTTAAATGAACAAAGAGTGCTCACTCATCCTCATCGAAACAGCAACAGAAGGGTTATTTTTAGAAGAATGGAGGTCGGGTTCTTCTGCAATCCTAAAAAGTTTTGCAGAAGCCTGTCCAAGCATACAGTGTAAACACAATCTGTTTCATACAGCTCCTGACATTTTCCTTATGTTGCAACTGCAAACTTTTAATGAATTCTATATTTGCTTTATGTAATAGACCAACACAAAGTTGAACACAATTGTCAAGTGGAAAGAAACTACATTTTTATAATAAAAATTGTGAAGACCTCATGGAGCACTGTTTAATGCTGTTTTTGCACATAGAAATACTGTAGTTCAACTCACTTATTACCAGAGAAGTAATTGTGACACGCTCCAGAGAGCTGCAACTCAGGTGGTACAATCTGTGGACGGGATGACTTATTTTTTATGTACTCCAAAACTCTGGGCTTTGTAGATGAATGATGAGAAGAAAGCCACTGATGAAAGAGGCCACATTTTTCATCAACAGGAACAGAAGACCCAGTCACAGATATGGATGTTAAATATTAGGCAGTCTTAAAAGATAACATGTTAAATGGAGTTAAAGTCCAAACCTAAGTTGAATTGGCAGCCTGTGCCCAGACTTGAAAGTTGACATTTATACATGTCCTCCTGTCATTCTGACTGAACTTGAACTATTTTTTCAGAGAATAGACAAAAAAAATAAAAATAAAAATCAGTTTCTTACTGTTCATAGGTATGAGAAAGATACTCAAAGAAGACTTGGAGCTTCTACTGTAGTAAAAAGTTAGATTACCAAGTATTGGCTCGGGGTGCTGCATGTATATGCACATACTGTATTTTTGCTGCTGAACATTTAGAAAAGCATATATTCTTAATATATATATATTTATTTATATATTTGTTTATCCTCTGAAGCTTTGACTATGTACAACATATTAAGCAAGAAAGGTAATCATTTTGCTGTTAGATGTTATGTTTTGAAGTGAAAATCCTGCCACTTATAAATCACATTATGCTGTCTAACAGATGTCGGATCGACGAGGAGGTGACCCACAAAGCTTGGCTGAACCGCTCAAACATCCTTTTCACGGGGACAGATAAGTGGTCCCTGGACAAAAGAGTGACGCTGGTCAACACCAGCAGCAGGGAGTTCTCCATCCTCATCAACAAGGTGCAAGTAACAGACGAGGGACCGTACACCTGCACCTTTCAGGCCAACAACAAACCCCGCATCACCCACGTCTACCTCATAGTCCAAGGTCAGCAGCTTTGACAAGACAACTGAATTTTTATGTGTGGCAGTTAAATGCACGAAATGATTAACAGACTGATGCAACCGGAGCCTGCATTTTTTTATGTGTACTTTCAATTTTAGATATTAGCAAATATAGTAAGTTTATAAAATGGAATTTATTAAAGATTTTCTCTATTATTTGGAAACATGTGTAAAGTAAACTCAAATATATGCATACCAACCCATTAGTATCTGATCAAATGTCCCTCAGCAATTACCGTCAAACAACTCAGCATTTATGGACAGTCTTATCAACAATCGTAAAGTTTTTTTTAATAAAACTTTACGATTTTATTGGTAAACAGGAAGCTGAAGTTAAGTTGAAGAATTTAGATGTTGCCATCTTTATTCATTATGTCAACGACTTCCGCCAGTATAAATGACATCTAAACCAATACACAGTACAATAAACTGCCCTCATGCTTGATAGATGATACAGTATTTGTAAGTTTCAAATCCCAAGCTTCACTTCTTAAAGTCAAGGAGTTTTACAACTAATAAACACTGACAGTAACTGCTGAGTGTAAAGTAAACACATTAATTTGGTTTTTAAATGGAAAACTGCTTTAAACATCCTGATCTTTATCTCAACCTTATTGAAAATCTTTAAACTGCACTTGGAAGTCAGGTTATGACCAGAAAAATAAGCTTTCTGATAATAATATAATTCAAATATCCTGCCAGAAATATGTGAGAAGTTTACTAATAGCTTCAAAAAGTGTGTGGTCAAGCTGCAACTTGGAAAGGAATGTTTAACAAAAATTAGATGGGATGTATTGATTTATTCATTTAATCTTGTATGTAATATTTTGTAATGAGTATTTCAAATGTATCTGAATTATTATAAAAATTCATACCAATGGAAATATTTCAACGAAACTAAATTATAAATGGTATTATTGATAGAGATAGTTATGATTTAAATATTTAGGTTATAATTACTAACAGAAAACAGCATAGTAGGTGACACGGAAGATGAAGGTGTCCTGTAGAAGAACTTAAATGCATTTCTTATTTAGTTTCTGTAGCCTGCTAACTTTCCATTAACTGTGAACAGAACTTTGGGCATGCTTCGAATGAATGAGCATCTGTGTTGAGTAGATTAAATGCACAGGAGGCAGTCCAACTGTCTGACTAAATACAGTGACTGTCAGCGTGGACTCATGACTGAGGCTAAGTCATCACGTCAGCAACTCAGTGTAGTGAAACTGACTGATCTTGAGTGACACAAAGTATTGATGCAGGACTGCCAGGAGGGCCTGACACCTCCTATTTACAGTTTATGGTCTGGTAAATTGCTATATTGATATAATAGTTATACATTACTAGCAGAATAAAACTATTGATAGCTCTATTAGTTACATTTTGCTTAAATATAAATGAAGGGTTGGTCACAGGTGAATATAAGCCACTTTACTAACACATTTAAAAGCATCTATGTCTGCAGGATCTGAAACCTGGCAAGGATGACTGTTTATGTTCAGTTCCAAGTTTCCTCCAATTGAAGTCAGAGCTTGGTGGTACACAAAATAATTATACCCCCAAGCAGTAGCAGCACTGCAATCTGTGCTTTATCGCTGCAAGCTTTCCACTCCAGAAAGACATAACATGAAAATCCTCAGTTGATGATACAAATTTCTGAGCCAAGCTCATTAAAAATAATGATACGTGGTCATTTAAATTCAAGGTCCATCATGATATCAGACTATGAACATATGTAGTGCACCAGTACTTTGAGTTTAGGGTCATTATGTTAAAGGAATACAAGAAAAAAAAACTCCTCCAACAAGTGAGTAACCTAATAGATGTTCTTTCCAGCTAAGGATAAAATGAGATCAAATGTTAGAAGGAGGGCATTTTAATGTTCATTCGCAGGAGTTTAAAGATCTATTACATTTTAAGTAGATGGTCGACCATATTGTTGCACAGTTCAGTAAGCACCCAGGCTCGATCATTAATCAGCTGATTCCCTGTCTGTCTGAAACGCAAAGACCTTAACACCTTAATAAACTCCAAGGCCAAGCCTTATCAATAATTTATGAGTGGGAAAGGTGACTTTGAGGTCGGGTTTTAATGGTGAAATCTTGTTTTTCAGTGCCAGCAAGAATCGTAAACATCTCAAAAAGCGTGTCAGTGAATGAGGGAGAGAATGTAAACCTTTATTGTCTGGCTGTCGGCCGGCCGGAGCCCACAGTCACATGGAAGGACCAGAAATGTAAGCTACTGATTCTTGTTTTCTTGTTGTTATATCCAGATATCTTATGTTAACACCCTTGTCTTTATCTATCCATGCTTTCTTTTCCAACCAGCAGGCTTATCAGTATTCAACTTGCGTCCATCTCTTTATCCTTTGTCCCTGTGTCATCTCTCTTAAATCTAACTGTTTATTCTGTCCCCTGCCTAAATCATTTTGCATTTCTCCTAATGTTTTGTCCTGAATACCCGCACATTACATATAATTATTCCCACTGCACCACCTATAATTGTCGACATCTGTCTTCATCCACCCTTTCAGCCTGCACCGCACTGGCCACATGGCCACTTCGGGCTTGAAATCTGACTGTTTTTGCTTCTGGATGTGTTTGAATTCATGATTCTTGATATTATGAGTGCAGTTTTTGTAGCATACAAGCTCACATTTTGTTATCAGTTCAGACTGAGACAAAACAATCTTTGGATTGCCTCTGGAAAGTGTCAAGTGTAAAGACTTTACAGCTCTAATTGGGAGTATAAAAACATGACTGTTGGGTAAATGGTCTGTCTAAATTGTCCTTAGGTGTGAATGCATAAGCACTCTATGTTACTCTATGATGGTAAGCGACCTGTCCTGGTTGTGTTCCTTCATCTCATCAAACTACAACTTTTAAACAACTGAAGACAGAAACCTGTGAAGGAGCCTAATGGTTCAGCTTTTGAAGCTGCTGTGTGGTTTGCCTGATGGGAACTGTTTCGTTGGAAAGAGAGAGAGGACTCTGGCAAAGTTCATGTTCCTATAACTACGTTAACCTCTGAACGGAGGATAGAGTCCACTAAATTTCTCAGCTCCCCTCACTATCCTTTGCTAGGATCTCTTCTCTGTAATTTTGAAACTACAGTTCAACAAACACAATACATGCTATGGTTCAGGGTTTAATGTTTAATGTCACTTGGTTTTAAATTGTACAAAATTGAAATATTAAGCATTGGATAGAGAGAAATCTACGGCTGGTAATGATTGTCATGTTGCGCAGTATGAGGTGGTGAGGCAGATGCAGAGGAACCAGGTAGAAAATAAACAATGATTTAATGATGAATTTAGAAAAAAACAACAATCCAAAGTCCAGGCAGCACAGATAAAGAGCAGAAGGCTTAGGCTCAAAAAACTGGTAGCAACTGGAAATTCAATGGATGGTAGCAACAGACGTAGCCAGACAGCTTGACAAGACAGATACGACAAGGACCCAACAAAGAACATGGAACACAGGTGGCATTAAATACACAGAGGATAATCAGGGAATGAGACACAGCTGGGAACAGTCAAGGTGTAGACAGGACAACATGGAGACTCAATAAACTGAAAAACGACAAACAGAAACCTAACTTAACGCAGAGAAAAACCAAATCCTTACATTGATGTATAACAAGAGGATTCTGATTTGATCATGTGATGTATTTAATGGACACAATGTTTTCTATGTATCTCTTAGACATTCAGCTCACCTAGATGTACAAATTGCTATCTCTTTAGTGTTTTGAAGAGCTATGGCATTTAAACTACAGAACCAAGTGATCCCACCCATTGAAAGGGTACCAGTTTTTAATCTGTACAATTTTTATTTTGCAATTTCTGCTATTGTTTTACATTTTTGTGCTAATTTATGCATTGCAGTTTGTTCAACATTATGTTTCTAGCAGTGTTCACCCTCACACTGTCTACTGCTGGATGATGTTTTGCTTTTAAAGTTGTTTTGTAGCTAATAACAAGCAGCAGGATAGTAATCATAAATAGGTCAGTGTGAACAACTACTGAAACATACTGTAATTATACTGCAAGGCAAATATATTCATGAACAACTGTACTGGTGTATGTACAGTCAGCTATAGGCTTGCTGAAAGGTCGGATCCCCCTCCTCTCCTGTGTTCCTACCTGTGTTTGCCCTTCTTCGCACAAGTATTGTTTGTGATGCTGCACAGTAGAGTACAGAACCTCGGGCAGGGACAAGCCCAGTGGAGATCATACACACCCACAGAAACACAGAAGTAAACAGGAGAAAAGGAAAGCGTGCATGAATGCACACCTGCAACAAACACACACCGACACAACTCCGCATCACAAACTCTGTGCGGTTGTCCTCACTTGAAAGCCTACAGCATTTCTCCTCTGTCAGCAGTAATCCTCCCTCTCTAACCGCCCCCATCATCTCATCCTCCCACCCTTCCTCTACCCCCTCATAACCCCTCAGCGAGCAGAGAATGAGATAGCGTCCACATTGCTATTCCATGGGAGTTTCTACAACCAAGCCATCAGTTGTAGGAGACCAGGGGTTGCTGTAGATAGGGGATGGGGGGGTTGTTGAGCCCAAAGAAACAGCAAGAAGCTGCTAGCCATCTGTCCCCATTACTCAGAGACTGCAGAGAAAAACTGCAGGGAGGGCATTCTGGAGAAGAATCTAAGTTGGATCGAGTGTGTGCGTGGGTGTGCGTGCAGGCGTGTAGGTGTGTGTGTATTGATGTGTGAATTTACACCAGGAGGCTGTGGATTAGGAGGAGCCAGAGGACCTCAGAGGTCACAGGGACCTGCTTAAAGTCCCTTCGGAGTGTGTCTGCAGTTTCCTGAGATCTTACCTGCATGCTGCAGTGAGACTGTGCTGCACCATTATTTTCAGGTGCTGCCTTCTTTATCTTAACCGAAGCACAGATGTGATCTTTGACTCACTCAAACATGAGCTCCATCATTTACCCACCCAGCAAAAAAACTTGGCATTTTGTCAAATAGAGCCTCAGATGCAATTTTTCAAAATAGAAAGACTTAACCTGAACATACTGTATGTCAAGGAAGGTGGTGGGAGGATGAGACATGAGCTTCTAAATTAAACCAAAATGTCAATAATCATTTTCTTTAAAAAATGTATTCTTTTCAGAGTTTAAAGGCAGAAGAAAACAAAAGACACTTAGTCAGTCAGTGAGTCACTCAGCCGGTTATGGTTGTATCCAGTATTAAAAATTTCAGATTATCTTTAAACTTCATATTCGTAGTAAATAGCATTTCTTTATGTTAAAAATTAACTTCAATGATGCCTGCAAAGAGGTTAGTGGTATTAAATTAAATGCCTTGGCTGGCCACATTCTAATGCAGAGAAAAAACAGGATCAGCAGAGGTCAAATCTGGACAAGGCAAATGTTTTTGCAGAATTCTTTTTTTTATTTTTATTCATTTATTTATTTTTTAAATAGTTAAAAAGAACCAAAGTTCCCTTTTTCATCACAAAGGTCAAGATTTTTGCCAGGAGGCAAGCTTTCATTCATCTATCCCAACTTGAATTTTCTTTGAGAAGCTACAAAAAGAAAAATCTTTCTTCTAAATCAAGTATGTGAAATTCAAAGTTCATATGCAAATATGGTGAAATATTGATAAGAAAAGCATCTGCGAGATCTCAAGGAAACACAAAACGCTCATAGACATGAGATACGTTTTGCACTTAAAATTAAATCAACTCTTTCATGCAAGAATGGAAGGAGTGGGTTACAGTAATCATCAACAAGTTGTGGTTCTTCCCTATACTGGGCCTCAGATAACTTTTGTAAAACAGATCAGCATATACCAGCCTCTTTGTTCGTGGCAGCAAATGTGGAACAAGTGTATTGCTCTTTACTTTGGCACAGTGTAGGTGTTAATCCCTGACCTTTTTTTTTTATTATTTTACTTTATCACTGGTACTTACACACTTGTTTGTTTGTCTTGAGTTATAAAACCCATCATGGTTTCCACTAGTAACCTTAGTATGGCAGTGCACTTTGAACTGCGGGTAATTACCTCAGGCAAAATCTTGTTTACTGTTCATAGAAGGATTTGTGATAAAACACAAGCTGTTTTGACAGGCCAAAGGTGTTACTGCTTGTTTTGGACAGCCAAACAAGTGCAGATTAATATTGGACATATTTTTGTTGGAGTTAACATCAGTGGAAAAGCACTTGTTTCTCTGGTTTTACATAAATCTCTTCTGAGTTTCTATCACTGGATATGAATACAGTTTCACAATCTAAATCTAAATTAAAATGTGGTGACAGCACAGAGTAGGATTTATAAGTCACAAATGATAAATGATTTACAGTCATAAAAGTGTTGTACCAAAACTTCCAAACAAAAGTTATGACTTAATAAAACTGTTCTTCTCAAGGGAATGAATTGCCTCCAGCTGGTCTCAGCACACTATTTTTCAAATATTCTAATACATAATGTACCAAAAATTTTCTACACTAAGTTTTTCATAAGTCAACTTTTCAAAGGTGCAGTACGAGACTGCTTCCCTCTCACTGTTGTTAGAGCAATTATTTTCAACTGAAAAAATGATGTATCTTAATTACTGTTCCCTAATGAATCTAAGTGATGAATTTCAGCTCTCAGTTTATTACAGTTATAGTGATAAATGTTCTCAAAATGCAGCTAAAGTCCCCAAATCAGTCTGCAGAATGTTAATCAACAAGTCAATTTACCAATCCTTTACCAATTTAATTGTTTTGATGAAATTATTAGTAAAAAAACATGCTGCTAAGAATTGTTTTAAAAAATCCAATTTAGCTGTTTAGAGTAGCTAAATTACTGAAATACAGTGGCAATTGTCACATTTGAAAATTCACATTTTAATCTGAGTACACTTTCTTACACAAAAAAGAATCCATGTCAAATGGTGTTTTTAACAAAACGACAGATGGAGAAAGTATTAGCGGAAATCCTTTAAAATAGATTCAACTGAAGTATTTTTACTTGATGCTTCTTAAAGTTGAAAGTTTTCTAAACTTTGCTGCAAACAAGGCAGGTGACCCTGGGCTCCAAATACTTATATCCAATGTACTCGGTAATGTCACATATTTTTTATAAAAGACCCACCTAATGTGAATAATGGCAGAGGATCCATGATGCTTTGGGCTTTTTCATCTTTTAAATGTTCTAATAACCTTGTTAGATCAAGGTTATAACAAGGTTATAACACTGAATCTGAGCAGCTGCTCTCTACAAGACGGTTTCCAGAGGAACGGTCTAAGGAAAGTCTAAGGATGTCTTTTCTTCTTCTTCTTCACTCTGATGGGTTTCACCACCAGCTCCTGCTGCATCCTCTCCTGGTCAATAGGGGCACTGTAGCGCCTGGAGCTGGTTTCTTAGAAATACAACATTTTGAATTAAAATCTGTCATCGTCTGGCAGAAAACTCAGAATAAGTCAGAATTTTGTATCAACAGAATATTGAGAGAGAAATTTTGCCAAAGCAGCAATTGATAACCAAACAACAAAATCAAACTGCTTCCATGGTCAATAGGGGTAGGATTAGGGTCAGACATCAGATTTAAATCCTCTTGGGATTCAGGGCTCCTTAGAAAATTGTGCATAAAGAAATGGTCAAATATAACTCTGTCTTTTATTACCCCAGCTTTGTAAAGTCCATATTTTGCAGAGGACTAGCATCTGTCTGGCTTGCAGAAATTGAGTATCCAAAGTATTGACAGTAAAGGGTGCCAATAATGAGGTTAGCACTGAGTTTTTTAATAAAGATTTGAAGTTTTACCCCCACCATTTAAGTGTGCTCAAATACTATGTTGGGTTATTCTGAAGGTTTTTATTGTAAACTTATATTTTTGCAATCAAAACCCTATTTACCAATTAAGTAACACTAGTCCCAATAAATCAGGTCAGCATTGTAGTAGAAATGACCAAATTGTTCATAAAAACAAGCAAAGTTCTCCCTTTCAGAGTTCTGAGTAAAATTAATTTTAGTCTCCCTATTATTCTTTTTTACAGCCTAACTTCAGTCCTCTTTGCTGCCACTGTAGTTTTTGTAATGGAAACGAATCAGAGAAGCCCAGAAATCAAGCACCCTGAAGATCCACTCAGACTCTCAGTGCCGTCAAAAAATAGAGCACCATTTCACTGCTGGGGAAAGCCAAGAGTCCTGATCCTTTCCCCCATTTTTGTTCATTCACACTCCTCCCTTCCCCTCTCCTCCAAGGTGGAATCCAATTATCTCTGGTGGTCAGGAGTTAGGCTCCTTCAAAAGCCATAAGTGGTTGATGGAGCTGTATTTTACTGACCATGTAGGAGTGCCAGAGGCCGTCTGCTAAGATATGATCACCCGCCAAAGTGCAAAGAAGTGTGCAAGGCATGTTCGCAGATCTCAGGGGATTGAGCAAGAGAGGGGCTGTCATATTACATCATACAGTCTGTAGGAGCTGTCGATGAATTGTCAGTGAAAAAAGACCAAGCATATCAAAAACCCGACTTGACACGTTACCGTTCTCCTCTGCGTGGCTTTTTTTTCCCATCCTACTCACCTTTCATCTCTGCATCTTCTTCCAACTGTTGCATATTATCAGTTTATGTCTACAATGTAAAATTTAGCACTTGTTTACTCCAATGTGTCATTTAATTTGTCATCTTTATTTCTTACAACTCCTCTCTTAATGTCAGTTGACAGTGAGTCAGAAAAGTCTTCATGGCCCTGTTAAAATGCCAGATTTATTTGTTTACTTGTTTTTTAAATGTGACATTAATTAAGAGAATAAATAATTACCAACTCTTTTCAACTTTAATATCACTAATAAGAACAGTGACATTTATTGGGTTGAAGAATAACAACTGAAGAACTAAAGCAAAAGGGTCGTGTTAATATGAAGACTTTTTCAATCATCGTTTACTTTTAACACAGTGGCCGATCTTTTCTCCGGCAGAAGTCAATGAGAATAACACATCTTGGCATATTTGTCTAACCATTGCAAAAACTCTTCAGATTTGCTAGATTTTGAGGGCATCTTTTCTGCTTATCTCACTAGATCATTAAGTTCCTAAAATATTTGAGCTGAAATGCATACGTTATAGGTCACATTAAAGGAAGAAATATGCTCTGCTGTGATTTGTCTTGTAATAATAATTTTTGTTTGTTTTTTAATAAAATAAGTCTGCTATTTTAAAAGGGGTACTGACTTTTTATATTGTTTCTGTCTGCTTAAAAAAGATGTCACAAGAGACCTACCATGTACTTTGTTCACTAATGGAATGAGTGAATAACATTGCAACCACCTGACCACAACACTTAGCGTCTGCCTGCCGTCTCTAGGGTGGCACATGCACTCGTCATAGTGTCGCCGTTCTCTGCTCAGCCACGATGGATCGTCTCCAGCTCAGTAGCCTCACTAATAATCCTCCAGCATAATCTTCAATTAGAAGCGCAGCGCTAATCTCTGACAGGAATAATTGTAGCGTTTAGTGACTTTTTGGTGTTTGTGTGTCAGTGTTGTTCTTAAATTTCCTCCTGCAGAGTTCATGACGGGAGCTAAAGGTCTACAGACTGACAGTAGATTGGTGGAATTTTTTGTTTGTTTGTATTCCTTAGAGGAGGGTTCAAATGGAAAAGCAAGTAGCGAATTAATAGATGGATTTCCTTGTTAACTGTGAGGTTATATGTTATGCTGTGTCACACAGTCTGGCTTCTTTAATTGGTTAAAGAGGAAGAAAAAATAGGCCTGATGGTTTTAAGGGCTAAGAGACAGCTGGCTGCTGAGGCTGACTGGATGGAATGAGTGCACCGTCAGTCTCCTCCTTTGTTTTTTCCTGTCTCAGTCTCTGTCACTGTCGAGCCAATAACAGCAAATCCCCCCACATGAAGGAGCAATAACTCGCAGTCTATTCCCTCGACTCTCCACCTCTGAAGAGATGTTCGTCGCCCGAGGAAAAATGCTAGACTGACTAATTTGGTTTTAGCTGCACCTGAGAGTTTGTCGACATCAAACAACCGCCAAATATTCTTCTCACCATGTAATGTGGCGAATTAGTTATTACACCCAGCTCATCCAGTTGTTTGTTGAAAAGTGTCCAAATTCCCCTGGCATTTCAAAAGTAATAGTGCCACTTACGTCAGAGGGTGTTAGTTTTTCTACATGAACCGGTGCAGTTATTGTCTGGCGCTGTCAAACCGGCCGCTGGCAAAAACTGCAATATGATCAATTTTTCTTCATTACAAATGTTTCATTACTGTCTGTTGATAAATTTATTATCATCCGTTTCATCATGTCATTACGGCTTTAATTATCATGATATTGATTTTCATCACATCCCCCATCTTTCTATATTAATATTCCCCAGCAGAATTGAATGATGCTTCATTTGCAGTTATTTCCGTGTTGGCCTTCTGCATGCTCTTAAACTGTCTAAAGCTGGAAGGGGGTAAGCTGTACTTCAAGTAGTGAGCCGTAAATCTGCAAACTGAGTTGCCTTGCATTTGATGTATTGTGACCTTTGACTTTACCCTTTCTGTAATTAGATGGACTTGTGAGTGAGGGGGAGTTCTTGGATATCACGGAGATCAAGAGGCAGCAGGCTGAGGACTATGAATGCATCACCCACAACGGTGTGGCTCCACCTGACCAGCAGAAGGTCAGAGTCACGGTAAACTGTAAGTACAACTCTGTTTGCAGGACACAAAAGCCCAGTGGTCATAATCCAGCTCAACCTCATGCGCATAATTATGTATTAATGATATATGTTAATGTTGTGAATGCATTAGTCTCTACACATTTTAATTTCAGTCTCTGTGGGTATTTTTCAGCCTTGTACGCAACCCCCATCAGACCTTACTTGATTATTCAGTAAAAGGTGGTGTTTTCTAATTACTGAATTATCTCTAGCTGATTTTATTTTTCTACTTTTTTCTTTTCCACCAGATCCTCCGATGATCACAGACATGAAGAATATGCCTGCAAATCTAGGGAAGACAGCCATCTTGAGGTGTGATGCAATGGCAGTACCACCAGCTACGTTTGAGTGGTACAGAGATGATCATAGGTAAGGTTACCAGAGGTTTCAGAGCAAATAGGTCAGGGTTGTTGAGATTATTTCCTAATGATCATATGAAACCACTGTAAAACCTTTTAGATTCTGCATGGATGCATTTTGATAAATACTCTTCATAACCTAATCTAAGTTTTGACACGTCTGATTTTCTGAAACATCTTTCTTGTGGTGACATTGTTTCATACTTTACATCTGTTATAAAAATTTATTAAGAAATATATATTTGGCTTGCACTGGAAAGGAGTGTTAGTTATCTACCACACATAATATGTTGTCTGGATGCCACAAAGGAACTTTTTTGTCTCACATATTCAGAGTACTTTTCTGCTCCTTGCCCCCTACGCGGCTTGTGGTAGATAGGATTTCTTATGACTTTCACTCAAAAACAGGGTACTTCTCACAGATACAGATACATTGAGGCCAGATTTGGAAAAGATACAGCTAAAAGTCAACCTGTTGGCAGATTCTCCCTCTTTAACTGAAAATCTCTGCAGCTCCTCCAGTGATTCCATGGGCATGCTTTTCTGATTACTGCTTTTCTTTTACAGCCTGTCAGGAAGGTCATGTCTTGATTGTAGCTGTTTGAAAATCTTATCATATTTAGATCATGCACTGAAATATTTAAAGCAGTGCTGCTTTTCAAGATAATCCTGCTTTAAACTTCTCTACAAATTCATTTGATGGTGAATCTTTTCAGATTTATGTTTATCAATGTCAGAAAAATGCTAAGAGGTTTAAGTTCAATTTATAATGTATAGCTACAATGTTTATGCAGCTATATTACATTGCAGTATTTGGAATGTCAGCTCACTAATTACTCTTATTACATGCAAATTGAAAAAAGAATTGTACCAATGTTATTAGTTAAATGTTAATATATTAAGGTACTGGCAATAACAAGTAGTTGGGATTATTAGAAGGTTATTAAGAAAAGCTTACAATTACGTAAAAATAAAATCTGTGCTTTTTTTTACATCAAATCAGTAAGTCAGTTATGTTTAAGGAGTGTCTCCATATGTTGTTAAGACAGCACCAATGTGTTTGAATAGTTTTCTTCAGTGATCTTTTCTAACATTTGTCTTTTGGGCCTAGTTTTTGTCTTTACAAGAGTCACTAAATATGTCAGCAAATTCTTCCCTTATGGATTTGTGGCTAAAATAATGTAGAAACTACCTGGTGACGTATAGAGCATTAATAGGATGAACACTCAGAAAAATAAAGTTTGTTTGTGATGTCGCCAGGATATAATGTATTCCATCTTAACTCAATATCTAAATGCAAATAAGCCATTGTGGATTTCTGTGAAACATCTTTTAGGTATCAAATTTCTCAGAGGGTTAGAATGATGGGTTCATGAGCCACAACAATTCCCTGCTTAATGATGACAGAAAAAAAGTGACATAAAAAAATGTGAGTGCTTTGTTTACACTGATTTAGAGGCAGGAAGAGAGTAAATTAGGTATGCCCAGTTAAAGGAGTTATATGAGTTGCTACAACACTGTAGACTTCATTAACTTTGAGTAATAGTCTAATTTCTACAAGATACGTGTTGATTCTGATGAGAATAAGTTGTTTTTGATAAAAACACAAAGTAATTGAAAGGAATGCTTATCCATATAATTCAACCTAAACTTTGGTGAACTGAGATGTCACGCTGACTCAGCACTGGTTTGGTGACCTTGTCAGTAAAAGGATTTTGAGAGGCTCTGTTTGAAAGTTAAGCTTGAGAACAAATTTTTATTCATGATATTTGGCAAAACTGTAGCATTTATATTAAACTTGAGTATCAAGAAGGCCTAAAAGCTTAGTAGTTCTGTTTTTTTATGGGGGTTCACATTTTTGGATGCGTACTATGGTATCTCTCATAAAAAATCCCTGAAAAATGCAGTGACTACAACAGCTGTGTCTTTTTAAGAATATTTTAGAAGAGAAACAGCACATATTACAACATAAGAATTTGCTGCAATACAATGTTTTGTTGTTTTTTTCAAATTTCCTCATAATCATTTGTTACCAAACACCAAAGCAGAAGAACAGATTTCAGAATCTTCTGTGACGTTTTATATTGCAAAACAAATGGTTGTTATTTCCAAGACTTCCTACTAGACACATAGCTTATGTCAGCGTTTCCCCACCCTACTCCTTATTTCATTTTGCACTGTGTGTTTTATTGGTTTCTCTGCTTTAAAATACTCAATTCAAATGATTGCAGTTCAATAAAAGCCTGTTGACCAGCCATCAATTGAAATCGGATGAGCTGAAGCAGGAAAACACCTAAAACACGCAAGGCAGTGTCCCTTGCTTTAGAAATGCTTTAAAATCAAACCGTCCTTGCATTTTCAGACAGTAATTTTATTGACTCCAGTCAAAGTGTATGAATCCATATGCACATGGCCAATTGCCTGGAAATAAAACAAAAGAGAGAATTAATTAAGAAAAAAATTTATCAAAAGTACCGTGATTCAAACTCCTTGACCTTTCTCACATATTTTGACACAATACAATCTTATTTTATGTGATAGGTTAATATAAAATAGCATTAGTCATTAGTAACAATTAGTCAAGAGAAATGAATGTGTTGCCTTCAAAAAATAAGTGAATTTGTGATGTGTTCAGCCTGGAAGTCCTGGTTAAAGTTTGCTGGAAGCTGCTTAAATGTTGTTACAAAGATAATTGTTAGAAACTATGCTGCAAACCTGTCAAATGACAGAGTAATGTATTCTTCTCAGCAGACTGAGTCAGGAGGTGTGATATTATGTTGAGTTTTCTTTCTATTTCTCTAAAAAAAGACTGTCATCCTGTTTCTTTCCTTTTCTTTTCTTTGCTTTTGCGCACACAACCCAGGCCAGTGGAGAATGACAACACCTTACGGATCAAAAACGAGAAGACGCGCTCGCTGTTGCTGTTTACCAATGTGACAGAGAAACATTTTGGCAACTACACTTGCTACGCCTCAAACCGTCTGGGTTCCTCCAACGCCAGTATGCTGCTGTTTCGTAAGTTATCACACACATCTCACAAACCTAGGTGTGCAAGCGTATCGATTTTTTTTTTTTTTGTCAAATATGTTCACATTTATCTTTTGTGACTATCCGGAGTTAGACAGCACTGTCTGCTGCGAAAATATTCCAAATCTGTTTTTGCTCTGCACACTGCACAGCCTTCACTGAGCCTTTACACTCCCCCCTTCTTCCCATTTACGTTATTCTCCGCCCCATTAAAGCTTTGCTTGCCTATATTACAGCCTCTTTCTCTTTTTGTGCGCTCACGCTATCCCCTACCATCGCTCGTCTGTTCACACACCCGCCTGTACACACAGACTGTCGCTCTGTTCTGTCCTGTTACCCAAGAAGTTGTCATTTCTCTCAGAGCCCAATTCACATTAACCGTCCCCAATGAGCGATTTCCTACCCTTCCATTTCCCATCACCCTCCCTTTAGTGCGTTTGGCATTACCATCTTAAGTGAGTCCTTCATCTATCCCTTTTCTTCTTCCATTCCTTTCCCCATTATCTCGTCCAGTCTCCCTTCAATGACTCACTCCTCTGCCAGACCCATACATCTTTCTGCTCTCTTTTTCACCGCCACAGTCACTTCTGTCAGCCTATCTCTCCATCATCTGTCCTTCTGCCTCCTTTTTCTTTCCTAATCTTCTCCTGCTATCATTAGAACACAACAAACCCACTTCTTTCCTCAACCAGCAATGGGCCATAATCTGAATCCTTTTGTGGATTTTTTTGTTCACATTTAGAGCCTCACTGTCTTTACCTCACCTGACTTAATTTGTCTGCTATTATACATCTTTGTTCACCATTTTAAAGGTACCAAATGCAATATTTCACCACCAGCAACCCCTCAATGATGTCAAAATTGGCACATTATTGTAATTATTCTCTGTAGATGAGTCCATTACATAGACCATTGGCAGTCGCTGCTTGCTTTCACTTTACACTCATATGTTACAGTATAAATCACCTGCTTTTATCTCTGTAAACTGAAAACAAGTGACAATCTGAAAACAAAGGGTTAATTAAGGGGTTTGCAGTTTAGCCTTTTAAGTGTTATCCACACCTCTGGTTCAAAAAACATGTTACTGCTGACTAGTGACATGAAAAATAATGACTTGTTTTTCTAGAGAAATACATCTACTAAACAGTGGCTTTGTGTGAAGACTCTTGGGGTTACAACAGATCCTTCATCTTAAGCCGCAGACACAGAGAGCAAAAGATTTTTTGTGAGATGTTATAATTTCTTTTGTCTGCTCTGTTTTAACTTTTGCTGTTCTAAGTAAAAGTTAGAACTAAGCGTTATCTTAGACACCTCCTAAACATTCATGTTCTCAATTGTTTCTTGAAAAGTTTAAATGAATAAAGATCTGAGTAATGCCACTTAAATAATATCACACCAGTGTGTTTGTTAAAAGTTCCTTTACCTACATGTAGCCTTAGTCTGGTTATCAATATCAAGATTTCCAAAATGCTAAATCCATGTCCATGAATTTAAAGTTTTTTATTGAACATACCAGAGAAAGTTCAGGAGTGTCCAAACTTTTCTCTGGCTGTAAGGAGCATAAAGTATCCTCAAAAACAAGCTCAAGGTGAGAAATGTTCTCCCTTCAGCATTCACTCACTACCAGTGTAATTTTCAAAAAGTAGATATTGCTCCAACTAAAAATCTGCCTGGTAGAAGAAGGAGAGTACAGATAAAGTCCCTTCATAATAAAGCATGGTAATTGAAGTGATTCACTTTGTAAGTGTTGCTTTTATGTAATGATTGAGTGTATTGAACACAGGGCTGTGTCTTTATGGATGTACTTAACATTATTATTTTGGAAGAAATTTCTAATCTGTTGGATGATTTTCAAATATACCACAAACTTTTGTACCCTCCTACCAAAACAGGTCATGATGAAATTAAATGTATTAAGTTGAAGCACAAATTCTCACTAATGAAAACAACTATTGAATAAACCATGTGAGTCAAGCACATGAACAAAAAATAACAGTATTTAGGCTTCTACATTCCTATATTTTACTGTTAAATTAGTAAAACAAAACAAAACTTTTAAGAATCTCCAGTCTTGGATTCATTAAAGAGTTGTACTCTATAGCATTCAAACTCTTCTAAAGTATCTTCAATCAGTCACTGTTTTCTTGACAATGAGAAATGACTGCCAATAAAAATACAACAAACGTCAATCTGTTTTGAGGTGCAACAATATAAAATAATAAACAATAATATTAGCCCTTGTCTACTTTTACCTATGGATAAATTTGATAAATGTTATTTAAATTATAAGAAGTTTACAATTACACCAAACCATCAAGAATAATCAAGAATCATTACCATCAAGAAAATAAGTTCAGCTGGGTGATCAGCTTTGCAGTTTTTCTTTCCTCCTACTGAGCAAACCAGCAAAACAGTTTTTCAATGGTCAGCAGCTTGTTTTTTTTTTTGTTTTTTTTTTGGGTAGTGGTGTTTTTGCTCTATGTCAGAATCTGACTCAGCATTGATCACATACTGTGAACTAAGACACCTCCATCATTAACCTCTTCTGAACTGAAATGAAAATAATTTCTGCATTAGATTGTGTGCAGTGCATTTAATTACTGAACACTTCTAAGGAGTATGGAATCAGCTTGCTTATCCAAATGATGATTGCTGACCTAAACACCCAATTATTATAGAAAGGAGGTTTGAACAGTTACGGTCTACTTATTAATCTGACAAAAGATTAAATGGACTGTTAAAATTTCAGCACAACTAGTTGGGTTTTTTTGGCAGAATGATATAAATAAACATTGTTTAATTTGATGTTAATTTATTCTGAATCACATAGTGACATACATTCACAGGGAAAGAGCTGCACAGAACCAGATTTAGCTGCTGGCGAACATATAGATGTCTCCAAGGCTTACTTTCACATAAGCTGTTACTGTCCCAATGTATGAGTAAAATCACTCATAAAAGGAAGATACAAAAATTGTTTATGTTCTGTTAACTTTGTGTACTGAAAATCACTCTTGGATGCCATTTCTCTTCACTTACTTAAGTAATATTGATGAATCATGAATACTGACATAAAAGGGGATCTATTATTTTTTTGGCCTCTGGAAAATTACCCATTTCAAAAACCTCTTAATTGTTGACTCACAACTGAGTGATCACAGAGACCTAATTAATGTGTTGCTTTTTCAGATCTTCTGCAGTATTCTGGTCTTGGTGGCCAGATTTAAACTTTAAACTCCTACGAAGGTTGTCAACAGCTAATTCATGATTGAATTAAATATTCACACAGTGCCAGGATGGCTTGGATACATTTCTCCCTCCAATAAAAATTTATTTTTGAAGACTTTTTTTTTTTTTTTTTGTATTTACTCTCGTGGCCTTTGTCTGATGTGGCACTGTTATGGAGATGTTGACATGGTATAACGCCTCACTGGGATAACTAAAATTGCCACAGAGCAATCAATGTCGTTATTTTTTGACAGATGTCAAATGAATGTTGCTTGATGAGTTAAAATGACAAGCCTCATGTGTGCTTTCATGACGTGGAATTCAGCATGTTCAAATTATTAGATCAGGACATTAAGGTCACCTTTTTCATCTCATGTGTCTAACACAGATGCATCAAAGTGAAATTAATGACTGCCATGCCCTATCATGGTTATGAAATGTCATGTAGTAAAGCAACATGTAAAAATCATTAGGTCGTTGGTATTAAGCTTTTTATGGGAGGAATTTGAGTGATGGATAGAGTTTTCACTGTGTAACCTGCACTTGTCAACATATAGAATAAAATGTATCCAAACTGGCTATTTATAGCCAAACAGGATAGAAATATATATGTTTTTTACATTACAAGTACATGAAAATGTATAAGTTCCATTGGTAAGTTTCAACCAGTGACACATCCCAAAACCATATTGGATACTTGGTTTTATCATTTAATAAATCAGCACACAGTCAACAGCCAGAAAAATATGTTTTTGCCATAAATCAGATTACAAATCGATATGAATTTAGTCATGTGTGAAAAATCTCAGAATCTAGATGTAAATTGTGATGGATGTAAGAGCTAGTGATCTTTTGGAACTCATGTTGTAAGTGATAGCAAATTTACCTCTTTTTTTGTTTTTTTCTTTTTCCCTCACCTGTCTCCCGGCCCTCTTTTCCAATCTCTTACTTCTCTATCCAGGACCAGGAGCCCTCCAGGGGCGAGGATCTGGTTTACATGCAGGGATGAGTGCCAGCCTGTGCGTTTTGGTTTCCCTCTCTGCTGTTCTTCTGATGAAAGTGTGAAGCTCTGTTTGCTGGAATTATCCTCAAACACCAAGCCCCATTTCTTCCTCTGCTCCCTCTGTCTCACTCTCTCCCCTCTCTCAAAGGAAGGAAAACGGAAATGAAATTCTTTAATTACGAACCCATCACTGTGAACAAAAAGAATATGCATTATTTCAGGAGCCATTGAATCACTGCATCAAACACTACTACTCCCTTGAAACTCCCTCCCCTGCACCTTCCGTTCAGTTATGAATTCAACTTAGTCACAATATCTCTTTCTTCTGTTTCTCTTTCTCACATACAATTTGTCCTTTTTGCCTTGCAGACTTGTCTGACTTGGTACTTCCCCTCTCTGCCTTTTGCTTTCCCCCATTACTCCCACTGAGGTGAAGCTGATAGAAAGTGTATATTAACGATGACGGCGACAAACAAGAAAATAGATAATCTAACAACTGTATGGTCATTTATGTAATATAAAACACAGACTATTGACTGACCTACAATGTTTGCCTTATGGAAATAATACATGGAATCACAATATTTTGGTGGGTATTTATGGAAATGATAGTTATAATGTGATACTGGCTGTCATGTGAAGTTTCACCCTATGATCACACACTTAAACCAAGTGCAGACACATGTATGTTTTTTTTTTATATTATTATTTTTATTTTACCAGAGTAGCAGTGAAGCTGCTATGAATGATGTCAAAATGTATTAAAAAAGGATGGGTGGTGATGGCGCCAGTCCCCTTTATGTAATTTGGGGAGGTTTATACTAAGTTTTCGCATGTAGCCCTCACTACCCAAACCTTTTTAAGTCCCTCCACCCTCCTCCTTGCCTCTCTGTTTAAAGTGCTTTGTCTAGTTGCCCTTCATATTGCTAGTGTTCTCAGCTGTGCGTCGATCCTGCCATTCATCGTCACCTGCTTTTCATCCCTCCACTGTAAATATGTGCAGCACAGAGGCCATGCTGGTGACTTCAGGTTCCCTCCATAAGATCTTCAGTAAGCCTCTACTAGACTTAAGTCTTCTGAAGCAGCAAGAGACTGTCTATTGACAAATAATATCTTCTGTTTCAAAGCTGTTGCTGCTCCATCCTCTTTGTCGCTTGTTGATAGCATGTACTGGTTAGAGATGTTCCTGTTGTGAGTCCATTCGCCCTCTCTCCCTCCCTGCACTGTGTCTGTTTTTTCTCTGCAAGGTTACCTGCTTTTACTGCGTTTACTTTTTTGGTGTTAATACTACTACTACTACTGATGATGATGATAATGATGATGATGTTAATAAGTATTTGAATAACTATGAATAGTAATTCCATGTAAGGAGAAAAAATGAACAAAATACGATGGTAATGAGTTGTGCGTGGGGAGAAAAAAAGAAATGTTTTCTACTTTGCTCGCACACATCGAACAACTTCAATGAAGATAAAAAGAAAAACAGAACAAAAAAAGGTGTAAAGTTTTTGAAGTGATGTGGTCTATTTTGCCATGGCAAGCTTTTTAAAATCACATTTGAAACAGTTCGAGGGGGTCATTTCGATCGGGTCCTGAAGCGGTGGCTGGTGGTGTAATTTATAATTTGTAACAGTTTATGTATTTGACTCTTTCTGTCATGCTTTTAACTGCATCAAACACACATTTACGCCACATCTGTCCGCTTGTCATGGTGTGTCCTCTACCGACCATCTAGATAAATGATTTGGATCCATGTCGTTCTCTGGCTGTGGCTGTAAGTCAGTTCTTGTTCTGCCAGACCACAGGGAGATAAAGATGTAATTAGCCATTACCTGTGGCTGGCTGAGCGAAGGAGCCCGAGCTCCACCTGTCCTTTCCACCGCTCAGTTATGGCCTCCATAAATCAAGCTCAATCCTACCACTGACAGGAATCCTCTTCAAGGACAAATCTCACCTTGGTGCACCACTACTCTCTCTGGTGTGTGTACCTGTGACAAAAAACCCTGCACAGCACAAACAGCAAGAGGAAATCCCGTATTTCGTCATGCCTGCACCCATTTCTTGTGTTCAGCTCACACTCAGAGACTATATGCAAATTTGCCATAGCAAGTGCGCACCAAGGGATGAGTCTACCCCAGCTGAACCCTGACTACTACAACATGACAGGGGAATTACTCAATACTGAATCAAATGTGTGAATGTGTTTTCTTTGTATGTTTGTTTATTTTGTTGTTTCTTTTTCAAATCAGCAATAACCCCTAATTTTACTGTGCAAGAGATTTCCATCATGGTCAAATCTGTGGTGTAATTTCTGAAATGATCTGCCATTAACAAGCTCTATCAAAAGTCTGTTGTTGTACTTTTACTGTGTACTTTCCTTGGAAATGATTGTGAAGCTCTGTTTAAATGGCCCTTAATCTAGGACACTATATGTCGTTTCCTCTGCGATGTATTTGGGTGTTAAAGAACACATATTGTGCATGCAACTACTTGCTCCCAAAACAATGATGGATTCCATTTCAAGCACAATAACAGGTCATTTGGTCTGTGAAACATTTATTGCCAGTATTTTTAACCTCTTACTGTCTTTTAGAAGATTGTTTTTTTCACACTCACTTTCTGTCCTGCGTCAGCTTCCCACTGAGGGTTATCAGTGGCCCATAGCATCTGTCTGTACATAATCTGTTGTTGATAAAGATAAAAAAGAAGATAAAAAAAAAACTGTGGACAAGAAAACAACATACTGTCATGTTTGTCAGCGTGTGTTTGAAAATAGCATGTCTGTATTTGTGAATGGGTGGATTTTGAAAAAAAAAAAAAAAAACTACCAAATTTTGTCTGTTCAAGTTTAATGGTGAAAGGCCTGAAAAAGAAAACAGGCTTAAAACTGAATCTAAGCATTTCAATGTTTGAAACATTTCTCCCATTTCACCATAATACACTTTTGTATGATATTAGGTTTTACAACTTGGAAACCTTACTTGAATAACTTTAGATTTCATAAATTTTCCTAGGCTCATTGATTCAGTTATTACAGAGTGATATCTTGCAGGAGTGACATTTAGCATCATGCTAACAGCATGCTTATGGGTGTGTTTATATTTTTGAGTTGGCTAGTTTGATTTTTTAATTAAACCTAATGAACACCTTTGTTTGTAGAAGCAGAGAATATGGGTCCTAGCCATATTTCTTCCCTTGCAAAACAAATGTAACACTGGTTCATTTAAAAAAAAATCTTCTTTATAAACCTCCAGACATTTACTGTTGTGTATTTTCAAACAGAACTCATAATTATTTGCATTGAAGATCAAGGTTTGCAGGCCATTCCAATGCTACCTGGGTTTGGTATCAGACTAAGACCTTCCAGTAGAAAACTTTCAGAATCCTGCAGTGTAGTAAAACTGGGATTAAATCAATGGAACAACTACAATCAAAAGCTGTTTTGACATATTTTAGCTTGTTTGGATTCTTCCAGCCTCCATGAAGGCAGTCATTATCTTGCAGCAGAATTCTCTAAATGGTATATTTCAGGGAAGACTGGAAAATCATGGAGCGCCAACACCAGGTGCTAACAAATTATCAGAACAGTACTGGTTCTAATGGAGCAATTTCAATCTCAAACATTTTACAACAGCTAAATGTCATCTTTACACCTTTACACTCCTGACATTTTTATTTTATTTAGTTATTTGCATAAGATCATTTGTGAGCCAATTTTATTTTTTTTATGTGTTAAGAGTGCTTCACCTTACAAAGTAACTGACTAACTAAAGTAAGTAAGTAAAGTGACAAAGTATCATAATCAGTAGTCAAACCAATGTAACACCTGATTTTATACCACAAGAAGTCATAAAAACTCTGGAAACAAAGTTGCTTTGCCAGCAGTCCATGCTATATGTCCAACCATTTAGCATGGACTGCTAATTGTATGCTTTCCAAAAATGGAAAGCATAAAATTAATTAATCTCCTTGGATCTTGCCTCTCTTGTTCATTACTGCCAAGCAAGTGTTGTTGTTTTTTTTTTACTATTTCCACAAAATACTAATTGCTCAAACTCTCTTTATCTCATCCAGTTTCAGATAAAACTGAAACCACCACTCTCCTTAAACTCCTGCTTCACTTGGGGTTGCCACTCCTTCTATTAGAGACCCTCGTTTCCTCATTGCTAGCCTCTTTTTTAATCTTTAGTATTAACTAATGAGCAACAGGTTGATAATGACAGGCCTCTTTGAAGCAATTTGACAATGTTATTATATATACTCAAGCACATATCTTTGCTCACAGCCATACATGAGTCACACTCTTATTATGACATAAAGGCTGCAGAGAAGGTTGTCAAGCTGGAAGAAGATGCCTGGGGTGTAAAATTTAAGGGTAGATGAAGTTCCTGCTGAGGGAGCAACCAGCCGGATGATCCCGTGGGATGATATCCTGAGAATGCAAATCCAAAAGTTCATAGCTGGAGGGAGATGCAATGACACTCACCAGACAGTGAACCCTTCATTGAGAGAAGGAAGACAGACAAGCAATCAAATTGCTTTTCCAAACTTCAGCATTGTGGTCCCCCCCCAGGGGAAGGTGTAGCACATTCTATTTATGCTTGCATCATGTAATATGAACATCATTAACATAGCCTTGATCACAAATGCAGTCTGGCCTATTTCCAGTGTGTAAATAACACTCCAAGTGGGGTGCAATGCGTTTACAGTGATATAAACAAGACAATTCTTCAGCCCCTAATTACATTCGGCGCACCCTGATGAGAAAGTGTTGATTGGCTCCTGTAGCTGAAGGTTATGATGATCTATTTCCAGAGTCATTTTAAATAGGGTGCCACAAAACTTCAGCCTGTTTACTGTTTGTAGCATTGTAGTGCACTTTAACAGCTGTATTTGTTTCACAATTGTTTCACATAAATGCTTGGTCAAAGAATATTAAATGAATAGATTTATTGGATCTTTATTTATGTTTAGCATATCAGTAATGTTGCATGAAGAGAACTGTAAAATATTCAGAGGAATGTGCTTTTAGAAAAGGATAGCATATTTAAATGCCTAATGCTGCAAATAAAATTAGTGCAGTAAAACAATAAATATGAAAATAAATCTGATAGAACAACATGAATATATCCCATAATTTAATACAAGGTAGTGGGCTTACAACATATCTCCTCTTTACGGCAGGTTTGCTGCTCAAAGCAAATCAAGGAATAGACTTTCAATCCTCAACACAATAGTTAATCAATATATTTGACTGAACAGCTTTGAAATAGAGCAATATCTCCCCAGCCTCAGAAACTGGATTGATCAAGTGTCCATAACCCAGCCTTAGAGCAGAGAGCATTATTCATCATGCCTGATACAAGACACCCCTAATTGCACATCGATTTTAGGCCCTTTTCTGAAACTATTTGGGCAAGCTGTAATGTCAGCTTGGTAAACTCTGTACCAGAAGCATGAGTCAAATCCAGGGAAATAAAGAATTAATCATTAGTTGTCCATTTCAAGTAAATGCAGTCTTGTATTTTTATTGCTTGTTTTGGGACATAGCCTCTCTATAAAATTGCATGTGCAATTTAATTTCAGAGCAACTGCAACACAGACTTAAATTTAGCTATTATGTCAATATAAGGATGACAACCACAAGAACAATAAATTATGTGTAACAGATTAGTTTCATTTGTGAGCTGCAGCATAGTCTCACAGCAACTAGAGGCAGTATACGAAAAGGATATGCTACACCATCGTGATAATTGCATATGAATCAATATCATTATTCCAAATCCCCTGCTCATGTCCTTTACTGCAAAGCACGCCTAATTCCCATATATTATCCCAATCACCCATTGTTTACCAGCTATCCGGAGGCCCATTCCATTCTCATGGGCAAAGTCAGTGTTGCAAGTTTATTAAGACGCAATATAGTTTCATTACTGCAGCTAACGTGTGCCCCTGTATGCTGCCTGTTGGGTGTCAATAAGACGAGGAAAAACTGCGATGGATTGATAGACTGACAGGCAGGCAGAGATTCCTCTCTTAACAAAGACTTTGGGCCACAGAGCAGAAGCATTGGTCTAATTAACAGCATGCCACAGTCCACCAGCTGGGCAATGGCAACATTCAGGCAGGCAAAAGCAGGAATCTCGCCCACCATGTCTTTCTAGTCATTAAGTCGCCCACCTCGCATCTCCAACACAGAGAGAGCACCATTACTTGGCTTCTGTGAATAACCGTCCTACGCGTTGCATTTTCCTTGTCAATCAACCGATGAGTAAATATTGGTTGCAACACCAAGGACTGACAAAGAGAAAAAAAAAAGAAGGTGGATGTTTGGGGGTTTTTTTCCACAACTCACAGTCACAACTAGTATTTTTGTGCTGATTAATATTGCAGTCATGTAACAGAAAAGCAGTTATGTTGCAAACCAAGGTAAGCTTAAGTTACAGCTGCAGGGTAAAATGCTGGAATCTGGGATACATGAGAAGATAGTAAGAGGGCTGTGTGCCTCCGGACGGAAATTACTGCTTTGAATAGAAAGAGGAAAACGTCTTATTTGAAATCCGATAACAAATTTTACTTGAGGACTCCTGTTGTGTAAAATTACTGGAATAAGCTGACTTAATGTTGAATGTAAAAACCCATCTCTCCATGTTTCTATTTTTTACCATCTGAATTAGTTTTTTGTGCAGACTATCTGAGAAAATGGTCCCCCATCCCCACCCCTTTTTTCTACAGGTTTGCCCACCTTTTTGCATTTTTAGAGCTGCATTGTGTATAAACTAGCACAAGGACTGCAGTGATGCATGTTAAAGTGTGCATTAACCATTAATAATTCCAAGGGCCTTGTTTCTGAGCAGTATGTGTGCATCTGCGTGTTTGTGTTCTAAGCTCCACGGTGCAGGTTGTTTCATTCGTAACATACACCTGGTTTGCAGGTTCTTATTACATTCCTAAAGATGTTATCAATGTAAACAAACAAGACAAAATGAAAGGAAGAAAACATTTGTTTTCCAACCTGAGAGTTGTTCTGTGCTGTAAAGTGATGATTGTATTTTTTTTATTATTTAGCTGCAAATTCTGTCTTTTTTACTTTTATTTCATTGCTGTTGGTATTTTTTTCCCTTTTTTTTCAAAATCCACAAAGTGGAAAATGATATCAAGTGGAGGGAGACAAAAAATAAAACAGTTTTGTTTTTAAAAAAACCTATTTTGTGTGGTTTGTTGCTGGAAATGGGGCAGTATAAGAGAATCAAAATGAGGTGAGGTCAGCTTGTTGTTTCTTCACCTTGTTCTTGGCTTCCTATTGTTATAAAAGGTCCTTGCTTTTGTAGTGTTAATGCATGATTTTTTTTTTTCTTTTTTCTTGGTTTGTTTGTTTTTGCCTACATGAGGGTCTGACATATCTGTTCAAACAATACTCTTTAATTTTAGGCTCACATCAAATTGATAACCAACAGCCACACACTGTTTTGAGATAATTGATTGACACAATGTGCTGTCATTAGTAATTTTTGATGAGAAAATTATGGCTGTCGCTTCATGTTTAGTGTTAATTTCACAATGGTTTCTTCTCACAAGATGATTTTGCAGCCAAAAAAAAAACATCCCTAAGGACAAACATTGATGTGCTGTCATCAACAACTCTGCATATTTAATCTAAGAAGATCACATAGGTAGACAATCACTTTGTCCACAAATGTGGTCCAGTTAATTAGGAAAGCATAGAAAAATTACTACACCTTTTGTGTAGCAAAGTATTTTTTATATTTTGCAAGCTGAAAAGATTGATGTCAAAAATGCAGAACATAATTGGAAGGTGGATAAAAAGGTTATTTCTATCTTTAAGAAAAGTTTTATCTTTGAGGTGGAAATAAAATCTTAAAAATGTGATACATTTGTATTACGCTGATTAGACACGCCAAGTGTTTTGAATCTCTAAAAGGTTTCAACATCTAGATGCTTAACATTTTGCCTAAATTTGTTGTCAAAATAGTTCAAGATCAGTCACACTGCATGTGATTTGTTACCCATCTATATTTTCAGGAATGGTTTTAGGTTTGGACTTGGGGTATTTTATGTGATCAATATATATATATATATATATATATATATATATAGTGTTCTGCCTAAAGGTTATTCTCCACCCCAGTCTCAAGACTATTACAGATTAAATTTGTTTTTCACACATAACATCTATCAGCCCTTTCATTAAACAGCACAGCTGTTTTTAAAGCAATAATATCAGTTCATCTCTGACGGCTTGGTGGGTATATCTCAAAATAGTTAAATGTTCAATTCTCCCGTGGAGACGAACATCCATTGAAGCTTCTTAACATTTAGTAAAGTAGTAAATTATTTAAGCAATGGATGGAAAAGATTATGTACCCTTTTATATTTTAATTATTCATGTTGCAGTGATAAAAAATAATTAGTTTCAATTTGCAACAAAAATCTGTTGTCCGGTCCAAATTGTGACAGAGTGGGGACAGAACTTCCTTATACTTTGTCCCCTGAAGTTATTCCTAAAAATGTAAATAAAACATTTAGAAGTAATGTTGCACAGTGGTAGCACTGCTGCCTTGCAGGTCCTTGGTTTGAGTCCCAGCCTGTGGTCTTTCTGCATGTTGTGCATGCACAATAGGCAATTATTTCTGCTTGTTATGTATGTTAATGATTTTTGTCAGGGATATTTTTCTGTTTTTGTTTTTATTGCATACGTGCAATATTTAATGAATACTTCTAAACTGTATCAGCTTCAAATTTCTGTCCAGTTTAGATGATGGTAAACAAAAAAAACAAACTAACCGAAATAAGACATTTGGAGCCTTTAACAGTTTGTTTTTCAGGTTCACACCTTATTTACCTCCATTCATCTTCCAATCAACTGTGATTGACTTACCTGCCTGTGAAACATAAAATATCTCCTTAGAATGATGCTTTCATCGTGATGCGTTCATGTTTTCCTTTACAATGTTTCCCAAAGTAGGCCTGGTCATATGGTTTTCTTCTCATATGACCAGGCTACATTCTTTCATTCATGTCTGTGTCCCATAGTGGCAAAATGGGAATTAAATGAGTTTTACTACAGACTCACTTATCTGAGAGGTGGATTTCTGCAGCTCCTCCAGAGATACCATGTGCCTTCTCTAATTGTTGTTGTTTTTAAATGGTCAGTTAGTTTAGGAACTTTTATGTTAAAGTGTAAAAGAGTCATTAACTTGAAGTCCTGCATATATAAAACTGCAAATAATTCAGGTAGGAAATCGAAGGAAACTCTTTCTCTTTGATAACCATTTAGTGCACAAGAGATTCCCGTGGGATTTATGCAAATTAACAAGACAGCTTTTTGATATTTATTTTTTTTATTTTTTTATGGAATTGGTCAGTCTACTAAATTCTCACATTTTTTATTCATTCTGACATAAAAATAATGTTTAATATAACATATTGGTTTATAACATACAGTATCACTTTTTAAAAAACAAGAAAACTAGGTAATTCTGTCAAAGTTACCATTTGCACATTCAAACCTCAGTTTAAATGTGATAATAATGACCTAACTTTAAGTGCAAACTCAGACGTGTGTTCTGCAGAGATCATTTAACATCAAATCAAATTTGCTCATTAGGTTATTTTCCGCATGAAAAAATTTCAGTGTACATTCAAATGGGTATCTGCATGTGTAGAGCGTACTTGTTAACTATCTAAGGCAGGGGTGGGCAATTCCAAGCCTCGAGGGCCGGTCTCCTGCAACTTTTAGATGTGTTTCTACTTCAACACACCTGAGTCAGATAATGAGGACATGAGCAGAATTCTGGAGAACTTGACTGCGTTTAGGAGGTGATTCAACTATTTGATTCAACTGTGTTGGACCAGGGAGACATCTAAGAGTTGCAGGACTCCAGTCCTGGAGGACCAGGATTGCCCACCCCTGATCTAAGGTCATTCAGACATTATGAATGTTTTACTGCTACATTATTAACAGTGAGGCAATTTTCTAATTTTCTATTCCACTATTTTTGTTATTTTTGTGACAAGTTCCAATAGTCCCGTTCAGAATACAGGGTCATCCTTTTTAAATCAATGTAAAAAAAGAGTTTTCAAGGACAATCATATGGGAATGATTGAACTTGAAAGTAAGTTGCTTATGTTATTTTTCCACAGATGACAGAGGTTTAGGTTTTACTGTAGCTTGTAAGCGCAAAACATGTATTTAATGCTGTTGCACAAGTAAAAACTCACAAAATCCAAATCAAAGTGAGACTTGGAAAAATATGAGTATACACAGGACTATGATGCAAGTGCTATGCAAAATAAAATGAAATAAAAAAAAACGTGTTTCTGGGTCATACCAAGGATTAAAGATTTTGTTCTCTTAAAAAAGAAACAGGCGCTCCTTGGATCTAAATCTCTCTGGTCGAAAGGTGTCCTGACTAATCTGGATCAAAAAAGCACTTTGCAGAATAATGATCAATGTTGCAATGCGGTTTATGTCAGCATGCAGGCAAACTGTATAATTGTCTTCCAAGACACTGATATATGTAGTTTTTTACACCATCGGTCACTGAGATGCAAGTTTATGCTGAGACATGACCTAATAATGAACCATCAGCGTTAACTACAGTGTGACTGGTAAAAAAAAAAAAAAAGAAAGAAAAAGAATAAAAGCTGAGAGCATCAGAATTTAATGCTCGGCAAGGTTCAGATTTCACAGATCCAGAGAAACCATTTCAGTACTCAGAGCTGCAGGAAGGAATGACTGCAGCATGGTAAAACAAGAAAATCTGTTTGCTTATGTAGCTAGACGCCCAATAAACAAGTCAGTCTGAATTGTCGTGTTCAAAATAGTTTTTGTATCTTAAGTTTTAAGTTTGTATTGCATTATTTGATTTTTAAAGATCTCTGTCTTTTATCTTACAATTTATGTTTCAGGACAATTTTGTCCTGAAATTGTTGGCATGGTTATAATTTAATGCAATGAGACAAGATAATGGTTTTGTTTGAGGAAAAAAAATGTGATTGAAGTTACTGAATTCAACCTTGCATAACCTTCTATACTTTTCAGCAAAGTATATTTATATGAAGTTGGATCAATGGATTTTCTGCCATCCAGTTCAATTATTAAATTATAAGTCATGTGCCTCCTTCCTCTCCCACTCTAAATATCAATATGTTTGTATCAGACTTTATAAATTACAAATTTTCACATCAACTTGGAACACGGCATGTTGGCAGATGATGCTGAATTTTAAAAATTTACCTTTATCTGGATAATACTTTTTCTGTAATTAAAAACCTAAAGAATTGTCAAATTTATTGTAAAGAACTCTAAATATGAGCCACCCTGTAATTTCACACAAAACCAAATGTTGGACATAAAGCAATTATATTTATATATTGAAGCTTAAAAATATGTCTGTAAACAATATTTGGTTTACAGACATTTTTTAAGTTCTCAGACAAGTTGCATAGCCTCCTTGAAGAGATGCAAAAGTTATTTTTTAAAATCTAATTTCAAAAACTTCAAATGTTGTTTTTAGGGGGAAAAAATATCTACTGACTTCTTTAGAAGTATACCTTGTCATTTTGAAGAGGTTAGAATTTTGCAGTATTTTTCTTGGATCTTGTTTGAACAGCTCTTTTTGTGCTGAAGTCTTGATGAGGGTTGTCACACAGTGAGTCGCCATACTTTGAGAAAACATTGTCCTGAATGGTGTCCCAAGGCATTTGTTATTCATGTCTCCTCCTTATCAGAAAAACTTTTCAGAAATTGCTGAAAATCTCATCATCTCAGCCACATGTCAGAGATATGTGAATCTGCTCCAGCCAAGAGATGTCCCATCAGAATGGTCCAGTCTGATCTGCTTTGCCTTGAGTGACTGACTGAAAATTCTTTGCTTGTTTGTGTCAATGTTGCTGCTTTCTGGAGGGGAGATTTTTTGCCCTCAACACTCATGAGACTCTGAAACATTCTTGAGAAGAGACCATTGTATGACACACAGACTGTGTCACTTTCTCATCAGCTGGGAAACCTCCCAAGAATCAACCCCGCAAGTAGTTCTCTTCTTTTATCCATTGTTACATTAATAGTGGTCCCTGGAGGCCTCATCCAAACAACCAAGTCAGTTGGACAGATACCTGTTGCCCCCTCTTGTTCCCCAGGGTAATCCAGGCCTTTCTAAAGGTCTACAGCCTAAGGCATCTTCAACATAAAGAAAAGGAGATGACATCCTGTCTGAATGCTGAAAGCCTGAAACCAAGAAAACAAGTTTTCCACAGGACACAAGGTGGAAAATTCTGTGTTGCTGTGCTGTCTGGGAACTGAAAAAGTGAGATCCTTTCATGCAAGGCTTCATGAAAGTCTGATGATGTCTGGAAAATCAATAGAGCCAAGTTGAATAATTGCTACATTAGACATTCAACCTTTATTGTTATCAGTCTAAGTAGTTTAGTGGTTATGTTTTCTGTCCTTATACTTACAGAGTTTTGTGGAGAATTTATCTTATCCATTCTCAATGCTAAGTTCTTGATGTATGAGATTGAATAAGAGTCAGTGAGTTGAATTCATAAATTCCATTTATTAATACCAAAATACAGGTGGTCCATTTCTCATATTACCTTTAGAAGTTAGCAGGACAAAATGACAACAAGCAATAGTTGGTAACTTCCTTTGTTAGCCTCTGTCTAAGTTATGGCCTCAAGAGGGCGCACCCTGGTTTATCATTTCCTTTAACCCTAGCTTTGAGGGCTTTTCCCAACATGTCATTTCTTTTTGCTTTAGCTTTGCAACTAGCTAAAAGAGATAGAAGTAAAAATACTGAATTATTTATTCCCAACAATTGACAACTAGATTAATTTATAAACATATATAATACTGATAAAATCATTAGTTATACAGCAGTTTTGTTTGTACATTTTTTTTTCCTACTAAAGGATGTAAGTATTTTTGTTTCTTCTACCAGGCTTGAAATAAAGCAATAATACTAAGGATTATAATTTAATCACGAATATCCATTAAAACTTGTGACTGGTTTGACTGAACATTAAATATAAAATATTTTTGTTTTGTTATGAATCTGCAAAACCTCATCACTAACATATATTTGAACTTTCTTATTAAATTAATCAAGTTATAATTTAAAGTAGTCTATCACTTGCAATAAGTCATTATAATTTCCTTAAGCTGTAAGAATACTATTGCTGCAGAATGATTTTATTATTCTCAACTTTCACTGTGATATTTGTCTGGACCGACAGGACATATGACTTCCTTTCCTTACAAGTAAACATGACAAATCCCAGTGTAACCCTTGTCAGTTTACTTTAGAAACACATTTAAAATAAAATTGTTCATTGTCAAAGTACCTTTTGTAACACATTGTATTAATGGCTCTGTCTTTAGGCCTGACACCAACACCCAAAGGACTGATGGTTAGACAGTACCCTCAATCTCTCACTGTCACAGTGGGCAAGATGGCAACCCTGTCCTGTCATTTCAACTTCAAGTCCCTTAAGTCTGGGGTTCAGTGGTTCAAAATGAAGCCTGGAAAGCAGCTCATCCCAAAGTCACTGAGGCGGATCTTTGTAGAGAAGAATCAAACCTCCTCTCTGGTGGTCACAGAGGTGACACTAGAGGATTGTGGGTGGTATTTCTTTGAGGTGAATGTCCTACAGAAAGACCCAAAGCTGGGAAATGGGACCAAGCTGCTCGTCTTGGGTGAGAAACAAATAGTCTTTTTCAGAAATGAACATGGCTGCAATTTATTAGGCTTGCCGTATTTGGGAGATGTCGCTGTGCTGGTAATTACGTCTCATTTGTATCCTCTGTGCACGAGAGCAACACAGTTTAGTGTGGTCCTTACGAGGCCCATGTATCACAGTGAAAAAAGGAATGGCCAGGCTCAATCTATAAAAATTCAAGTCGTGAAATTCCCTTTGAGTTCATCTTTTTGCCTGAGCAGTTTCATGACAGATCTAGAAATAATCACCCAGCACGATTCGCTGTGCCTTGTATTGATCTTGCCCCGGGAATTGAAACTCGCCAGAAAACAAGGCAGGGAGGGATGGCCAAATTATTATGTGGAAATCCTTCATGCGGAAGAAAAGCTTTCTTTTGATTTCCCCTGGATGTTGTCCCCACCGAATGGCCAACATGTTTTTACACGGTTTTATTGTTTTTTTGGGGGATTTTTGTAATAATTTTTCTTGCTGTATTGTACTTTAGTTAGTTTCAATTTCTGGTTTTATTTGCTGTAGGTTAAGGTTTTATAATCCACTGTTTGTCTGAACTGACTTTAATAAGTAACTGTAAGTGTAGGGGTGGTAAAGGAAGTACCAGGGACACAATCATGACCCGTCCATTTTTTAAATATTGTTTAAAAATTAGTTAATTTAAACATTTTAATTAGTTAGAGGCCATTTTATGTAAAATATATATATATATATATATAAATAAATAAATAAAGAGATGGTTTATCAAATAAAACTTACTGAAAACCCTGCAAGTTCTTGTTTTTTTTTCAACTTCAACCTACGAACTTTCTATTTTAAACCCCAGTATTACTTCCAGTATCATCCCTGATGTTTTTAAACATGCCTTTGTAAATTTGGTTTGTTTGCTCAAACTTTAATCTTGGAAGTCCTTTTTTAAATATTGTTTTAAATTGTTTTAAATGCTTATTTGGGGACTAGTGTAAGAATGTTTAATGTTTAGTGTTAATATTTTATGGTTTCCAAAATTTAGAACTTTTAATATTAGACTTTTTCAGCAGCATTCGGCCAAGCTTGAGGTAACATGCTCTTTCTATTTACTCTGTTCTAATTTATAATAGTTTTAATATGTTTTATGTCATGTCATGATTTTATCTTTTTAACTACAGTGTCATATTTATGTACCACAGGATAAACTTTATAAGCTTCAAAAATATATTCGATTTGGATATGGTGAGGCTTTCAAATGTCAGGATTTTATGTAATAGAACAATTGTGAAGTTATGAAGTTGAAGAAAAGTGCTAACTAAAGTAATTATTTGAAATACTTAGTCTATTGTTGTATTCACCAAATATCCTTGGTGAATACAACAATTCACCTTTTGTTTCAGTCACTTTCTAAAAAGTAAAAATTTTTAGGAGAAGAGTTTTTTTGTGTCATAGTGACGATATATATTTATGTATAGACATATATCCCTGTTGTTGTCAGTACTTGCTTTCCCATTTTTCTTACAAAAGTAACTCTGTCTCAGTTGGTTTGGATGGAAAGATTCTGTAGACACAAACAAAACAAACCAGGCAAGTCTGCATAAATATTGTTATATCTAAAACTATCCTACTGCTGCTCTGGCTGGGCCTTTAATGTTTTTGTGCTGCTGGAAGCTGAACCTTTGTGATTCATTTGGACCTCTAACAGTTTTTCTAATAGGATCTGCACATCAATTCAGGCTAACTCTACTATTCCCTCTGAATTCCCTGAGCATGCTTGAGCATAAGAATGTTGTGGTTATGGTGATGTGCAGTGTTAGTTTTGCAATTCACAATTCTGCAATGATCCTACATGTAAATGAATACTTCTGAAAGGCAGGTTAAGATTGTGTTTGTTCTCCTGCTTTGTGTCTCATTAGAGTTCATAAAAGTCAAACTTGTTATAATTATATAAATGTGTCAATCATCCTCACCATCTATTTTTCATTTTTACTATTTTAATTGGAGTTAGGTCTACCTGTAATTAACTGTCACTGTATAAACCGTTAGGTTGGTTTTATGGCCGTCTCCCAATGTTTGCCCAACCTTCTGCTCCTAAACTCTATCTCTAGATTCCTCCTTGCACACAGGGCGATTAGTAGGCTCTCCTTTGCTTCACTGGAGGGTTCCCTCCAAGCAGACTTTCTGTCACCTGGATGTTTCGAGGCACAGCAGCTGATATTGATCTCCTGTCAGATGCCGGTTGCACCCTCCCTGCCAACATCTCTGGAGGCAGCATGCCTGAACCTCCTGTTGGCAGACCCCTGCTGTCTTCAGGCTTGTTGGTGAACTCCATCCCTTCACGCCAGTCAAAGTGCTTTGTGGTGACAGACAACCCACGTCTCAAAGTGTAGCTGTTGAGTTGTATTACCCTTCCCAGAAAGCAATTCCTGAATGCAGGGATAGCATTCACATGGGTGAAGTAACATCTTACTATGAACTTTGCTTTTTCTGCATCCTACACACAGGGTAAGTGTTGCTGGAAAAGGAGCTATAAATTCGTTGCTTGTTGTTGAATTATTTTTACTCAGGTGCTTTTTTAAATTAGGCAATTTCTTTCAATTAAAATTAGTAAGTAGCATTACATTACACAGGATTATATATGCTACTCCCACCAGCAATTTATGCAACGCATCATGTATTTTTTCATCTTAATATGACAGATTGCACAAAATATTATGATAGCTGCTGCTTATTAGGAAAGCTGCCACCTGCATGAATCACGACTGCAAACCAGGAACCCAATTCTCTGCAATAAACGTTGTTTCTTCATCACTTAACATAGTTGCAGCAAAAGCAAAATGCAGAATGGATTTGTTTAGACTTCAAGAAACCCAAAAAACAGAAGCTTTTTTATATTTTATTTGCTGAATATTTTAAAAAGTTCAGGTTTTTTGATATTGCATGTTGCATGTCCCGGCAAAAAGCACTATTATTTATTTCACAAATATTTTAGCTTTTAAGACCCTAAAAAGCTTATTTGTTAACCACTATTACAGCAGGAGTTCAGTGTTTCCTGCTGTTTGGTGGAATCTGATGGAAACTGATTTGACAGTTCTCCTGTACACAGTTAATGAATCCAAGGAGGGTAAACGACAAAAGTTATTTGCTAAGATGCGGGCTGATCACAGAGTGCTGTGTCCAAGAATGTTAATGAGAATCTGAGTGGAAGGAAATAACATCGGAAACATTTGACCTGGTCCAAAAAGAATCAAGACTTAACTGTTGCCAATTAGTCTAAATTCCTGTAAAAAACAAAAACAAAAACAAACAAAAAAAAAAAACCATCTAAAATATGGATATAGAGTGGAAAAGCACAAAATTGAAGTTGGTTCATGTCCAGTGTGATGTTCCCATCTTCATGATTTGGGAAGTCGTTGAATCAACCTGAACCACAAATCAATGCCCTCTATTCCACACCACATTCATTAATTAATGTAAAAAGAGTCCAGACCAAGTGTAGTACGCATACCATATGTGAATGTCCATTTCAGAAGTAGGTTAATGTTTTTGTATAAAACTATTCTTTTTTTATTGGTCTTCTTGGTTTATGGATTTAAATTAGAAAAAGATATCAATCATCATTCAAATACATAACTCTGTGTGTAATAAATTAATATCATGTACATCTTTTTGGTGACATTGTATTTATTAATGCAGGTATTTAGTTCTGTGACACACTTCTCAAAACCTGATAAATCAGGTGTGAGTTCCTATTTCATTTAACCATCAGATCTCTTCAGTTCACTTTAAACAGACAGTCAATAAACTGGACTTTTAATGATCCCATAAAAAGGCAATTGCCCACTCTACAAATCAACTCATTCTGCACTGAAGCAGAGTGGCTGGGTGACAAGACTTCACTAAAGCTGCTTGATCTATTCACAGACTGATTAGTCAGAGGCATCGGGTTGCCTGAAATACAACATAGCTGGGCAAGTTAATGATTTTTCCCAGTCAGTGCTTAGAACTCCCAGCGAGGAGAGGAACATTTTTGCGCCTAATCTAGTTTAGTCTCCTTTAGATTTTTGTATCAGTATCAATAAATCGATAAAACAGACAAGTCAATGCTGTAATTTTCTTGTTCTAGATTCCAGATGCCCCACCAAATTAGTTGATTGCACATTGGAATATAAAATTGTGCTACCTCTGATGGATGAGATGTTTACTAGAAATTACAAAGAATCCTAGATAGGTTTTAAAGAATGTTGTTCAATTGGCTCAGCGTTGTTTTTCACAGCAGTCAATGATGTCCAGATACAAGGACAGTGAAGTTTGTCACGTGAGGACAGTGTTTATCTGCCTTTGGCAAACACAGACGCACATGCTTGTAGTGACATCGACTCCCAAGGGTGTTTTTCTTATTGTCTTATCACTGTAACTTATCACCCAGGGTTAGGAAAAAGTCAACACTGATGGGAAAACCAACAACTGTCTTGCAGGAACTACATATTCAAAAGGCGCTGCTTGGATTCTGAGTGTTTTTTCTCAGCAAACCAACCTTTGACAAAAAAGTTCATCCAAATTCAAGCTAAGATCCAAAACAGGACAAACATGATTCATCCCTATAGTTAGCACGTAATCTGCACTGTTCAAAAGAATGATTATAAAAGATAATCTACAATAACTTTTAAAAATTCTTTCATCAAGACAGGTTCCAAACTTTCCCAGTAGGATTAAATAAATACATGCATCTATTTATTTTAGTGGGTTTTAACGTGACAGTGCTACGTTTTATAAGCTTCTTGGGCTTAAAGTGGCTATTTAAACACTGTAAAAAAAAACATTATTGCACTTGTTTGTATTATGATTATTTTAGCCTAAGAACAGTCCCAAATTAACAGAGCAACATCTTCATAATAAGTACAAATGTACAAAAAGATTCACAATTGTCATATTTTTATCAATTTGTTACACTTCATGTCACTTCTCCCTTACAATACCAGGCCAGTTAGTGTAGTTTGAGATTATTTTCCCTTGCATTAGTGGCTGGTAGGCTGCCCATGTTAGTCATTCTACAGCATTTATGAGTCAAAATGCACAATTTCGTCATCCACCTGTCAAGCAGATACAGTGATTAGCTCAACCTCCATACTGTTCTAATCCTCACCAAACAGGATTACTGCCTATGCCAACATTTTGCTCATGTCAGAGAATTGTTTCTATTTGGAACATGTGGTGGATCTGTTGATTCACATGTTGCGTGATCTATAAATATAACTCTGACCACAAAAAAAGAAGAACCAGTGCCAGAGAATGTGAACACAATATGGAGAACCATCTATAAGCAGATTACTGACGTCAAACACAGGCTGTTTTATCAACTTAGAAGAGTTTTGAGTGATTGCATTAATCATTGTTTTCTCTAAATTTATAAATAGAAAAATACACAAGTAGCGTGCATTTAATGTGGCTGATCTGATGGAGATGCAGTGGGAACAATCAGCTTTCATGCTTTTGCTTCTTTAAAACCAAATACTCTTTATCACTACTTCCTCATGCATTCACATACAGTGGCTTTCTTTCTTGCTCTTGTTCATTGAATGGTTAGCAATTATTCAAATTATTATGTGATTTATATATGGAAATTCTGTTTACACAGGAACCTGTTTTCTTCCTCTTCTCATCAAGTTTGGTTTTCTCTCGATCTTTCTCTCATGCACACACACCAGCTTTTCATGGCTGATGTTTTTACAAAACACTCTGAGTCATGATTATGTAAAACTCTTTTTATATGATTTATGTATGAAAAATAATGTTCATATTTGAAGTACACAGTAAAAATATAATGTATAATCCACATAAAAACATCACCAAAGCCTGAAATATAATGAGCCAAAGTAAAATCTCTCTATTGATTACAAATGTAAATAAACAATCCAAAAAACAAGCTCATATCTCATCGCAGGGAAGTGACAATTGAAACTGTTGCTTAGGTGCTGCGTTTTTGCAATCCGTGCGCCACGTCTTCACAACACCCCACTGCATTATGGGTGTTATTATGAAACCTTGCTACTTTATGCAAGAAATGCTTTTTTTATTTCATGTGACAGTTCAAAGCAGGCCTGTCTCTGCAGCTTTACACACTACGCTGCCTTTAAAAATTGCTGCGGCTTACTCAGGCAAACAAAAGGGCGCCTCACATCGCAAGTTCATCAGTGAGTCAAACAAATCCCACCACAGTATGCACAGCCAAGTCATTTTCACATGGGTAAAAACATAAACGCGGTATTAATTTCCTGCTTGCAGAGATGAAGAAATTAGTTGAGGCTGCTGCTCCCAGTTCTCTTCCTGTCAGTTGTGATAGCATTGGTCTCCTGTTGTTTGTGTTCCTTATCTTTCTCAGTCTTGTTAGCTTCCCTACACAAGGCCTGGAGCATGTGACAGGACATGCACCTGCAGAGGCAACTTTTAACCCCTTGCTTCAATTTGTCAACAGTTCCTCTCACAGCGGAGGAGGAGAAGTAGAAAATAAAAGGGTCCAGACAGGTGTTGAAGGTGCTGCACAGCAGAGCTTTGTCTCTCCAGTCGGGACTCTTCTTTCTGATAAAGCCCACAATGTGTGAGACGTTGTAGGGGCCGAAGCACAAGGCGAAGACGACGAGTGTCCCCATTGCCATGCCGATGGCCCGCAGGCGGCGGCGGCGGTCGATATGGTGTAGCTTGGACAGAATCCTGATGAAGTTGATGTAGCAGTAACTGGAAATGAGGAAGGGGATGCAGAAAAGCACTATGCAGAGCTCCAAACGCACAGGCAGGAGGACCTTCAGTTGGGCATCAGTAAAATTTTCGTAACATACATCTTTCCTGCTTTCAGGAATGGCAAAGGTGGAATTTATGCCATGTTCTTGTTCAATAAATGGCACTATGAATACAATGCTCAGGTGGACGAAGGAGAAGATCCAGAAGAAGATGCTGGCAGCAACAGCATAAATGGGTCGGCGCTTCAGGGTGTGCTTGATTGGGAAAGCGACACCCAAGTACCGCTCTACGCTGACGGCAGTGAGGAAGAAAGTACTGTTATAAATGGTCATATAGAAAACAAAACCAGACAGTGGGCACAGCACATAGGGCAGGTTCCACTTCATGTCATCCACGGCTTCCTGCATCTTGAAGGGCAAAAATAGGAGGAAAAGTAGGTCGGAGATGGTCAGGTTGAGCAGAAGGATGTCGATTGGCGTGGGCTTTTGCTTCACTTTCTTCCAAAAGGTGTAGAAGGCCAGGACATTGGTGGGGAAGCCCAGCACAAAGGTGATGATGTAGACAGAGAGACACAGCCCAGTGTGGCACTCCTGCATGTTGTCTTCAGATTTATTCTCACACAAGTGTCAGGGATTGAGATGTGTCACATTATATCCTTGACTCTGACTCTGAGGATAAATGGGCCACTGCACAGGAATGTTTGATCTGTCATGCAGTTCAAACTAAAGGACACAAAGGCTTCTTATTTGGTCAGTGGTCTGGAAACAACGCGACAGGACAAGATGGTTTCACTGTCTTTACGAGTAACCCAACGCTCATCTTTCCCTTGAGGTTTGAGTTCTGATGATAAGAGAGTAGAAAGTGATTACTCCACTGTTCAACAAAATACTTCACCATACAGGTCCTTTGCTACTTTGTTTTTATTCAGCTATAATGAGGATTATATGTTCACTTTTAAGCAACAACACTCAGAGAAAAAAATTCCATATAAAGCAAAAATAGACTATTTGTTTTAGAAGTTATTTTGTTGTTTTTTTTTTAACCCTTTTTTTCTTACCAGTTTTTTTTTTTTTTTTTTTAAACAAATAAACCTTTGTTAGAGGTTTGGACCCTTATTAGAATTGGTTGCAGTTCTGGGATATTTTGTAGTTGGAGATAAACCTAAATCTTTATTATTTGGATTGTGATGTACTGCAGGGACTGTGTGACAGCCAAAACCACTGGCAATTTTAAGAAAATTTTTTCACTAAATTTTGACGCAGAGATTTCAATTAAACACCTTTCAATGATAAGATAAGTTTCTATGTTGCTTTTTTTCATAGGTGGACAAGTTCAAAAGTCTTTCAAGGAATTAAATTACAACAAGCCTAAAAAGGTCAGTGAAATTAGAAGTTTGATTATTTCCTAATTATTTGTTAAAATTTAAGTATGAATGTGTTTTAGTGCAACAAAGTCACTGTCATACTCATTGCCAGGGTGATATGATCACAATTAGGTTAAATAATACTTAAAACTGAGGCTGTTGAATTATTACAAATGGCTTACCACAAAAGTGCTACAATATGATGAATATGTGTGCTGTAAGATTGCTTAAGCTACCCCTCTAATCCACTTCTTTTTTGTTGTTGTTGTGACATGCAAAAAAATAAAAATAAAATACTATATTCTGTCTTCTGAGTTGTAATCGCCTGTCACAGTTGTGTTCCTGGTGTGACCTACAGGAGGCATCAGTGTGTAGATTACTCCCAGAACCCCACTGTTGTTAAGCTAACTTTAGTTTGGGAAGCATTTTTCTTTTGAGAAATGTTTGAAAGAAAAATGCCTCTTAAACTTTAAGAACCTTCAAATAAATTATGAACACCATTTAAGTCAGTGAAATAAATAAATAAAAACAAATTAATCTGAAAAGGAAGGTTTTGTGTCTAAATTTGATCAAAAAAAATAATTATTTATTCAACTACTAGCACACATTAAAAATAAAGTCAAAAAGTGCAGATAACCTTATAGTAAACAAGTTCAAATGACGCTTTACATTTTTTAAATATCAGCATAAAACTGTAGAAATGTTTGATTCTTAAGGAAATCAAGCACACATTTCAATACTGCTAAAAGAAATCAAAAAACAATTTACAAAAACATTTCAAAATAAAAGCTAAGTATTTCTTACCTCTTCTGTAAATGGTTGTATCGATTCAACTGTTCACTTGAGTAGCTGAATCTCACCTCATATAGCTTAGTAGTTTAGTAAGAGGAAGTACTGTTTACTTCCTTCCTAGAGATGTGATGAAACAAAAGAAGTAACACTAATTAAAGTAACCTGAAGAAGACTTCCTCTTTGTGTGGTGGGGTTTTTTCTCCCACTCACAATTTACGTGTTCTACCTCCACAGGCTTTCAAATCAAAAGAAATAACACATGTAATAGGGGCTTACCTCCACTGCAGACATACTTGGATGGACCAACATGCCGCGATTACTCAGCTGTTTTGTTTAATATTTTCCATTCACCAGCCTTCAAATCCAATCTGCCTCTGCCTGCCACAGCCCCTTATTTACATGATAATCTAAACATTCAGCACTGATAATAGAAATTATTATTAGTGAGACACGCCACAATTTATCCTCCACATTCGCCAAACATAGTTTCCCTGGTAACAACTGGCCTTTTCCCTCTATGACAGTCACAGACAGTCTCTGCAGTCCTTTTTGATTCCAGACAATTAAATCGTGTTTAGTAGTTCATGTCATCACGTGACGCAGGTAAATGAGGTGCTCTGTAAAAGAGACGTCCCTCCCTGCAACAACATGTAGTAAAGTGATCTATATGACTGTCAAATAGAGGCTTATAATGCCCTGTGGTACAAAGAAAAGTAAATAAACCAAATTAATGCGAACTTTGGCTTACATTTAGCGGAATAGTTAATAATTTATTCCTGAATAACACTCAGTCCTGTCAGAAATCGTAGACTGTCTATGAATGTATTTAAAATTGGAGCCAGCAGGTCAGATTTGTCTTGAGTAGGTGATAGAGTAAGCGAAGATAGCCCTGGTTAATTTTTACAAAGTCACCTACGCAGGCTTTTGAAGTTATTATGACTCAGAGGAGTATGGAGTCCTTTTGATGTTACTAAATATATGCAATCACTGAGTTGGTTTCACTTAAAGTAATTCTTTAAACACTTGACTTGTGAGGGTGAGTTTCAGGTGTTTTGCCAGACCTATTTAATAATCCTTTTTAACTTTGTCACTCACTTCTAGGAGCAGCTATTGATCTTTTTGGTTCTGAAACCCTCTTCATGCTGTTTTTTAACATGGAGTAAAAAAAAAACTGTGTTTATGTCTCTGTTTTAGCATTCCTTGCACAATCCTGGACGTGGTAGATAATGCAAGCATCTTTGTAACACTGTAAGACGTGTTTTACAGAGTGACATCAGAGAATTTTGGAGACATTGACTGACCACCAGCGTCTCAGTTGTGATGCTGTGTGGTATGTCATCATCGTCTTACAAAACCGCTTGAGAAAGTAGAAAATTTGAGCTCTCGGCACGAGGCAGAAGCACAAATCAAAAAGGATTTGCATACAGGGTATCGCTTTGCACTTTAACATTTTCTTATCTTTTTCAAATGCCGTCTGAGTCAGAACTTAATTTTTAAATTAAAATTATCGCTACCAGCAATGGAAATATTTAGTTCATTATGTGCAACAACGTTTAAATCCAACATTTTTTAGTGTATGAACTAATTTAAATTTACCTAATCATTTGAATATAATATACAAAGAGCATTGTTAAAAGTATTCACCCCTACAGAGTTATTTTGTTTTCTGCTTTTTTTTTTCTTTCTTTTTTTGCCACATTGATGAAAAAAAAAACAAAAAAAAAACTGAGCAATTTCCAAGGCTTTTCAATAGGTTGATATTTAATTAATCAGACGAGAGGGAAATTATTGTTCACGTAGCTTGAATCATTTTTTTAGTCAAGTGATCAAGAGAAAACCGCATTTTGTGTGATCATTTGATCATTTAAGATCAAATGACTTTGATCTTAAACATTTGAATGTGTATAAACAGCAAAATTAGAAGAGGAAATTATTTTTGAAGAAATCTGTGATGGGTTACAACACTGCATTTGAAAGGTCAAATTAAAAATTTAGTGTGTGGGGTTAAAATGTGAGTGAAAAAACGAAAAAAAAAAATTGAGAGTCTATGTGTAAAGGACCAGTTTCCTGCAACTTTTACATGTGTCTCTGCTTTAACTCCTGAGTGACAGAATGAAGTCATTAGACTCCAACTTGAATAATTATGTTGGTCAGTTCTTAAATGAAGAAAATTATGTGTTTCCCTAAACTTACCTAAGCTCTTTAAAACACATGGAGCTGTGAAAAATAAGGTTTTATGAAAACCCTCGTTTACTTTTTCAATATACAAAAGTTGAGTCAGTTGGTAAGTGAGGTTAAAAATGTTCAAAGCTTACTCCTAAATAGCTGCTGCAAAGAGTTGTTCTTGGGCCCAACAGGTTTCCATTAACAGCAATTTATGGAAAGTTAGACATCACAGTCGGCTATAAAATGAATCAAACTCATGTAACTGCTGTATCATCAACGATAACTACCAAGAATCATGGGCAAACAGACAGCTGGATGAGACGTGTATTTCAGCCTGTCAGCCCCATCATGTCTGCAGCTGTTAAACATGATTCAAAGGTTTGCTATTAATTGAAACAAGGAGTGAGCTTCGTTGCAATGAGTGAACAAGAGAATCTTTGAAACACAGCACCCTGTTACATCTGTTATGCACAAATCACACGATTAAGTCTTTATGCTCATTCCAAGAGGACTAATGTATATTACATTGGATTTGTAAATCCTTTTTATGACCGCTGAACTGGCTGGTCACATATTTTGTTGGGGTAAAGCTGGCAGAGTAGAACATTTAAAATTGTTTGCAGTTAAATATGTGAAAATCTGTCAAATGCCAATCTTTAAACAGGACTGCAAACCAATCACTATCCCAGGCATCATTTAATTCAGCCTTAGTTGATGGTTGGAATCCATCATGGCTGGTAAATTTTCTGTAATTTTCTGATCCAGTATATGAGGCTGAAACTCTTGTAGCTGGAACACCACTTCTGTCTAATCTTTGTTAGATTGTAGTCCATATGAGTTGTATTCATGTGGGAAGATGTCTGTCTGACCAGAAGAATTCAAATTGTTAACTTTTTTGTTTATTTTAGCCAATTAATCACATAGTCTCCACTACTGTTCTCCCCATCTAGTGTGCATGTGTTTTTAAAGATGTATTTATAGTGTTACAAAATGCTTATGGTGACGCACAGCAGGCTCAGCTGTTATTTGGTGTGGTTTAAAAAGGAATTGAAAATTAAGATGGAGACACAATGTTGCATGGTTAAAAACCCAAATATTTTTGCTGGATGCTTTTTCATATTTAAAAGGGATTTTTTTTTTCTTTCTACTGTCACCACATGGATGCTCTGTATTTGATTTGCTGCAAAATCAGTGACTCGATACATTCAGATGGGAATCTTTATATAGGAAACTTTTTACCACCCGGCATGATGAATTTGACTTCTTAATTTTACTTCAAAATCTGTTTATTAAAGCTTGTGTTCAAATTGACTCTGTTAGCCTGAATGTGAGTAAAAGCCACAGTTTTGACCTTCTCTCTACCTGACAGGTTTAGAAGACTATACAAATTTCCGAGATACAAATGTAATTTTCCACTGTGCAACAGTCTGATGTATATTCTGTGGGAAACCAGATTAATAGAGCAATATGAAAAAAATGCATGATGACGCATGTGTGGTCTCTGAGGCAATAGCAAGAACTGTGCTGCATTGTGCATGTTCTTATGTATCTTTACATAACACCTATGTTACAGAATGACAAGTTGGACATCTGTCCCTCTTTTCTTTTGCAAATTTTAGAAGTGAGGATGAAATTCTAACTTTTCAGCTTTAAAACCTTAAGAAAAAGACGTTATTAAAGAGTAACTTCTAGCTTTATTGTTCTAGTTAGCCTGACTGTAAAAAAAAATGGACTGTTGACTCAGATTTTTATTGTGGTAGTTCAGATCTTCACTTGTCACCACATTTTCAGAATCAGCACATTGACACTATTTAAAAAGGTCGTGTAGCAACTTATACACTTTAATAGTGTAGAAGTTGCATCGGAAATAGTGCATCAAACTCCTCATTTTCACATTTTGTCACATAACAGTCATTAATTTCAGTGTTTGATATTGGGACTTTACATCTTGAGCCAGCATGAAGAAGAGCATGATTCTGGAGAGTAAAGGTTGTTGACAAAGATTCTAGAAATTAAAATCAACAACTTGTGGCAAGCTTACTTATTAATGTGTTGCAAAACTACATTTCACTGCGATTTTTGTAGTAAAGCTTCCTCTGAGCCAGTTTTGCAGATCTAGAGTTTGAACCATTGTCCATTAGCTGCTAATTTGCTCAATTTTAGTCAGATTGAATAAAAACTGTATATTAACATAAATTTTTAAGTACTCCCAAATATGATCAACTGGATGGTAGTTTAGACTAAGACTGGGTCATTCTTCCTGTCTCTGCTAAAAAGTAGCATCCCCTCACTACCCTGCTTTGTTTCACAGTATTGGAGCGTTAAGGATCAGATCCAATGGTAATTTTCCTCCCTGAAGCGTTTTGCACATAGACCAAAATGGAAACTTTTGTCACATAGTGCTATATTCCCCTCTGACCTTAAACATAGTTTCTTATGCATTTTTTAAAAGCATAAGAAACATCTTGCTTTTTGTCATTCTGAATATGAATTCCAGATTTGTAAAGTGAGGAATAAATTCTTGTGTTAACAAATTGTCTCTGACTGTGAGTCTGCAGCTATACAGAGTTGGCATGAGTTCCTCCCACTTCACAAATATGCACCATTTTATCTTGGTCTATGACATAAAATTCCATCGACATTGACCGACATTCGTGCTTGTAACATGACACAAACGGATACAACCTCTGTAAATAAAAAGGCCAAACCATGTTTTGTTTACTCATACCTGTAAAATATTCAAAATTTAGCATCCAGCCTTAAGAAAAGCTGCCACAGACAACTGTCTCAGAAAAATAAACTATTCTCCATTAGATCTGGTTTGTTTGAAAACAGGCTATGGACAGCAGCATCAAAAAGCCGAGGCGCTCACAACATAGCTGGTCATAGCTGATGCAATGACATGATATTTGTGACAGACCGTAGAAAATAGAACAAGGACATGGTTCAAAAGTGTTGCTGAGGTTCACAGAAAAGAGGCATCAGAGCAACACTCTGTGTGGTCACTGGAGCAGCACGAATACAATCATGCATTACAAAAGCAATGGGGAGAAAGTAATGGTGTGTGACTATATCAGGCCATGTTGATGAAAAATACAAAGAAACTCTCATTGAAATAATTAATAAAAAGACTGCATATGTCTTTGGTTTTGTCCAAGAAGATAATGAGGTTATTTTGAAAATTCCTGCTGTATTTTCTCTAAACAAATGTGGCTGTTTAGAGATTTTCTTTTTCTTTCGTAGGTGGTTCTGACTTCAACAGAAAAAGTTCAACAATTATGCTTAATGGAGCTGCTAATTAGAATTTCATTATACTAAAATGTTTTTAAGGGTTTTTGATTTGAAAATATCAGAATAGTCAATAAAATCTACAGTAGCTAAAAAGTAGATCATGCATGTTTCCCTGAAAAGGACAGTTTCGAGTCCAGTTGCCATGGCTGTTAAGAACAGAGAGTGAGACGGCTTGTGTTGATGAAGAGCACAAACATGCTGGTGTAGAGATGAGAGTGGCTCTGCTGCGTTATCAGCATTTGTTTGAGAAGCAACTGGAAGGGTTTGACATAACTGTGCGGTGGAATAAAGTGGGAAATACTGTGTGTGCTTTAATTTCTTCATTTACTGTAAATTGTAAGAATAAAATAAAATAAATTAAAAAAAAACTCTACTTCCTGAGCTCTTCGGAGAAAGGAGAAGGAAATAAAGTTTGAAGAAATTCTCTGCTGAGGTAACCACCAGCACATGCAACGTGAAACATTTTCTAACATCCCTCACTCAGCTCGGCTGATGCTGTGAAGATGCTCTGATCAGATTTATGTTTATTTTTGTTGAAAGTTACAGTGGTAAAAAGCCAACATGATTCAAATCTCAAATATTTCCATTTGTGAAATGTCCAAAAATGCTCTTAGCTTAAAATTTGATTTTAGATTAAAAAAATAAATGAAAAATCAGTGAGGGAGATTTGTTTTTTCTGCTATTGCATTCCATATTTAATGTAGGTCAGAAGGGAATCGAAAAGGTAGAGTTGGATTTTGCTTCATTAATGTTTCTTATTGTTATACTGCCTTCTTATGTATCTGTACCTTTAAAAAATATCACTACAGCTGACGACCTAATTTAGCTCCTGCATTTGCTGGTGATGCTTTGTTCTGCACGTCTAGAATGCAAATAAAAGCAAAAATATTTCTTAGTTCTGAGATTTTTTTAAGTTGCCTGGGAGTGGAAAAGAAAACTGCTGTGTGGTTTTGTGAATCAAAATTGGAAATGCACACTTTATGAGGTGAAGAAAAGAGGAACAAGTCAGCTTCCTATCATCAGCATTGGTGCAGCTACACAGATGTACATGATATTAGCAAATATTTCCTGTGTCAAGGCACTATTAATAGAGAATGCATGCAGATAGAAGACTTTCAGTGAGAAACTGAACTACTAGCTGCTAAGAGATACCAGCTTGTAAATCATAAAATACAATGTAACAACCACCACCTGTAGGAAGGGTCAAAGATGGTAGGTGCAATATGAGCTAGGTCAAGGCCAAACCTTTCGTAATCTGATCTTCGGCTACTGAAGATGAATTCAGTGTCTACTCTGTAATTGTTTCATTTTAGCTTTAGCAATATTTGTTTGCTTGAAGAAATACTCTTTTTGTTGACTTAATGTGTTACATCCATCACCCACCACAAGGGGATTACACTTCAAACTGTCTCCTGCTAATTTTAGTTTTTCTGTCTTCATCTACGAAGTGTTTTAATTAAGTCTATGAGAAGCATTTACTACATCATGACGTTAATTCGTCCATCTTCACAGTTTATCTGACCCACATCTCACAGAATTTCTAGCTTCTTATCATCGCATAGAGTTAGGGTTCAGATTATAGAGGAATAATTGCTGTCTGAAGGAAGACAGTTCCTCCCCACACATCATGTTGGGTCTCCCACAGAAAGAAAGAATGCATCTAAAATCTGCTGCCATCTTGTTCTGGGGCGTTTGAAATAAAAACTTCATTGTGTTACATCAAGGAGATATCTCAACAATTAAGAGCTTGCTGCTCTGTGCATCACAGACTGGAGCATCCCAGAAGCTTGCTTCACTAATCCCTCTGTTAATACTCAGAGCATGAACCTATAAGCTCCCTTATGTTTGGGGTGGAGGGAAGAGAATGACAACATAATTCTCTCAACCCAACAGAAGAGTTCAGTTGGAGCTAAGCTACCGTGTTGCTATTTGAAGAGTGATTTTGTGGCCAACATGGCTTGGGCTGATTCCATTCCCAGTGACACATTAATGAAATAAAGCTTGCCATGTTAAAAAGATAATCCTCCACATTCCACTAGCAAACTTATCTAGAATGACCTGAGTCCAAGAAACAGGACAGGAAAGAAAACTGGGCGTAAAAATAGAAAACACTTAAGGGCCACCGAGACAAAATTGATTTTCAGACCTTGGCTCCCCTCCCATTTCAAGTAATCACATTCATAATGATCAAATCAATACCTTTTATACAGAAACACCAAAAGGAAATTCTCCAACAGACTCATTTTGAAATGCCAGATATGTGCAAACACTATTGCAGTAATTATGTTCTCTTGTGAACACAGAAACTACGACAGTTTCAGGAAGAAGAACAAAGCTCACACCACACAAAGGTACAGTGGGTGCAGACGTGGGTTCATTTGATTGTGTGTGTTTCTGGAGGTACACAATCAGGACCAACACTGGCTAACCTATTTGTTTTTTTAGGATAGTCGGTTGGTTTGAGTCTTGAAAGAAAATGTTCTTTCAAAATATGCACCGTTCACAATCACCCAGAATCTTAGAAATATTCTACAAGCAAAAAGATGTAACATTTTTCTCATTGTATTACATTAAAACCACTAACTGTTCTGTGAAGGCCTCAGAAGTTTGTCAGAGAAATCTGGTGAATAAACAGCATCCTGTAGACCAATGAACACGGCTGGTTGGGGCTAAGCTTGGGGAGAAATTTTAAAGTGGAAATAGGTTATAAAATAATGTCCCGAGCTCAAAGAGCCTCGCGTAATCAATCATGTGAAAATAGAAGGAGTATGAAAACCTATCAAGACTGAAAGACTGTCTGAGAATGCTAATCAGAGAAGCAGGAGGAGCTGCAGTATTTCAGTTTAGGTGGGAGAATCTGGACAGAACTATTAGATGAAAACTCCACAGATGTTGCGTCTGTAAAAGAGTGGAAAGGGCAATGAATTGGAAGGAAAAAGAAAATTAAACATTTTAGTTTAAAGATCAGAGGAAACAGAACAAAGAAGATGCTGTGGTCACTAGCAGTGACAGGGTAATGGGTCAGAGTTCATGGGCTAGACATAAACAAAGGGCAATCCAGGAAGAAACCCATCCAGAGGTTTCAAAGGACTTGAGATTGGGATGGAGGTTCATTTTCCAGAAGGGCAACGACCTGAAACATGCAGCCAGAGCTACAATACATTGTATATTCACATGTTAACATGGCCCAATCAAAGTCTAGATCTTGTTGAAAATTTATGGTAAAACTGCTTTGCAAAGGGGAATGTTAGTAGCAGTAGATGGTCTCTTCTCACACTAAGCTGTAGTAGGGAGTCATGTCTTTCTACTGTCACCATCATCCATGCAGAAAAATTACTCCAAAGTCAACGATTCGATCAAATCAAGACGGGTTTTTTCACACCATATAATAATCCAAACTTGTCTGAATAATATAACTATGAACAAGTTTGAATTTAAATCTGTCGATGTCATTGCGTTGGATTGATCAGCATTCACGTGTAAAATTTATATCAGTTTGTTTTGTAAAGTGTTTTGAGATTAATTACTAATTAATTTATACCTGTTGGAACTTTGGATTTTTTGCATTAACTGGTTTGAATGGGGTTACAATTATCCTGTTCCTAACTTGTAGGGACATCCTAGAAGACGTGCAACTGGTAATTCAGCACAGGAGGTATTAATTCAAGTTGTTCAAATACATCCCACACCTTTTCTTATCTTATATGTAAAGAAACAAAAAAACATTCATTCTTCTATTTCTTTATCATTACCTTGAGTTGGGCTGTCAAAAAATACCCAATACAACATTTTGAGATTTGCATGACAAAATGGCTAAAAGTGACTTTTTGATGGACTTAAATTTGGCTATTCCTTTTGTTGTAAATTCTTACAAATACTTTTTTGACAGTTGTTATGATGTGTAACCATGGCAACAAGACATTGTTTTTTACAACTGGCAGCAGCTGATTAGCATCTCAAAAGCTCAAATAATAGCAGAACTACAACCACATATGACAGAGGAGTTGAAAAGAAAGCTTCACTGATGCATAGCAGGACTAAAGGGCTGACAGAGTAGGAGGAAGTTCAGACATTTGCTTCCATTGATCCTACTGGACAAGAATCCTGTCCCCGACACCAATGTCTCTCTGTCAGGACTTTTAATGATACATCCAGACAGATTCAAAAAGGTGCAGCAAAAGCAAACGATCTGGATTAGCAGTGCTTAGCATCATCCAATACATGTTACTGTGAAATGTGTGTCATGACTGCCGTGAGATGGTCAAACAGCAACAGCCTTCAGTCAGAGGCCTCATCAGATTAGCTGTAAGGCTTACTGCTACCACAGATCGTTCCTGCATCATCATCCATAACGACTCTTTGAAGATTCTTGGATGATGTGAGTTATGGCCTCACTTAATTTCCATTAGAAATAAACAAACTATTCATTAAATTTTAATTTAATTGAATCAGGCATGGGCAACTCAGTTTCTTCAATCCCAATGTCCTATATATAAGATGTTTTACCTGAATTAAATGAACTGCTCCACAACCAGTCCTGTGTGAAACTTGATAACATACCGAGAAAAGGTCATTAAGCTCTCAGCTCAGCAGAGTTTGTCTAAAAAATGAATGATATCACCTCCTGAAGATGAGAAATGTCTAGAAAGATCAAAAAGCTTTGCTCTTAAAATGCATCTAATTATAGAGACAAAAAAGGAAGCTAAATCATTGATTTCATCAAGCAACGGGTGTTTGGTGAGATAAAAGCAGCCTCCTTTTGAACCAGAGGCACAAGATGGAGAAATCGCACTCATTCTTCGAGGTCAGTCCATCTTGAAAGTCACAACTCCTCTAATCAAAGTGTGAAAAAGATGAGCAAATTACAACTCTATAATTTACAGTTTAATACAAAGAAGGTTGCTCTGTACCCAAATTAAGGTGAGATGAAAGTTTAATGATGGCTGTGGGGAACATTTGGCATGTGTTTGGAACATTTTTATGAGCAGTTGAATTACTGATGGACCCACAGTTGTAGCTGTAAAACTAATGAATGTTTGATTTCTTTTCATAAAAGATATTTTAAAATACTTATTAAAGAAAGTTAAAAATATGAAAATAGCAAATAAACTTATGAGAGGTGTTATTTTGGAAATCCTTTCAAATAAGAACTACTATATGGATATGAGTATACCTTCATAACAGCAATTATATTTATTTGATGCCCAAATAAATGTATTTGGTATTTGACACTAAGTCAAATTTTATCTGATCATATAATTTGACTTAGGTATAATAATAATAATAATAATAATAATAATAATAATAATAATAATAATAATAATAATATCTTAGTGTCTTTGGGTTTGATCATGATGCTGTAGGCCTTCCCTACAAGTTGATAGACATTTTGCAAAAAAAAAAAAAAAAGCTTATATTTAATTTTTTCTATGTCTATCTCAATTTGAGCTGATTGTTGGCATTAATCTTAAAAATATGATTAAAAAGTTGATTGCTGAGAAGATGTGGAAGTTAAATATTCCAAGTGTTTTTGTTGGAAATTCTACTCGCCATATGGATTGAGACAGATTTATGAACTGAAGAAAAAATATATCTGCTTAACAAAACATATATAGAGTAGGTATTGTGACCTTTGTCCACACAGAATAATATGTTCAACCTCAATCAGATTTGATGGAGAGCAGCGGCGAATTTCAATTTTGAAGTCTTGCCACAGATTCTTAATTTAATTTAGGTCTGGCATTTGACCTGGCCATTCTAACATATGAAAATGCTGTGAGTATGTAAAACCTGGCATTTATGACTGTATGTTTACGTTACATTGAAAAGTGAACAGTGCTTCAGTAAAGTACTCATAGCACTTCAGTTCCACATTTTGTTATGGTACAGGCTTATTCCAAATTGTATTAAATTAATATATTTCCCTCAAAATTCTACACACAAACAGCATATTATGGCAATGTAAAGAAAAGTGTAGTGCTTTTTGTATAGTCCTCGTTCCTGCTTGTTTGTTCACTGCTTCCCTCACAGAATAGCTGGAAATATACTAAGATGTGCGAATCTAGACAGAAAACACTGGTTATTCTAAATATGCATTGTTGTCACTTGTCAAATAAAAACATCATCATGATTCTAGTGTATATTTAATTTTTAAGACCTTACTGCTGAGTTTACAGCGACATAAAAAATAAGTTATTACTACTCAGCTTTGAAGTGCTGACTCAGCTCTTTCTGTGATGACAGATGGAACAAGCTGCTCTTTTTAGGTCAGCAAAATGTCACTCTACAAAGTCCAACAAACCTTTTAGAAAACATTGTCCTTATCAAAGGCCATTGGAAAATACATGATAGTGGATTTATTTTTTATTTTTTTATAAAATTGAACCATGCCTAATAGTTTTTTTTTTTCAAATGTCACATTTAACTCCCTCAAAGTCCTGCCTTATATGGGGTCACATGGCAGCGCAGTGGCATTTTAAAGGCACAGATATAATATGAACCTCAGCAAAAATAAGCTGGAACAGGTTGCTACACTCAAGATGTGTAACAAATGCTATTTTTCATTACCATTTACTTTCTGTCCAGGTTCTTTATTTTAAATGCCAGAATTAATTACAAAAGTACATCAGAAACTAAAGTAATTTCCAAGAAGGACTCAGTGGGAAGATAATGAAAGCAGGGGTCTTGTTTGATGGATGTTTTTATTGGTGAGAAAATAAATAATTTCTCAAAGTTAGACTTTTTCAAATTACAGCTAATTATCTGTGAGTGTATAAAATCTAAAATGTTTTCTGCTTCATAAAAAGGACTTTACTGGTCAGAAAACAGATCAAATTAAATAGTGTACATCCCTCAGAAATCAATCGGAAAATTATTATGTCTGAGTGCAGTCTTTCAGGCTGTCAGTATTTGACTATGTGATTTTATCTTAGAAAAATAGCTGTATTCTCATTTTAACATTAGCAAGAAGCGTTCAAACACTTATAATTGCTGTTCATCACACAGCATGAGCAGATAAGAGGACTTTTGGTTGATAATGAATGTATTTGGGATGAGCTTATCCTCTGTGACTAATCTGTAGAAGGTTTAGCACAAATAAAATTAATGCTGATATCATTTGATGGAATACACAGTCATAGAGCAGGTAAAACATGCTGCAAGGCCTTATTGCACAGATTTCAGGCAAGCAGACAATTTCAGAACTCCATTTTCAAATGATGGATTCGTTCACTGAAGGAAAAAAGTTATTGTAACTGATTTTATTCTACATCAGGTTGCCCCTAAACTTTATAACTGCTTGTGCCACCCTTGGTGGCCTATAGTGTAGTCAAGCAAAAACTGGAAATCAGTATTAAATCCCCATCAAGGTATTGTGGCACACACATTTTTGCAGAATTGTTTTATCAGCAAGACTGGAAGGTTTTCTGTGGATGAAATGCCTGTTTAAGGTCATTCCTTTGACCCCTCTTTCCTTTTTCCAGCCATTTAGAGGTGGGCTTGCTTATTTACTTTGGTTAATTGATCTGCTACATGACTCAAGCGTGCGTCAGATAAAAGGTCACAGCGACATTGTCCTTCATGATTAACTGGTGGAAAAACCACAAATTCTCACAAAATTTATGGACCTACCACTTATAAAGAAGCCAAGCAACCCGAGACCATCATACTAACATGATGTTCTTTTTCTGTTTCCTCATTAATCCACAGATTATTTTCCCCAAAGAATCATTAAAATGTTTCGGCAAATATGAGCTGGCCATTTGGGTCCTTTATGGTCAGTGTTGGTTTTCGGCTTCGAACTCCCTCATTAATTTCAGTTTTTGCCAAATCTCTATCTTAACACTGATGATGACTGATGATTACTGAGGAAAGTGACTGCTGCAGGGCTTTAGATGTTGTTCCGGGTTCTTTTCTCTCTTTTTTTTGACATCCTGGTTTAATCATTGATGCAGGCTTGTAATTTTGGTAGCCCAACCACTCCAGGGAAGGTTCATGTTTTCCATGTTTTACCCTTTTGTGGATTATGGCTCTCACTGTGGTTCGCTGGAGTCCCAAAGCTCTAAAAATGGCTTTGTTATGAAAGGGGAAATTGCTTTTTCATTTTGGGTCAGGTTGTTCTGCATAGCTTTTTTGCTTAACATGAAAGACTTTGAAAGCTGCATTTAATATTTACTCAGGTTATATTTGTAATTATTTGATGCGAAGCATGCGAGTGTGGCAAATGAGCAAAAACTGAAGAAATCTGACATGGTGAAAAAATTTTAGTATAACCCTAACGTATTAAAACCCAGGCAAATGATCCACATACTGTTCAGTGACATGCATGAATTAATGCAAATTTTAAAAAAAACTTTAATTTGAAACAAATTTAACCTTACATTTAAAAACTTAATTGATTTAAAGCCCATTTTGTTTGTTACTTTGAGTGCAAAAGATAAAATTTGATTGAATTTTACAGCAGTCACAGGTTGAATGAAACCTTTTGTCATAGAGTTTTAATGGACAAATGATAAACTTGCAAAAAGGAACCAGCAGGAGACAACAGGAAGCCCATGCAGACAGACATAAATTGGAAAAATCCTACAAAGTTAGAAACAGAAGAGAGCGATTACTGACAAAGAGCAGGTGGCTGAATTGTAACACGCTGCAGGTGAGAGAGAAGACCAGGAAGGCAGGCTGGGGAAAGAGAGCATAATGGCAAGTGAATATAACCACAAAAAAACTAAGCTGAAAAAAAGACTGATCAAAAGTACAAACAAAAACAGGCTGATCACAGATGAGCAAGAAAGTGAAAACTCAAACAGAAAAACTATAACAACGCAATAGTTGTTATAAAAACTATTGTGGATATGACAACCTACAGCATATGACAACTTTAAAATTAGGCTAGGAGCTCTGCGTGCAAAAAGACGGGTTACATTTAAAATGAATGTTGGAGTTCACACCAGACTGCAATCAGTGCAATAAACAGGAAAAATCTGTAAAAAGAGCATGCTAGGTATCTAAAACCAGTTTTCCATAAAGGTTTCTTTCAGAGCAGGATGTGAGCTGAATGTGAATAAGTGCAGCTGAAAAACACATTGGATTTAATACATATGCAGTTGAGGCAGTGATGCAAATGTTTGTGGCCTCAGCATTTATAGATTTTTTCAATTTCTTTGGTATAGATATACTGAAGAAATCCAAATGCTTAAAAAACAGGACAAAGTCCTAATAAATCTTCCTTTAATGTAATTGCACTGATTTCTCACAAAATGTGGTGCACCATGCTTCATTTTACTTTGTATTTTCCTTCACTATTTGTTTGTATAATAAAACTTGGTTTTCTGTGTTTCCTTTCAGAAGTGACTATGTTTATTCGACTATTTTCTTTCTCAGTTCAGAGAAAAATATTAATTTAATATTTATTTCAGTTTAACTGGCTAAATGCATAGAACATATCGCTAATACCATGCAAATCAGACAACTACACTGTAATCAGCTTCCTACAATTTTCTGTAACGGGTTATTGTTTTTTTACATTGGTGCACACGCCACAGAGTTCATCCTGTACCTTTGACTGGAGATGCAAAATTTATTTCAGTTGAAACAAAGAGAACATTTCTTCATTATTTGCATTGTAGCACACTCCAAGTTTTCTTGCCCTATAGTCAAAAGCCACACTACTCATATCAACAATCTCTACTGGACACAATGCTTTATCATGGAAAATACACCCAGATATTTACCAAACTGGAACTGAATTGCTGGGCCTGAATGTTCCGATCTTAATCTTTATTTATGGCAGTTTTGTTTACCATGGAAAAGAAGCAACTCCAAACAGGAATTGTTTTAGGATGCTGCACTGATAGTACAGCTTACCTTTTCTTATCTGGTCAAATTATTTTCCAGGCATCCCAACCATTCAGAATTAGTTTCACTAAATAAAATGAGTCCTCTGCTGCATTGCATCCCCAGTAACATATCAGTCTGTTTTTCTTTAAGACTAGTTTGCTGTCTTTATTCTCACATGGCCATTACTAAATAGCATTTCCACCAGCATGCATGCAGATTGACCCACAACAATTTGCTACCTTTGTTGCACAAGCTCTACATTGGTCCTCAAAAGGAGACAACTCGCTGTGGTTTTTGCTTTACTCTAACATATTCTTCACTGCAACTCATCTCACCTTGAAGTTCTTGAATTATTTGTGTTGCAGTATTTTTAGCAGCAGCTTCCTTCCCTTTGAGGCCATTTTGATGCAAAGTGATAACAGGTGCACACTTTTCTTTGGAGGCAATTGTTGCTAATTACTTCATGCAATCAGTCTGCTAAGGAGATTAAAAAAGGGATTTGATTTTACTCTTTCACATCTTCACCTGTGCTCATTGAGTGACTGTGCTGAAATGCTTGCTCGTAGTTTCTAGCAGAGCAGATATGCAGGTTTCACACATACATACACACACACACACACATATATATATATATATATATATCAAAGCTACATTTATTTCACAATAAATTTATCAAAATATTTAATATTCTGTACCAGAGACCAGAAAACAATAAGAATACAGATTTCTGCAGCAAAAAACTTGTGCCACTTCCAAAAGAAATCCCAGACCAGCTTTATACATTATGATTTGTGATTTTTAGATATTTTTGACATGTTTTGGTTGTTTGCCCTGCTTTGCAGTAAAAACATATGAATCCAAACATCATAAATGAGGAAAGAGGAGAAAGCAATCCAGTTGGAGGCATGAAAATATAGCCAATAAATGAGTAAACCACCTTTCCCGCGGGATATTTAAAGCTCCTCTGCCAGCTCTATGATTATGTTTATTTAACTTTTTTTTAGCTGCAGGTGTAAAAGTGCTGGAGGACAGAGGGTTGTTTGCTTGTTTAATCAGTCTTCCTCTATAATATTATGCACCTTACCTCCACCCGACTGTCACAGGAGTAGTGCTGGCCTTAACTCTCTGAGCTCTATCTTCTTCACCCTCTCCTCCCATAATAATGAGCACGCGATAGCAAATAGCTCAAACAAAGTGAAGAGGGAAAAACTCGTCCAAGCAGCTTTCATACTCCTTGGCTGCCGGTTCACTGTACTGCATTGATCATCGCCTGTTGCTACTTTAGTTTAGGTTGTATATTTAAAGGCCATGTAGTGTTATGCATTGAATACTTATGAGGTCCATGCATTCAGCTTTCAGATGTAGTGCCTTGCAAAAGTATGCATCATGCTTGAAATTCTTCTCTTTTTGTCCACCTCAAATTTCTATTTCATTGGGATTTTGTTTGATAGCCCAACACAAAGTAGCACACAACTGCAAAATGGTAAGAAAAACTAAAGGATTTTCTTTTTTTAACGTACAATATCTGAAAAATGAGCTGCTGTGAGGACCAAGGTCTGGAATCAGTGATTTGAAGATGCAATAACCATGTGGAAGAAAGTTATCTGGTTGGAAGAGATTAAACTTTCTGAATACATTCCAAACACCGTGGCACACAGAAAATACCATTGAGCATCACCTTGAACATATTATCCCCACAGTGAAACATGGCAGTGGCAACATTATGCAATGGGGAAGATTTGCTATGCAGGAAGAGAGAAATTGGTCAGAGTTATGGCAAAGTCTCATGGAGCTTAATTCTGATTTGTTGCAGTTAGTGTGGCTGGTAGATAAAATCAGCTGTGACCCAAATTAAAAACTCATGACAATGCATCATTCATCAGTTTCGTTTTCTATGTTCCATTTACTGGATGCTGAGTAATTTGTTTTGTAAGCCATGAGAACTTAAAAGTTAGTGGAGAGAGAGTTGACTAAAAGGCATAAAATTCCCTTCTAAAAACAGTGCAGAAGCAGCATAAGTCCACTCAGCATGTGCCTAATGTTCTAACTATCACTTCACTAAACCATTCTGAGACTGCATGCATTGCTATTCTGGGCTCACATATATTTTTAGTGTGTCGCGCGTCAGCTCACTTCTTTTTGTTTTCCTTATATTGAGTTTCTGCCGCAAATACAGATTTCCCCTTCACTCCGAAGAATCAGCTTTTTTTCAACCCACTGAATTTCTTCTGCACTCTCCTTCTCTGCGGTTTCAGTTTTAGACGACAAAACTCGGCCTCTGACATACTTAGTAGCTGTGGATTTCAGAAAGCTTGTGAAGTGGGGGGTGAGGGATAAGCAGAATTTCATTTGCGTTGTGGTAGACAGCCTCAAGGTCAAGCATTTAACATGAAATAAAATAATTGCCTATTTCTAGGTCTAAATTTCATCTTCTCAGACATCTTTAAAAACATCACAAGGTAGAAATAAGAATTCATCAATGCTGAAGAGGTTAAAACACTAAAAATTCCATAAGGACTCCGTTTTTTTCTGACTTATTTTACTGCAGAGTAGGAATAAAACAGTCTGCCTGCATCTGAAGTGAAACATGCTGAAAATATTAAACAGAACATAATGCGCTCACTTGATCCAACAAAAGATTATGATAGAAAACAAAACTCTTTGAAGGAACTGTGGTTTATTTGTTCCCCTGAAGGCAGCAGTTCACCTTTAAACAAGCCTGTGACAACTGAGGGTTTTGTTGTTGTTGCACTTCTTTCCCCTTGCTTTTTTTCTTTCTTTCTTTATTTATTTATTTTTTCTATTTTTTATCAGCCTGCTGATAAAAATAACTTTGCCTATGGCTTGCATCATACACCTTTAGAGTTGAACAGATGGCCACGGCCTCGAGATGCTGATAAATAAGGAACAAAATGAAACTGAATGGGTGTCAAGACTACTTTCTCACAGCGCCCCCTGGTGGGTGAAGGGACCTAAACTGTCACTGCTGTAGTTTCAGTGTGGAGACTTTCATACAGAACAATTTTCAACCTATAAGCAGCACAGATTAACCTTTCTGGCCGAAGGACAACCAAAAAGGAAGAATAAATCGAAAAACAAAACATTGCCAAACTGACAACTGGTGATGGTTTCCTTTGGTTTTCTTGTATTTTCTCAAAGATAAATAAAAAATGTAACAGTTATCTTAAAAAATATTCCAGTAAGATGCAAGCCTATGAGGGCTATTTTATCCCTCATATCTACTTATCTATGCATGGAAGATCAAAATTACAAATGAAGTTTGTTTACTAGTAGAATATGACAAAGGTATCTCCCTAAAAAACAATGGGGCATACATCCATCCATCCATTTTCCGTCACCCTTCTCCCTAACGGGGTCGGGAGTTGCTGGTGCCTATCTCCAGCTGCGTTCCGGGCGAGAGGCGGGGTTCACCCTGGACAGGTCGCCAGTCTGTCGCAGGGCAACACAGAGAGACAAACAACCATACACACACACACACACACACTCACACCTAGGGAGAATTTGGGAAGGCCAATTAACCTGACAGTCATGTTTTTGGACTGTGGGAGGAAGCCGGAGAACCCGGAGAGAACCCACGCATGCACAGGGAGAACATGCAAACTCCATGCAGAAAGACCCCGGGCCGGGAATCGAACCCAGGACCTTCTTGCTGCAAGGCAACAGTGCTATCCACTGCACCACTGTGCAGCCCGGGGCATACATTGATGTATTTTTATACACTTTAGACACAAAAAATGTTAAAAACAGAGGATGTAGCTGCCTTTGAAAGTGGCCTGGCTTTTGGCTGATTTGAACCTACAACCATCTATTGAATTAAAAGAGAACAGTCCAAACAAGAGAAAATGTCCTGTGAGCAACACAAAATGCTTTTTTAGCCTTCAGGGGAGAATGCACAGACTGGTTGGAGATTAAAGCAAAAAAAGCACTATCAGAGATTTGCATCAAGGAAGAGCAGCTGAGAAACCTGCTGAAACTGTGTGATGCTATCATGTCAATATGGATGAAAATCTTTTGCGGAATGATTCCAACACGTTTAATCTATGCCACAAAGAATTATGACAGTTGTAAATAAAAAAAAGTAAAATAGTACAAACCCAGAAGTAATGCTTTTTTCAGATACTGCAGCCTTTTTATTAACTCAAACCAGTCTCACTATTCTTCTCTGGCATCTTTAAGGCATTGCACTCTTTTCTGTAAACCTCAGAGATTGATGTGCGTGTAAATCCCACAAGCTCAGCAGTCTCTGAAATACTCCGACCAGCCTGTCTGGCAGCAATGTTAAAAGTCACTTAAATCCTCTTTCTTCCTCATTCTGACGCTCAGTTTGAACTTCAGCAACTCGTCTCCACCACATTTAGATACTCGACTGTTTTGAGTCGATGTGATATGACTTGCTGATTTGCTATTTATGTCAATATGCAACGGAACAAGAGCAACAGAGTGACAACCGAACGTGCAGTATGATGTAAATATTGTATTTCTTTAAAATAAAGAATATTAAAATATCTATTTCAGATGGTGAAGAAAATCCTCACAATCACTGACATAGATATCATGGTTTTATTTATGGCATTATGAATTAATTCAGTGTTGGCTTCATTCTTGCTTCTGCACCATTTCCAAACGATAAAATCACATCCAATTTGTAAAAGTATGTTCTCCTGTAGAGCTGAGTTGATTTAAAATTAATTTTAGTTGAGTGTTTCAGTAGACATCTCGCAGTATTAAAATATTTTCACTGCTGTCTTTTGAGGTCCTTCAGCATTGGCGTTATTCACACTTGAGCGGCGAATATTTGCCACTTGATGCATACAAAAAACCAGAATTCATTGATACAAAAAAAAAATGCCCTAATTTGCTACATGGTACTTGAGTTATGTTTCCCTTTAATTTCTATCTCCAGAGGGATCCGTAAACATTTACTATACTTGTGGTTGTCAGAGTAAATCACAGTAAATCAGTGCACTGGGGCAACATGAGCAAATTTGCATGCAAATTGCCCCAGAGAAGGTCGACACATAAGGTTCTGAGGTTTACTGTGTTGTTTTTCACAACAAAATGTCTTGCAATTTCATTTGAATTGTTTAGGCCATAAACAACAGCCTTCATTCCTAAGACAGTAGGCACACCATATTATACAAAGGACTTCATTTGTAAAACTGAAGCAAACTTTTCATAAATCACTGCTTTCGTCTGGAACCGGCAGGCAACGCTCCAAGCTATTCTAGAACAGGTACTCAAATGCACTCCATCTTCACTCATTACAGTGCTAGTATACCGTGAAGTGTCTCCGATAGTGAGCAGCAGGACTTTTCATCAGAGGTGACGTAAAAGTGGGAGCCAGGGATTGGGAGACGGATGGAGCCGTGATTCAAACGCACGCTTTGCACTGCCACGATGAGAAGGAGGAGGAAGATTCATCTGAACAAGCGCTCTGTGTACACAAGCACCATGAATAATTATCACTATGCACACACAGTGACCAGAAATACACTCTGGCTGCAGACTGTTCTGTGATTCAGAGGAGCTTCAGAATAAATAGGTGGTTTGTGGACTGACTTCTTGTCTGGATGCTTGAGGAGATTTTTTTTTTTTTTTTTGTGCAGAAAATGAAAAGAATATCATGTTTGGCAGGTCGAATTCCAACTGGAAAAAGCTAAATGAAATATTTTTGCAAGTGCAAATCTCTTGTGAATAGAAGAGATGAGACTCCACTGTGATGACAGTAATTCCTTGAAATCCATAGCACCTATATGGAGACACCAGTAACAAAAATCTTTATTAAAAACAGATATCTCGAAAACCCGAAGCAATGTACAAAACCCCCGCAAAAAGTAACAAAATAATAAGGCACCTGTGGCATTACAAAATGGAAGCTCTGTTTATAAGTATCATTTATGAGGCTAATCACACATTATAAGGCAGTGATTAAATTAATACTTAGCATATTAGTGTTGTTTCTTAAAATTAAGATATTAATGTCCTTTGGACTAATTTTTACTTTCAATCTTTTGCACATCCAGTGAAACATTATTTTAAAAAATACAAGAAATCTTTGGCCTTGTGTTTTCTGATCTTCTGCTCTGAAAATCTAGTCCAACTGAGATACAGTTGAGTGGTAAATATTTTTCCAAGTAGGGAAAATGTAGTAATCATGAGCAGCCATCATCTTACCTGCATTGTAAAGCTCAGCCAGCTTAATAGCACATCTTATCCATCTGCACTATTTTATAAACGTCTACATTATCTTCACTGTGTAAATAGCAGAAGGTATTTACACTGTCTGCAGTTTGTTAATAACTCTCTATTTAACACTGTGTTACAAAACCATGCGATATTAAAATCCATCCAATTACATTTTTATCATGCAGCTTTTCTGGCCTAATACAGAGTTTGTGTAAATATGCACATAATTTTTATAAACAGTCATCTTGCATTAGGTTTTGTTCCTTTTCCAGAAATGAATTTTTCTGAACAGTTCCAACCAAATAAAACATTAAAATTTGTGCAATGTTTATGCTTGAAAGTTCAACAGAGCCATAGTGCAGTAAAACAGAACATTAAATTTCATCAGTATTATAAGGTCCGCAAAAGTATTCTGCATGCCTCACTTAAGTCACTCATTAGTGGTGAATACTACAACAAACATTTGTTTGACTATGACACATTTAGTCAAATTAGTGGTTTCTGCAGAATACCATTTTGTTCTTCCAGACATATTTGGCTCATGTGGCTTAGTTTGCTGAAGTGATTAGCTTGTGATAGCATTTTTACTCTATCTTACGTCTTTAAGACTCTGTAAGTGGAAAAATATAGAAAAACTTGTTCTTAAGCTTCATAAACTGGCTTTGCATGTCAAAATATGGAAGAATTAGTATTTCAGCTGCTTTCCCCAGGACAGACACTGACAGGAAAAGACAGCAGCTAATACAGTCTCTCTTCCACTGTGAATATCATTGATAATAGTGGAAATGTTTTGTAGAGGCAACCCAGAGTTGTTAGATCATTAAAATAATGCACATGGCATATACTACAGTTTTGCAAGCCTTGAAGATACATATGGGTCTCGTTTTAAAAATATGTCACAAAAAACATAGCCATACAGCTTCCTTGGGATTTTAATCCACACCTAGGATCTAATAGAGCTTTACTAACTCAAAGGTAATGAAAGGTCGCATATCATTCACATCATGGCTTCACAATTTGTTTAAGATCCTCTTTAATTTTTGGTCTACTGTGATTAGCTGGGTGATTGAGTCTCTTCTGAGGATAACAGCTGTCAACAGCAGGTAAAATACTGACTGCTCCTGACTACTTGAGAGAGCTCACTTCCTTAATAGTCAAACAACATATTTGAGTACTTCTGCAAATAAACTGGAGCTATAGCTTTAGACATATACACAGCAGTGTGTAGTGCTTCTGCTGTGAAAATATAACCATTATAAATCAATAAATACATAAACAGCAAAAGAAAAATATGTGCATGACCCAGTAAAATGACAATTCTGCTTTTTCAGCAGAAAAGCATGACAGTTTCAGGTCTTTATGCTGACCTCATTCATGGTTCAGTGTGATTATTTTCCAAGCCATTTAAGCCACATAAAAGCATTTAATTAATAAGCGCCCATCCGTTCACGGGATCCCCCTTCTTGTGAAGCTGAGCGTTATTTCCGAGCACCAGTGAGGCGAATCCTCTTAATTGAGAAGTGTCAGAAGAGGCATCCGCTAACAGAAGGCACAAAATAAATAGCTCAGTGTGAGTCAAGACCACCCCTACTGCTAATTTCTTCTTTCATAACTGTCACCACTACCGGCAGCTGAGTCCATCTTGCGCCAGGGTCCCTTTTCCATTTACAGTCTGTCACTGCCAGTGTTGTATAAAGTACTGAAATCTCGGAGTCAAGTAAAAGTATAGGTACCGCTCCAAAATATGACTTCGGTAAAAGTAAAAGTCACTGATTGAAATGTTACTTGAGTTAAAGTATTAAAGTATCTGAAATGTCTTGTACTTAAGTATGGAAAGTACTGTAAAAATGATGTACTCAAGTAATGTAATGAAAAGTACAAGTAAAAAGTAAAACAAGGCAAATGCAGTTTGAATGACATTTTTTATATTTTGGTAAACTTGTTAAATACACTTAAAATAATGTACACAACCAAGTGCAGGCAAAATTAAACCTGCTAATAGATAAACCTGCAGCATCATTTAGTTAAGAAAATTAGGAGCTTTACCTAAACCACAAGGTTAACTTAACCTGCTTTAGGTTAACTTAACCTGCTTTACAACTGAACCAGCTTCTTAGTAAACCCTCCAGGACAGAAAATAAAGTGTTTGTAAGCCTTAAGTTTTCCCTTTCAGTAAGGTCAGTGATGAAAATGAGAAAAATAGTCAGTACAGAAAATGCGGCCAACATGAAGAAAAAAAGCCGTTACGATTACTCTACTTCACAAACTATAGGTGCACACAACTGGTCATTATGCAAAAGAAAAAAAGAATTGGGAGGGAAATGCAGCTTATTGGCATCTGAAGAGGGAGAGCTTTTTTGTTAACTTGGTGTTTAATGGGAGAAGCGAAACAGACCTCTGTGAAGCTGACACCCACCTACTCAAATAATCCAGCAAATAGTCTGATTGGTTAGAGCTCCGTTTGTGCCGTTAAAATTTTCGTTTGTGCAGCTTTGGTTTCCGAGATATTAAAAATTATTTTTTAGGCCATCCATTACTTACTTAAAGAGTAAGTAAAATGAATTTTGTGTCAGTTTGAAGGCAAGAAATCTATTTCCATTAGTTTCTCAGGAGTTTGGATGTAAAATTTGTTGACTCTCCCTGAGTGAAACTCCGACACCTTGAGGAAGGGGAGACCTAGAGAACGGCTGGCCGAAATTAGCGTTCATGAATCGGATCAACCTTGAGTTTGGCGCCGCTGATACCTGATGTCGGAATAGCCAAAATCCAAATTGAAAACAACTTTGCTGCATTTGTTTTAACGGCACAGACCTGCACAAACGGAGCACTAACGAACCAGCCCACTTTGGTTTGTTTTGGAGCAAGATGGGGGGATGGTGAACTCTAGATGGGCTAAAAAATAATTTTAATATCTCGGAAACCAAAGCTGCACAAACGAACATTTTAACGGCACAAACCTACACAAACGGAGCTCTAACCAATCAGACTGTTTGCTGGACTTTCTGACGTAGTGGGGAGGTGCGAAACCTGTGCATCCTATTGGTGGTGATGAACAAGCCCAGGCAAGCAGGCTTTGTTGCAGTCAATCAGTAGGTGGGATCAAAACATTTGCGTTTCTCTCTCGCTTTTTTGTAACGAGTAACTAAACCACACATTGAAAATGTATCGGAGTAAAAGTATGCAATTAAGTTCGGAAATGTAGAAAAAAATTAAAAATTTTTGAAGTAAAAGTGAAGTACTCCAAAATATACTTAAGTAAAGTAGTGAAGTATTTTTACTTCGTTACTATACAACACTGGTCACTGCTAGCTCAGGTGTTCACAGATATTCATGCAAGTGCTTCTCGTGTAATTTATCACAGGAATGTTTAGTTATGTTGATGAATGGATGGTAGGATGCGAACATGGTCAGGAGCCATTGATCATTAAACTTTCTTTGAGCAGACTCTGGGCAAATTTTGATATATGACCAGTGAGTTGGGAGTCAAAACAGCACAAAACATCCAGGTCTGTGGAACAGTGAGGTATCCTGTTAGTGCTGCTTTCTAGTTATAACTTAAGCATCGTTCAGATAATCTGATTTTGTAAATTCTCAAAGGGACCATATTTCTTTCAAAGAAAATGACAATACTGAAAGCTTAATATCCCCATGGGTGATGTGTTCACTCCCTTTTGCAGAAAATCTGAATTTGCACCAACTTTCAGGGAATGACAGTCTTTTTGGAAAGCAGACTCTGTGGAGTCGGTCCTGCTTGGCGGAATATTAGATCACGTCTGTCAGCTGTTTGTTTGTGACAGCGCATGCGGGATAGTTGCAGAGCCTCGTCTGCTGACATCTGTCATCATCTTGGTCTTCCTCTGTGGGCTTGTTGCTGGAAAGACACAACAAGGCCCTCATTGGCAACATGTCATGCAGAGGAGGCAGCAGTCACACAGCTACTATGATAAACTACTCTCACAAACAAAGGAGTAAGGACAGTTTTTAAGGTATGAAAACGATATTGAAAAGACGTACAGTGCCTTGCAAAAGTATACAGACTTATTCTACAGCATTTTGTATATTTTGCCACATTACAACCAAACAATTCAGTGTGTTTTATTGAGAAGTGCATAAATGTGACGTAAGAGAAAAAAAATATGTTTCATGTCAAGATATTTTACAAATAAAATTTGTACAACACTGAAAAGAGTTGTGCCACCTTAAATACCTATAAAAAAAATCCAATGCAACCAGTACATTAATTATCAGCCAATATGTGCATGATGGCTCTTGATGAACCACGAAGATCCACAGCTCAGATGTAAGAATTTTTTTTTTTTTACAGTCCACAAATCTGCAAAAAAGTGGCTGGAAAAAGCTACTGTTCAAAAACCACAAGAAGTTCTGTTTAAAGCTTGCCACAAATCTTGCAGAGAAAACAGCAAACGCTGAAAAACAAATTTCAGGAAAAAAAACAAAGAAATCACAAAATAAACATAAAAAAAACATAGTGTCTACAAGATTAAACTGGGGAAGATGTTCAGCTTCCTGTAGATTAGATCAAAGCATCCTCATGTTTGAAAGGTCTAGTAAAAGTCCAGATCTAAATACGATTGAAAATCAGTGGCAAGAACAGTTTTTTCACACAGAGATGATCTCAGTCATATCTGACAGAGAGCATCTGTTTGTGTGAACAAAAGTTAGTTTGCAAAGGAGAACAGGGAAAATGTTTTGTCTCTTAATATGGCTGAGACATAGCCCAAATAGGTACATGCCACACCTTTCATTTCCAAAATATTAACAAAATCACAAGTTTTTCTTCATAATTTACAACTATACCTACGGCAAAAAATACATATACAATAAACTGAAGTTTGTGGTTAGAATGTGACCAAATTTACAAGTAAAAAATATATACTTTTGCAAAGCACTGCAAGCTTACAGATGATTTCATATGCAGAAAGAAATAAACAGATTAGAGAAAACACAAACTGCTGGGAAGAATGAAAATGAGCTAATAATAATTCACAAACACAGCAAGCATTTGCTATAGGTGCACATCTGAGAGAGGACCACATGCTGGAGAAAATAATATGATCATTAACCATATGGCATCTGCTGCCTGCTATCTTTATGCATACTCACCTGCCATGCAGCAGCATTGGCGGGATGCCTGTGGTTGTGAGTGTGCACATGGCCGTGCCGGTGTGCGCCTGCCTGCCCGTGGTCAGGATGATGGTGGTGGTTGCGAGGCATCATGGTGGTGTGGCGAGGTGCACCGTGCCGCCGCTGAGTTGCTGGCATGTTCTGTCTGAGGGGCTGTGGAAGCCTTGTTGGGGATTTGTGTTGGGTGTGTGTCTTGGGAATGGCTTGAAACTGTGCCAGAGGGATAGGAGGAGGAGGCGGAGGTGGCTGTTGACCTCCAGCAGCAGGAGCTGGAGTCTGCACTGTGCCAGAGTGAATCAGGGCCACCTGAGTTTGCTCTCTCCGATTTTTAAATACTTGAGCTCTCTCAGTGTGGGCTCTCACTGCAGCCTGGGTTAGGTTACTAGAATTATGCTGGGCAGGAGGCACTGGGACTGGATCGGCGCCCCTCTGACGCGGCTGAATGGCACCGTGCATGACAGGCTGTGTCTGACCTCGCCGTGTTTGGACTGGTGCAACTATGTTTTGTTGTACTGTGTGGGGCTGCTGAAGGTGATTAGGATCAGCCAAAGCTCTTGTATCTGTGCCCTGTGGTGTAGTAAGTCCCTGTTGTGCTGTGGGTCCTCGTGACACAGCAGCGTTGCCTGCAGAGGCCTGCTGGCTCATGAGAGGCGATGCCTGGGGGTTATTGCTGCGAGTAGTTTCCTGCCTGAGGGCAGTCTGGCTACCTCTGATGTCTCGCTGAGACCTTTCCCTTTCTGCACGGGGGTTTCTCTGTGTGTGGTGTGAGTGCTCAGGGAGCATATCATTATTAGCATTTGGAGGACGATCAGCAGCATGATAGGTCTGTGTCTGACTATCCTCTGAGGGTGGATCGCGTCTCGTAGGAGTTCTCCGCCGTGTATCGGCTTGGCTCTGAGGTGGCGGTCTGTTTAGTGTACGTCCCTCTCGTATGGGAGGATGCACGGTGTACTCTGCACTGTAATCTGAATCAGCTTCAGGTTGCATTTGTGCTCTTTGAGGCGTCCGCTGGGGTATGCTGGTGTTCCTCTGAGAAAGTCCCATGGGACCTGTCTCTGCCTGGATCTCGGTGTCGACTCATGTTGTCTTGACTCTCTGTCTGGTCTTCTATGAGGCTCTGGCTCCTGCTGATAGGTCTGTGTGTTTTCATTTAGCTGGAAAGTCATATTGTTATTAAAATGTGTGTATCCAGTTGGAATAAGTCCAGCTTCATCTTGAAAATTTGGATTAACATGACCATTTAGTGTGTGGTTACTTGGATAGGACTGTCTTCCTTGGGTTGCAGCATTCAACCGCCTTGTGTCTCTGAAGTTGTTTTGCGTTTGTGGAACACCATTAAAACCTTGATAACTTGGAGGAGAAGAACTTTCTTGCAGAGCCTGTTGGCCATTGCCTGGATAGGAGTTGAGGTTGACATTAATAGTGGGTATATGAGCATTGTTGTTTGGATTATTAGAGTTTGGCAGTGCATTGAGGCTGACTTGAACTGCTGGAGGCTGACTGCCACCCTGCCCAGGTACAGCCTGAATCACAATGTTTGGATTTTGCTGCTGCTGCATGTTCAGAGGCAAGCTTACATTCTGAGAATCCATGTGTGTAAAAGCTGGATTGTCAAAGCCGTCGTTTGGGTATGAAGTAAGATTTTGCGGACGTTGGTTTGTGCGAGTGCGGCTATTATTTTGCTGAACGTCAAAGTCACGCTGTCTGTTCAGAGTCCGTGCCTGTGGGCTTGCCTGGGTTTCAAGGTTGTTGGTGATTAAGTGCTCAGGTTGGTTTGCTTGCCTGTTCGTCTGATGGAGCGGAGGCTGGAGACCTTGGTCCAAATTCCATACACCATTAGTTTGAGGATCTGGAGGCTTGAAGTGACCAGGTGATAAATGAGGGCATGGAAGAGAGAGCAAAAGAAAGATAGGATCTATTTGTGAAGGGGCCTTCAACGGCATCGTAATGACAGAATAAAGACAAAATCAATAGTGAATCATGTGTAAACTTTGTGATGGCTTACAAGAGGTCTTCCAATTGGATCTGTCTCCGGATCAAACACAACATTTCTCCGTTGTTCCTGTGCTGTAATAACAAAAAAATAAATTGGCATCTTCAGGCAAGAAAATTACTGTCACATTAGAAATGAACATAAAAAAAAAATACGATGTCTGTTTGACTACAGATGTACCTCTTTTCCTTCGCACAAGAACAACGAGGAGCAAAATAAGAAGCACAATGATTAGGAGGCCCAGGAAAGCTCCAATCACAATCCCTGCAACTTCCCCTCCATCAAAACAAACATCTGAAACAGAGAGAAGGGAGTCATGGAGGGTGAATTAATAAAGGTAATGATTCTGGAGCTCAGACAGACAAGAGAGAGGATGTAAGGAGGAAAGAACAAAGGGATGAGGAAAGAACAAAGGGATGAGGAAGTAACTACAGGAAGGAAGCGACATTAGAAAAGACCCAAAAGGAGAAAGCTGAGTCACTGAACGACTTTGACCACAATCTCACTAGATCAATCTCCCAGGATGCTCACTGTCCCTCTCCTGTCGTGAAGACAGATACAGCAGCAACTCCAAAAACCAACCAAGACCATCATCGGTCACAGAGGCAAGCATTCACCATAACTCACCCACAACTGCCAAGTTGTAGCTCTGCTTCGACGTGCCCCTGGTGATGCTGTTTGTGGCTATGCACGCATACTGGCCACTCTCATTAGTCGAGAAGGTCTGGAGACTGAGCACCCCACTGTCTGGCGCCCCGGATGAGATAGGCTGTCCATCACGTTCCCATGAGAACGTGGCAGAGGGCAGCGAGGTCGAAGTACAGGTGAGTCGCACCACCTGGCCCACCAACACGTCCCCTTCACCAACGCATTTCTTTGGGGAGTCGACAGAGAGGACGGGAGTGTCTGGTCCATCTGGTCAGTTATGACCACAAAGTATTTATCACCAAACATGACATAATTCAGAGACCACACGATATTTAAAAAGCAGTGATTGACAAATGGCAGGTTTTGCTAAAAGGGGAATTACTGTGTAAGTTAAGGCCTTTAGTTAGCTCATTAGGCTTAATCACTGCAGTTGACCCTCTTTGAACTTTCTCAGCTAATGAGCGAGAGACGGGCGCTTTGTGTTTTATTCCAGAATTTAAAAACTGTATTTGCTGTTGGATTTCAGGGGAACATTTCTAAAAAAAAATTAAGGAAAGGAAGCAAGACAGAAGACGCTTTGGTTTTTTGAAAAAAAGAACAATCAGGTCCTATATGTGTTGTGATTTCAGAAATTGTTCAAATCCTGTCATGTTTTCCGTTGTCTGACATGCCTTAGATTCATCTTGAAAGAAACGTATTTTTCATTTTGAGTCTGTGAGCAGCTGTCCACATTTTCAAAGCGAAAACAGGTGTTTAAATCTTTCTGAAGGGGCTCACTTCCTTTTGTTTCCGTTGTCCTAGAGATACTTCTTCAAATTGATGTGTAGTCTACAAATTGAGCATAACTAATACATTTGCATAATGCAAGGTGGAATGGTAGCCATGAGGTAGGTCTAACCAGAGTATGTCAAAATATGTGTCAAAATATGTCTGTCTACCAAGAAGAACTATTTTTTTATTAGTAAAAGGCTGGGAGCTTATTTTCTTAAAGACAATATTTTACTAAGAGAACTATTTGCATGTTTATATTTCTCAAGTTTTCATTTGGTGAATTCAGCAGTAACCTATATGATAGCACACTTTAAACCTTTTCCGCTCTTTATCACAACAAAACCACAAACTTTAACAACTTATCTATCACATAAGATTCTCAGGATCTTATGTGATAGAAAGTGGTGCATTGTGAAATGAAATGAAACTGAAGAAATCTAAAATCTAAAAAGGTTTGGTTTTCATATAAAATACATTAAAAATGTTTTGTTCTAAATCACTGCATTTAACTTTATGTTTCTAGTTGTTTTTGTGCTGGAAAGTGAGCTTCCACTCAAATCTGAAGCTATATAAGCCCTCTAAAAGGCTTTCTTCCAGGACTGAACTATGCTTAGCTACAAGAAATTACATTTTATTGTGCATCTAGTATGATGAGCAATGCTCAATTCTCACTGCATGTACCACTTTGCATGTAAAAGGTTCATTCTGGTTGACCAAACCATCTTCTTCCACACTGTGTGTTTTATCATTTTAATATTAATTAACACAAAGGTGGACACTACTAATTAAGTGAGTTCTGATCTGAAATTCAATTATACTGAATTTCATTTCAGTATCAAAGTAAAGGGAGCTAAATACAAATAAATGCCAAAGAACTGAGGGTTTAATGCTACAAACTTACACTTTCAAGTCATTCACTACTTTAGTGTGAAACTGTCACATAATGTCATTCTGGCAAACAATGTGACATTTTAAAAAGTTCAAGTGTCTTGTAAATTTGCAAGGCACTTAAAATTTGGAGCAATGCAATTAAAATATATTTTCATAGGGTTTATGGTACCACGTACAACAACCTAAAGCAGAACTCCAATCAGAATCCACACATGACATGAGATCTGGCTTGGTGTTAAATGCATTTTTAAACTTGTAGTCACTAAAGGTTGCAAAACAACTGGCCACTTTTGTCCATGTAAAATATGACGAAGGCCAACATTGTAAATCATTTCTAAGGTGTCCCCAATCAGGTAAAGGACATTTTTCATAATTTTACTGTTAAATTGTAGACTGACCAATTACTTTAAAAAAATAAAACCAGAAATGAATTGAGGTTGAAAATGATCATTAGTTGCACTTCAAGATTTATAAGCTATAATCAGGCAGCAGGAAAGCAAAAGGCCCAGTGATCAGTTAAATCACATATTTTTGTTGCAACCAATTCCTCTCAAGGATTTTTTTTTTTTTGCACTGCAGGGTAAAATAAAGACACTCCATTTTTATTTGCCTTCCATCTACCCGACCCAAAATGTTTTGAGCCTTTTCTTTTTTTTTCTATTAGTTAAAGGGACCATTTTTCTGATGTAAAAGGACAATGATGCATTGCATAAGAATGGCAGTGAGATATTCTGCTGTAAGACCATCGTATCAGAATTAATGATGTGATCAGGACAAAGCCAAAAGCAACACTGTGAGCTTCTGGAAGGATGTCTTGTGCAATTTGGGCGTAATTCAGCATGCAGCGTGCAGTGCAATGTGGATAGGGAGATAAGCCTCTGCCATTTGTTGTGGTCACAGCAGATTAGCTGCCTCTTGTCTTGGTCAGTGTAAACTCACAGTAGACAGTGAGGCTCTTTGTAGAAGTCTGGGCGCTGACATTGTTGCTGGCGGTGCAAGAGTACTCTCCAGCATCATCACGTCTGGCTGGGTTGATTACTAAAAAGCCACCGGAGATGGTGATTCTTGAATCGGGTGTGATGGCTGTGCCATCTTTCGTCCACTGTGCAGTTACTTCAGTGCCAACGGTCCACGTGCAACTCAGAGACACATTTTTCTCCTCCACAGCCGCTGGAGGGACAGTCAGACTTATCCCAGCTACTGGGTCTGCAAACAAAACACAAACATTTTACCTAAGATCTCAGAAAAACAGTGAATGTGGATTTGCAGCCTGAGAACACACTACAAAAGTTGGAGCTATGGAACAATAGGGAGCAGTTTGCAGTTTCTGTAGAGAATAATTTGTTGTAATCCAAGCAAGAAAGGGCTGAGAAGGGACAGCGTTTAGCTAGAAGCACAGATGGTGAATAAGAGGGCAAACGATGCGGGTGGTAGCCAAGATGCGTCCTGGCAGACTGCCTAAGTTAAATAATTGGACGGGGACAAGAGGGGGCGATGGATAGAGGACAGAGCATCAAGAATAGAGGAACCGCGGCAGCTACAGCAAACAAACAAAAACATTAGAGCCACTACTAAACAGCCCTAATTACTTTCTCAGAGCATCCGCATAAGTGTGACTCAGCAGGAGCATTTCATATTTCAGGATTTAAGCAGCCTCTGATTCCGAAGAGCATCAAGTGAGTAAACGAGATATGGCTCAAGGACTGGTTTAGAAAAACTTAACCTTTCAGCAAAAACAGACTTCAGGTAATTCGGTCACCTGTCCATCCTAGTATTGCTGAGAGAGGAGAGCAATTCTGTGTGTCATCCTTCCAGTGTGGGTAGGAAATAAAGACACTCAGCTGTTCAGGCTCTATTACAGAACCCAATATAAATGAATGCAAAGACATATCTACTGTCTCTACTTTCAGCACTGCTTTTAGAGGATATTAGACATCTAGAGCATGGGTTCTGCACATCAAATGGGTTTTAATTGGCATAAAGCAGGTAGCTACTCGCTTCCTCCCCTCCTACTTTTTCATTACTTTTACCTGACTGTCTGTGGGTCACTAATTTCATTATACCTCCCAGATTAATTCACACCCCCTCCTACTCTCCATCTTCTGTCTTTGCTCTCTCATACACTTTCTCACATACACTACCCCTTCTTTATTTGCATTCAGACACACTTCTTCATTTCTTACCAAACACCTTCAGCTCCACGGATCGGGAGTTTTTCACAAAGCCTGTGGAAGAGGCGGGCACCACTTCTACTGTGTAGAACCCTGCATCGTTGAGCTGAGCAGCTCTGATTCGAAGCTGGGTGGCACTGAAGAAGAGTCTGCCTTGGAACTGAGGTACATTGTTGTCAGAAGAGCCAGATTGGGTCCACAAACCCAGAGTATCTCCGGTTTGGTAAGCCCATGTCATGGAGAAAACAGCAGCGTCAACCTGCACTGTGAACAGGATATCACTGCCTGTTTGGACCTGCACCAGAGCTGGGATGAAGTTGATTGGCACTGGGTTCTGTGCCAGGACTTTTGCAGAAAGGAGAACTAAAAGAAAAATAAAGTAACATTAAAAAAATATACAAAGTACAAAATATCTGACATCAACTTTTGTTTGGGTAAATAATAAAACCACCAACAGGTGGAGCTACATCAGAATTATTACAGTATGAAGTACAAACTGATGGCTACATAAAGGTTACTCAGCCTTTAAAATTACCTATTAAATGGTACCAAAGCCCATCTTTTACATGTTTTAAGAAATATATAAACCATTTCACCATTAAAGTTCTATTTGTAATTGAATTACAGGATGAAAGAGTGAATGATATTCTTTCCTCGGTGATTAAACCTATAAATTTACCGTTTTTAGTGTGGTTGCATAGCCTGCACAAAAAAGACAGTTTCAATAGTAATACTTCTGAGATTTTTCCTCTTCTTCGCTGTCTTTCCATGGTGGCGAGGTGAGCTTCACTGCTTGTCATAGTTTCTAATTCTTCTAAACTTTTCAAATAACATATTGGGAGCTAAATGTAAAAGTTAAATGTTAATTGAAATGTTCTCTTGGTCTTTCAATTTTGAAGAGTAGCTAAGAAAAAATGGGCCCCTGTACAGTGTTATATTTACAACACAGAAAAGGTGGTTACTAACAAATACTTAACAAATTCCTAGAGTTAGCAACATAAAAATTAATAATCCATTTTTAAACAAATGCTCGAGTTACATTTAATTGAACAAAAACTGTCTAAGGTACCTAGAATTTTGGATGTGGTCTGTTAGACAAGCAAAATGATTCAGTGGGGATTATTTCTTCTACTGAACATCAAAACATTAGGTTTTAAAGAATGGTGACTGATTATCCTTCTGAAATGACAAAATAATGCTTTTAAAGCTTTTTAGTCATCTTCACAAGCAGTAGTCCTGACTGCATTTGATGTACAAATAAAATGTCATCATAACACTGTGGTTTCAAAGTCCTTTCAAGGAAATTCAAGAAAAAGTGTCACATCCTCCAGAGTTTTCTCTGGTTGTTTGAGGCGTAATGCCGCACTGCCCCTATCCCACCTTGAGTTGCTCACTGTTGGTTAGCTGACAGAAAAGGCAGCAAAATATTTCTCTCACAGGAAACACAGCAAGCTTTATTTATCAAGCTGTCTAAAGTCTAGTAGCTTACTGTGGAGTGGCCATAATGGAGATAGTCAACTAATTAACCATCTAATAACATCTTGTTGACCTGTGTTAGTCTTTAAAAGGAAAAGTGCAAAAAGATAGACAAAGGTAAGCTACTACTGAGGTGTTTATTTTATATTTTTACTACATCTATTCCTCAAAATCAACATAGCAAATAGAAAACATAACTGTATTAAGAAAAAAACAGGAATATTTTTGCTTTTCTGTTTTAAACGAAAGTAATAAGATTATGCTCGAAATTTTGTGTTATGTACTGCATAAAAATATATTTTTACATTTCTAATACAACTTGAACATATTTTTTACTTTGCTGAAGATTCAGAGTTTGGATTGTGAAAGCTTCAGACACAAAGGTGTGCCGTCTTTCCTTCTGCATTCTTTGACCATCTTGTTTGTTTGGATTGTGATTCCCAGCTAAACAACTAGCTTCTATTTTTATACTTGCACCTCAATCTGATTTTTCTATCCTCCTTGGCAAGAAAATGGCTAGAGAATTGTCACCTACGTTGCAAATAATCGTTTTTTAAACATAATGCGTTGTTCTTCTTCATATTTAATAGCAGAAGTAAGATGTGAATGAGGAAATCACAATCAAACATGTTGGAAATCAACCACAAACATGTTGGACGAAACCTATAACCAGTTCCATTTGCTTACCACAAGCCATGTTGAGGACGCTTTAAGCTTGAGAAGAAAGTGATCTGAACAAATAAGAAAAAGATCAAAAATTCTGGCCTATGTGCGTCATGTCATGTGTGAAGAAGCAGTAGCACTGCAAATCACACAGACCCCAACATTGCCACCCATTTGGTTCCACTTACATTATGTTGTTCAGTAGTGCACTTCAGTGACAACACTGGAGGTTAAAGGGCTTGAGTGCAATGAGTGCACTGTCAAGTGTTTTGTATGTGGATCAAAAGCTAAAACTTTCAAAGACAACTCCCGCAAAGTAAATGTACCAAGTTGAATTCACAGTGTGATCACAGTATATTGAGCCACAGCCAATGTGGCATTTCATGCAAAAAATAAGCCTGAAAATCCTGCCAGAGCTTGAAAATTACTTTGACCACATGTTGATGCCAAACAGAGATGAAACAAACTTTATTTGTTAAGTTGTGACAAAAAAAACAGGCCTCTACAACCTGAAATGAGCTTAAGTAAAAACTCAGTTTGCAAATTTATGTGACTTACAAAACTAATAATACAAAAACCCTGTCTGTGTTTCACAGAAAATTTAATAGATATGCCATTATAAAGTAATACATTATTTTTTAGTGGAGAGAAAAGGAACAAAACATAACCTGTGAAGTGCATAATACTATTTAGATACCACTCCAATGAACCATTTTGCTTTAGTAAACAAAGTCTACCAGTCTTCAATCCTAAAATACGACATGAAACAGCATCATGCTTTTGGTATGCTTTTCTTCAGCAGACACAGTGCAGCTGAGTGCTAAATACGGGGTAATCCTGGTAGAAATCCTGTTGTAGGCTGGAAAAGACTTGAGCTTTGGCCAGAAGTTCACCTTCTAGAACAAAGAGATTAAATATGCAGCCAGAACTAAGCTGTGTTACAATCTTTGGCAAGACTGAAAAACTTCTCTTCTATTCAGTCTGTCTGAGATTGACCTATTTTTCAGTCACTTGAAGTGCAAAGGTGGTAGAGAGACATATCCAAACCACCTTCCCGCAGTAGCTGCAGAGAACTGACTCAGGGAAAATCAAAGGCATGACATGTTTTAGATTTCAGTTTTAGTTAAAAACCATCTTTCCTTTGCCTTGAATTTGAAATTATGTACTTCTTTGTGTTGTTCCACCATATAAAATCTCACTAAATATATGCAAGTATAAATGTGAAAAGGTTTAAGAGATATGAATCCTTTTGCAAGGTACTTTAAACAGTTTGTAAATGTTTAGGGGATAATGTTATCTGAAACAATAAACTGAACACCTTTTATGTATCTTAAGGATTTATTGTTTTACAGTATTGCATGTTCAGGTGGGAAAGAGTCACCTGAATCAGTGATCCCTTTTTACTGGCACATAAAACCAACTATAAGAGACCTCTGTCCACTAAACTACATGATTAGTCTCACTGGACTTTTATTGCACAACCTTTAAAGAAGGAGAAAAAAACTACAGCAACCTCAGTTACTTGACTATGAGTCATAAACAAAAGGGTTAAATGCTTCTACCTTTTGTTGCATTTTCAAAGACTGAGTCATAAGAACAACACCCATGAGTGATGTAGCAGTTTAAGGGCTGTTGGGAATCTTTTCACAAATACCAGAAGATTGATTAAGAGCTAGGTAAAATTAAGGAAAAAGTATTTACGTCCATTTTTAATCTAACTTGAAATGTAACCCCTTGGTTGTGGGCCAGGTTGCCAACTGCTGTTGATGACAATAAAGCAGACTTTATATCACAGAAAGAAACAATTTGATATTTTGTTGCTGAGCTTCAGGTTTTTCTGTGTTGATCCAAAGAGAATGAAATTTTAACCCGACAATCGATCTCTTCAGCTTGAACAATTGTTTTTGTGTTTGTCCAAAGGTTTATATCTCTGATTCATCCAGAAAATCACGTATGAGAGGCACAGCAAAGATTTAGAAGGGCAATTGAATTTTGTGGACATTTCTGCTTGGATGGCTGTTTCATGGGATCTTTAAACAACAAAATGTGTATTTAATCATTTGAAAATGTTGCTAATGATTACTTCAATTATTATCTGTCATGCATGAACAACAGCCCTTAGCTAATAAACAAATTAAAATATAATTTACATTCCTAGTGATAATTTTCTTTGCTCATCTCACTGCAACAGACACTTAAAAATTGATATTTGTCGATATTATACTTTTTTTTTGTTTGTTTTTTTTGCATTTTCGTGGTTCAATGCACAATAACGTTCAAATATAATACTACTACTTTGGTTGAAGGCAGCTTATTTTCCTCCTAATAATTTCTCCCGATAGTTTCCCTAATCCTTACTAATGCACCACTTGTCTAAAAATTTCAGTACAATTAATTTTCTTAAGATGAGCTTGGATTTAATTTAATGCACAAAACAGTCAAATGCTCCCCTTTGTTTTACACATTACGGAGAAAGAATGGTTTCATGCGTGTAGCAAGTATTTTAGCACAATTCAGTAAACTTTAATTATTTCTTAACACCCATTTTTCATGTTGAATAATTATTTAGAACTAAACAGACACCTAAGGTGGCACAATTTTAACGTACAGAGCTGAGAGATTTAGCTGAAAAGTAATTAAGTCTTTTTCTGTTTTAATTTGACATCACTTTGTTTTTTGGGGGGTGGGTTTCTCCATTCAGCTCTCACATTCCTGCAGATGACCTTATTGACCTCCTGCTGAATATTTTTCAGTCATTCATCCACAAGACGCTATAATAAACTCATCTACTTGAGCCAGGACCTCATCCTCAACTCAGAGAAAGTACTGTGCTCTTTTTCTGCTCAAGACCATGGTTTGAGGTTTAGAGGAGTTGAGTTTCATCCCAGCACGACTATCCACCATTTGACCGAGCCTTTGACAAGACAACACGCTCTTCAAGTGGGGAAATTAGGTGTTGATTTTTTTATAACAAATAATATCAATCAGAGCAACATAAAAGCTGCAGGCCTGTAGGTCTTGAGGACTGGATTACCTCTATTTGACTAAAATGTCCTCCAAATAGAATGAAGTCATGTCTACTATAAAAAACATAAAGTACAAGATCTAATTTAAGCAGCAGACCAACAATGTGAGATAAAGAGAAGAGAATATGAGAGACCCCTGATCTCGACTGCAAATAAATAAATAAATAAATAAATAAATAAATAAATAAATAAATAAATAAATGTCCTTCTCTAAGTGTGCTTCAGTCCTAAGAAATATAATGTATGTAAAAGTGAAACAATTGCAGTATGATTTTGTTGAAACAAATATTCCTTAATGTGGGACATTTTTCTCCCAATGACAAAAAGGTAAGTTAGAATAAGTTTGTTTATATAAAACTTTCCATAATAATATATTACTCTTCTGCAATACAATATTGAGTTAGTTTAAAGCTTTTAGTACATCATTTCCAGAGAATACCGAGGAGAGCCAATCATTGTGAAAGTTGGAGAAAATCAAGAGAACCAAATGACTTGTTTGAGTTCTTCCTATGTAGGATTAATTGTCCTTGGCAATTTACCACAAGTAGTAATAACTGTGTTTTAAAATGTCTGTACATCTTAAATTACCTATTGTTTTCTTGAAAATCGATGATGACATATTTCTACGTTGAAAATGGATTTTAGAGCCAGTAATTGACCCTCTGAAGGCATCACGTCCATCACTGGTTGGTTCACACTGAAGAATGTAGCCGCGAAGGTTTGGGAGCGCGAACCGTGACTGCTTTATTTACGTGCCTGAAATATTTCAGCGGTCCAACCCGCACTTGTTCCGTGTATTTTTTTTTCCACCCGCTGTAAACTCTACCGAAACTACTCAGACAGTATGGGTGTTTGATGGACAAAACAGGAAGAAGAGAAAAAATGTTTTTTACCTGCTAGAGACAGACCGGTGGAGAGCCAGCGTTTCATTTCGTCAGTCAGGCCAGTCTGTGGTCAAATAACAAACAACACTACCTTAAATGCAAAGGTCTGCATTTTTAAAGGTTTAACAGTCATTTAATCATTTTATCACAAAATGCTGTTAGAGATATCTAATCACAAATTCTTCTTTGTTTTCAACACAACACAAACAGCGTCTTTAAAATTTAGACGAGCCTATAAATGGTTGTGTAACTCTTACCAAATTGCGTTCGTCCTTCCCTCATGTTGTTTTTACACCGATACGGCTTCAAATGTTTTGCTTGCTTCCTAATGTGACGCCTTCCTGTATCTGCTGCACCTGTCACCGCCGAGTCACACCTGTGTCTTAAAGGGCCATGACACATTTACGTAACTGAAAGTGAAAGCATTCTTGGGAAACCACAGCAGTTCACAGACGGTGCGCTTATGCTTTATTAGCTATTAAAAACAATTAATAGCTAATTAGTCTATTTATCAGCTATAAATAATAGCTAATGAGGTTTTCTCGGGCTAATGAGGTTTCAATGTGACTGAAAAATATTCTAAGGAAATTATTCTAAATTTGCTGTTGAATTTTAAGTTACATAAAAATGATTTTCAGACAGTTTTATTTCTGACTGATCGTCCAGATCTAAACCCTGGTATTTTTAGTAACCAGGTTTTTATTGTTAAGACAACCTGTGATGCTGTTGTAGAAAAGCTCAATTCAATCGTGGAGAAAGTATCCACAATGTCTCATACTTTTGACATAATTAGAAAACAAGATGTATGTGTTTTTATAAATAAATATATGAAAGCTTTCTGCTTCAAACTTTGAGTGCGCTTTGTTGTTTCTTGTTCTCTGACTGACTGCCAAACCAAATCAACCATCAAATGAAAAAGAGCATATTTGTAATTAAGAATGAACAGGTGTTAGTATTATCACTGTCTCTCAAATCTTTACATTTCTAGACTTTATTAAGTTTATTATTGAATGTTTGTATTTAAATGTTTGTATTTGACCTTTCCCACCTTCTCATTTGAAACCTATCGTAAGTTTTACTGTTTTAGAAAATCTGTTCAGACCAGTTGATTCAGCAACAAAAACTCATGTGTAGTTGGCCATAAGTTTTGTTTTATTTTGTTCTGTGCTTTCTCTGATTTATAGTTGATGCCATTGTAAGATGTATTGAAAGATTTTCTTTTATAGTCTGTTACTAAATAGTTTTGTAAGTTTCAGAGATGTTTCAGACTCTTGGTAAACTGCCTCCTGCATTAATAATCACTCTTGCATTATTTACATTCCCTCCATAGTTCACCGATTGAATTAAGACAAATGATTAATAGCCCTCTTGGTCCATCCACACAAGCTTAGCATATTTTGACACCAACTTCAGGATGCTGATGTGAGCTGATGGTTATCACTTTGCGCATGGCTGACATGCACCATAAATCATCCACTGACATTACTTGACAGAAGTGGCCACATGCTGTGTTTCCATACATACAAGAAGTACTAATGCCACAGTTTGTTTTGTTTTTCATAACATTCAAGAAAACTCTACAGTTCATCATGGTCGAGTAGGGACTCAAACAGAGCTTGTAATAAATGTTTTTTGGTCTTTACTGCACATCCTCACTCTGCATGAACTCCAGCTCAAGTATTCCTCAGAAAAATCTCAATTATAACATGGAAACAAGACTGAGAAACTAGGCCAGCATGTGGCGAGCGCTCAACAAATCCTCCTTTCTTTCTTTGCTCTTCCATATTCCTCTTAATAATGATTGCTTCCTTTTATAGCTGCATAAAAAAATCAAGTTGCAACTGTCACCACATTGTCAGTATTTGCAATATTTCAAATAAAGTGGACTGATTTAATGCTGGCACCCTGCATTCACACAATGCATGCCAAGAAGTTGGATGGATGCTAACTGCCCTCAATACCCCCTCCAGATGTATATCTCTAGTGCCAGAGCTGCTCAGAGAAAATATTCAGGGCACTGTAATTTTGGAAAATAAAGAAAATTGGAGAATTTACGTTAATAGTAACTGTATTTGACACTGCATTATTCAGCACAACTATCATAATCACATGTTTTTCTGATGTTGTGCAAACCACTTCTGCTTTGTCTCTTCCTCTCACACAAGTCTTTTTTTTTTTCACAAAGATCATTTTTAACATTTATTCTTTAAACAAGAGTTGCAAAAAGTAAATAATTAAAGTAGCATTAACAAAAATAAAAGACAGATTGATAAAATTAAGGAAGATGTTACTCAAGGTTTATAAGCTAATACAAAACAAAGTTGTTCTTGGAGAACTGCACTTCTTTAGCTATCATCAAAGCACTTCAGTTGTATTGATCTGGAGTTTTAGGTCAGGCCAGAGATAGCGATGCTGACAACTTCCACGTAGTAGGTCCCTGCATCTCAGGGCTGAGCATCTCTGATTCGAAGGTGGGTGGCAGTAACCCTGAAATTGTTCCAAGTGGCTGAAAATCCTCCGAGCCAAACTCCTGGGTTGACTCATTCTTGGTTTCTGTGTACCACGGTAGAGACTCCAATTACAGTTATCACTATAATTAGGATTTTACCAACCAGTTTGGACATATACTGGTTCAATCTGGAACTGGACTGGTGTTTCCTCAGGGATATTATATTTTTCTCTTCGAGAGGAAGGAAGTGAAAATAGAGTTTTCTGTTGATTAGGCTAAAGAAATTTTGACGGTGCCGCCCACTTAGTGCACAATACCCACAACTACTAACGTCTGCCCTTTGACAGCTTCAGGAATCTGGAATCTATATCTATGATAACCTTTCTACTTGTTATTTCTATATTTATGTTAATCTTTCCCACTCACTTGTACCATGATGTGTTTGTGTGAACCAAAAATTGAACATTGCTTAATTAGCATTTGGATTCTCTTTTCATATTTGCGATGTCTGCTTGTATGAAGACCAAAAGAGATTATCTGTTAGATTAGTGCCACCCACTGGATAATTCCTGCTAACTACACTGCTCTGTGGACAAAGAGCTCTGTGGGAGCCACAGCTGTGTTTACTGTGATTATCCATAAATCATATGTAAAATGCTGAGGGATTTATGATCACTTTTACATCATTTTTATCTCATCTGTAAGTTAGGAGAGGATGAGTTGTATTAATCTCTGTACACTTTATGCTTTGGATGTGTAAAATGTATGCGTAGCTGGGTTTGTTTGCTGTTGTAAAGTTCACAGGTTAAAGTGTTGCAATAAAATGAAATCAAATATCAGTTTTTGTGTGATTTCCCCTAAACTTTTCCCAGAGAACAAAACTGTAGGCATTTCCCTTTACGGCTGAAGATATTTTTCATGAACAATAATTGGAAGAAATAAGAATAGAATAAATCACGTCCTCTATGGCTTCTGCTTTACAATATGAAGCCAACACAATGTATTGTGTCTGCAGCCATAAACGTTTTGTGAAGAATAAGAGGTCCAGAGTACAAAGATCACTTTGTCTTTTCTTCCTCCAAAGAATACTTTCATATTTTATCTCTGTTTACAAACATTACAACACAAGTTTCATGAATGTCCGGAGCTGAACATGCTGCATTGTTGAAGGACTGAATGTTGAGGAGTGGAGCTTTGGTCACAGGTCAGAGAGAGCAGGAGAGGGCGTGGAAGGGGGATTTTTTTCTATTATTATTGTTGAAATTTTGCCTATAAAATCTACAAAGAAGAAGAAAGGACTGGCTGTACAGAGGTGGGGTGTAAAGAGGAAGGAAGCAGGTTTAAAACCAGAAACGATTGAAAAACACACACTGACTGAACAGCAAACAAGCCAGCGAAGACAAGAGGTTTCTTTTTCTCTGTTTTTGAGAGAAATCATCTCCTATTATGTAACCGAAAGCGCTCCGGAGTTGCTTCATTTGTCGCCATAAATCTATTTTCAGTCTGAACCGTGATCTTCTTGAATACTCTGAGAACACAGAGTGAAAACCTCTGCGGTGCTGTTCGCCTCATCTTTCCATTGGTAAGGTGAATCTTTCTCTTGCTGGTTTTGTTGAGTTAAATTCTCTATAAACGACAGGAGAAAATTCCTGCATGTATTTAAGGGATGCAGGTTGTGTTTCTGAGCTGTTATCAACGTTTTCCCTCCCTGTGTTTTGGTGCTCACTGTGCTTCAGGGGTTCATGTTTTTTCACTTTCTGTTTTAAATGAAAGTTTTTGGCAACAGAATGGTCTCTGTTCTGTTCCAGCTCCTAATTTTTGTGCTGCACTTCTTTGGATTCTTCACACACAAACACACATATACAGACACCTACACACAAAAATTTAGTGAGGAAAAAGAAGCTTGTACTGAGCATTTGTATTCCACTTGTTATGGTGGTGAACACTGCCTTAATTGTTATTACATTTTCTCTGGAGGTGATGTTATTATTTTTGCTGTTTTGGCTCCCCTGCTGCCTGAGTACAGAGAAAATGACGAGCTCCTGCTGTTGCGGTTGAGGTTTTGGACAAATTCCTCTCTTTCCACTTTCTTTCAGCACCAGCAGGTGTTATGGATCTGCAGTGTCTCCGATGCTGGAAGGTTTTGTCACTTCTTCTGTTGTGTAAGACAGATTTTGTTCTAATAATAATCCGTATTATTTTTGATTGAACTTAACGAGGGAAGCCAAGATACTTTTTGAAAGTCTCTCTGCAGGATGAGGCAGCGGAATACTTTTACAATCATCAAAGAAAACAGAAGTGGAAAAACTTTAGATTCTGCACTCCTACGTAAACGGAAGACTTCTTGTTAGCAGTCTCTTGCATTAGTAACCTCAGTTCTGTTATTTATATGTCCTCAATAGTCTGATGACAAATGATTAATAGTTCTTGTAGTGCACACATGCAGCCTTTACAGGATTTGACACAGACATCAGGATGCTGATGGCTATCAGATTGCACATGGATGACATGCACCATAAATCATTGCCTGACATTATGTGACAGACAGTATATGCCTTGCATCCATGAATGTTTGGAGCATAAAGATCAATTCACTGTTTTTAACGTTACTGTCCATGTAATAAGAAAAACAGACAAGAAAAGAGCTTGCAGTAATAAACCCCTCTCTTGTTCTCAGTGCCAGGTATGTTTTGGTGTATGTCAGTTCACATCCTGAATGAGCAGCCTGTCCACGTAATCCCAGGCTCCAAGCTGGTTCTCACAGCTCGGATCGAGAAGAATCTCAGGGAAGAGATTTCCATGATAAAGTGGACACAGGAGCCTGAAACTGGACATGATCGGACCAAAGTGACGCTGGCTACGTGTCCTGCCAAAAGCCCAAAGTGTTCTGGTGAAAGGCCAGATGTGCAAGTGAGTTTGAAGCAGCAGGAGACGACACTTGAGATGAACAGATACAGCACAGAAGACAGCGGAGAGTACTCAGTGACTGTGACAGATCGCTCAGGAGCCAATACCACCGGACGCTGCATCGTCAGGGAATATGGTACAGTATGATGCAAGACATTAATTATGCTTTAGTCACCTTGTTGCACTAAATTTGTCCAAGTTACCTTCCTTTTTCTTAAACAAATACTATGTGTTTTAGCTTTAGATTAACAAAAAGTGACAATAGAGTGTGTATTTAAAAATATATGATGACAGGTTTGCATCCCATATTTAACTAAATACATATAATTCACATAATATGTATCAGAGTGAAGACAACAATCCACATATAAATGAAAGAAAACTTTTCACACGTGGAACATTTTTCCATTTATTTCATGTAACTCTAACATTCCCTCAGTTTCCCTTGTTGTACCATTTCTTCAAAATGATACAATTTTCAAGTGTTTCAAAAATTGTGGAAACGTTTTCTTCATTTATTTCCTTGTTGCCATTTCTAAAAGATTTTTCCAAATGTGTTTCACATGTCAAAACACATTTATTCTCTAAATGTGAAACAAATGAATAATGATCTTCACCAGCAAATTCAAAGAAGCTTCAAATAAAGTTTTCACATGAATGAAACCCGAGCTATTAAATACAATTAGTCTTTCTGACAAAACTGAAAGAAAATGTCATTGTCCCAAATTTGATTTTGTGGTCTGTCTGTTATTTGCCATTTAAAGCCTGCAGATTATTTTATTTTGCACAGTCAGTGGCTACAGTCTTTTATGGGAGTGCATCGCATTTTCACTGTCTCCAGAAAGGTCAGCAGGTGTTGAAGCCATTAAAGTGCAACAGTTACTTGTATTTTTGTATAAAAGCAGTTGAAGTGATAATTTGGACTTTCTAGTTTTACATTCAGCAGACTCAGTAGTGCTGTGAATTTTCCTTAACTTCAAACCAGAATTAGTTGTGTTCTTCTGAAAGTGAGTGTCTCATTTAAAAATGTAACACTTGAAATTAAATTTCACAAAGGCTTTGTTCTCCTGTTTCTCCTTTTTGTTTGTGTCTCTCCAGTTGACTCCTCTCTCACTGTAGCTTTCCAGCTTTCAGTTTTCCCTTCATCCCATTTTCAGACTTAATACCTCCCTCTCTGATTCATTATTGGCTTTGAACCTGAGCCAGTCTCTCCTGACAGCATTAAATGTCTCTCAAGGTTCTTTGTCTTGGACCCTCTTTGACAGCATGTACCATTATTCCTGCTCTATAGCAGATAGAAGCCCATAGCAGAGCACTTCATGCCTCTTGTTTCCATCTATCTCTCAGTTTTACCTACTTGCCTGTCATAATTTTTAACCTCATCACAGTTTCTGTGTCTGTGCAGAGGCAGTCCATCATGTCTCCGTCAGCGTCAACGTGTCTCACTCCTTGCTGGTTTGCCACGAGGCGTGGGGGACAGACCCCAGCTTCAGCTGGCTGCACGAGAGAGCTGCCATCACCCAGCAGGTGGGAAAAGTCTCCAAGGATGGAGACATGCTGACTGTAACCATGACTCCCATTTGTGGTCACTTCACCTGCATGGTTGGCAACAAGTTGGGATACAACTCTGCCACATACACTGCAGGTATGAGAATACATTCACGCATATGATGTGCTTCTCTGACCTTTCCAAAGATTTAAATGCAGTTTGGGTCAGTGAACATATTAGTTTTACTTCTGCATATATCAGATGTTTTACTTTAACAATGGGGTGTAGAATAAATGGCTAAGTATGAGCATCATTGCCTCTTTAATCACTTTAAGAAATTAAATTTTAAACTGACGAAGTTTTTGATACGCTTAAAAATTTCTGAAAAATTAATATAAGTGAAGCATTTTATTAGATTCTTATCCCCACATTTATTATGTAACACAATTAGGAAGACAGTAAGTGATGCACATAAAAGAAGGTTAAATTTCAATTGGAGAAGTGAAAAGAATGGACAAAAATATCCTTCTCTACATAGCCATTTGATAAATTAAAATGTTTTTGTGAAATCCATTTATTTCTGAAGCTCTACCAGTATGTGAAAGGTATCATACAGATAAATTAGACACAACTGATCTTTTAACACCTTTATTTCTATTAATAATAATGATTTTTCACTTTCAGCTATTGGAAACAAATTTAAAACAATACATCTCCAACAATCTCATATCAGACTGCTAAATAATATTTTTCAAAGAATAAAGTTGAGCTTAATGAAAGGTATGTTTAATACCTGCTGAAAAAGCACTTTTAACTTAACAAATGAGACTCGTTGGGACCTTTATTCTAAATTATTGAATATGATGTATGTGTGCAAAGGGAGATAGTCTCACTATGTATTGCAGCTGAAAACACAGAAATAGATAGTGTTGATTCTCAGACACTGAATACAAATACATGCCTCACTTGCCTTATTTATTCATTGTTTTATTACATTCTGAAATCTATATATGTCAATGTCTGTATTTTTCACAATAAATAACATTTTGTGTTGGTCTGGCACATAAAATATCACCTGATGGTTGTAAAGGGACCACATGTAAAAAGGCTGAAATCATATGAATACAATAGAAATTGCTTTACAAAGTGTTACTTTAACTTTTATTACCTAAACAGTGACTATAAATGTGTTTGTTGTCTTATTTAAAGTCAGCCTCTCTTTTTGCTTCATGGATTTTCCGACATCTGACTCCCTACCTTGTGTCTGTCTGAGCATCCTGGTTGCACTTTGTTCTTGCGTTTTGTATCTCCTGTGCTGTTTTTCTGATAAAGGATTTTCCACAGTGTGATCAATAAATCACTGTCGCTGCTTGAGCTGCTGCTGCTTGCAAAGCCGCTAAACAGGCGAGACAAATGCAATTGTCTCCAAAGAGCATGATGATCCAAAGGCTGTCTGGGCACTTTCTGTTATCTTCTTCTGTTTTACCGAGTCTACAGACTTGTTACAGTGAACCTTTCATGTGTTTTAGAGGAGACATGTCAGATGTCTTGTTTTGCTTTCCCTTTTCATTGTGTTTTTTTCTTTCTTCCTATGGCTTATAGCACCTTGTGAAAGTGGGGGCAGAGGGACGACGGTGGCTGTGGTTTGTCTTGTCCTCCTGCTGCTGGTGTGTGGAGGAGTGCTGGCATTTCTCTTGTGGAGGTAGAGTACCAAACACAAACATTATGTCAGACACAAATCTTATTTCAGGCTATGCTCTGAAGATAAAGCCAATGCTGTGAGAGAGAGAGAGAGAGAGAGAGAGAGAGAGAGAGAGAGAGAGAGAGAGAGAGAGAGAGAGAGAGAGAGAGAGAGAGAGAGAGAGAAAAAACAATAATGGCACGGGCAGAGTGAAACAGAAAAATACGACATGGCATCCTCCCACACGCTATGCAACATGACAGGCCAGGTTGCATCTGCTGACAAAACAATTGTCATTTTTTACTTGAGTCTGTTCACAGTTTGTCACTGCTGTTTGATCTAAATTGAACACTTTTTTCCAGGAGGCGCAGGGAGAATAACATGGGAGAGAGGTTGTATGAACACACAGACGAGACAATCTAAAAAAGATCTGAGCTGTTGCTAAAGAGTCTCAGAGGAGAACACACAACGAGGGTGGAAACTTCCTGTCCTGTGAGCAATATGACCTCACACTGCACAGAAACAATGTGGAGAGTGAACTGCTTACAGACAAATATAGAAAATATGTACAAGTGGATATTCAGCTCACAGTGCCTCCTGCTCTGCCTGAAAATGTTTGGGTCTTTTTAGCTATGTTTAATTTTATTTCTTTATGTTTTGCTGTCAGTAAATTGCATAAAAATGTATCACATGAATAAAAAAAAAATTAAGTGTGAAAGAATAGGATGCTTGAATATTCATCTATGCTTAGGTGAGATTTCGTCTCATTTGCTTTCATTTCCAGGGTTCACTTTTCAGCTTACATCCACACACATTTAGAGCTAAGCAGCAAAAGCAATTGAAAAAGACTTGATTAAAAGCAGATCCAGCCCAAGGCTGGGTTCCCACACGTTTATGAAAAGCCTGGAGAAGTCTGAAAATTGATTTGATCTTTTTTTTAAGCCCAGATAACTATGAAAAAGTAGTGAAATTTAAACACTTATTGCGTTATCTAAGAGATGAAAATGTATTTTGTAAAATTAAGTGCTTTTTAGGATAATTTATGCTCAAAGTACAGGGCAGAGGGGTAGGAAGAGATTCAAAATCAAAGCAAATCAACACAAAGGATCAGAGAAAAGGATCACAAAGGGTGCTTCACAGAAACTGTGTGTGTTACAGATTTAAAATGTTAAGACTAGATGCCTAACAAAGCTGTGGAATAGCCCTTTACTAGGACTCCAACATGTGCTGTGTTAAAGATTTGTGGAATCTGAGGTAAATCTTTTGTCCTCAAATGTCTCTACTGTTGTTTTTTTCTTTTGTTTTTGTTTTTATTTTATTTTTTTAAAGTTTCTATCTGAGACTAGAAAAGTGTGAAAATTTCAAAATTGATTTTTTTTTTTTTTTTAGAAATCCTGTTAACAAATGTTAATTTGGGGCCAGGTTTGATGTGTTTTCATGACCAGCCATAAAAAACTGAATCCCTGATATGTTCATAAGCTGAGTATATAAAGCATTATCTCTATTCAGACTTAATTAAATCATGAGCTAACATAAGTTTCTGATACCATTTCTTGTTGAAGCAACCAGGGGCCTGTTTGCCAATACCTCAGCTGTTCCTGCCATGAAGCTTCAAAAGAAGAAATGCCACAAAAGCTCTACAAGGCATACTGGTTTCATCTGTTTTGGAAAAAATGAGGATTTATCAGCCGAATATGTAAGCAAAGTTCAAACTACAGGAAACACAATGCACATTTAAATAATAAAAAAAAATTCCTTAATACTGGAGAAAGTACTTGTCCTAATGTCAGATTATTACATTAATATCAAGGGAATAATGTTTTATCATAAGTGAAATAATAATCAAACTAGATCAAAAATACCTGGTAAGATGTTTTTGCAGTGAAGGCCATTTTGTAGGGTATTTTGTAAATGAATATACAAATTAGAAGTGCATATACGGGTTGTGACAAACTTCCATGCTGAAAAGGTTTGTGGTGAAAGTTATTTTCAAACTTTATGGCAGCAATCCTGAGTTTATTTTTTGCGTCCAACCCGCTACTGGCTGCGGCTCAATATTTTGTGATCACACTGTGAATTCAGTTTATTATTTTATTTTCTGTCAGTTTTCGTTTTTGCTCCACAAACTGAACAAAGCATTCTTGGTGTAGATCCAGAAATGGCAGAGTTGTGTCCAAGAATAAGGCTGGACACATCATCGTGCTCTACCGTATTTTGACAGTGCACTCATTGCACTTAAACCTTTTAACCTCCAGTATTGTTTCTGACAAGCTCCGCCAAGCCACATGAAGGAAGTGGAACTGGACAGGTCAACTGCGGGACACGCTTTCTTGGGTGTGAGAGGAAAATGGAACAAAACAACTGTCATCAAAGTTCTGAAATAGCTTTGGAGTTTTCCAAAGCTCAGTGATGTTTTATGAAAAAATGTTTCATAATTTAACAGAAAAGTTGCTGCATTTTCAGTAAAAACTCTATCATATTGCCAAACTTTAAACTGATGTGATAGATCAGATCTTTAGGTCCCTGAGGGCGTATCCTGGTGCTGAGCAGACAGTGATGAAATATTCTGAAAATCAGAAGAAAACGTGTTTAATACAAATCTTAGCTTCAGAATGTGAGTCTGCTTCCTATCTGCAGTAATGTCCAGTGAAAGAAAAGGGGCATACATCAGCGAAGTTTGCAAATGAAACATTTAAGAAGTAAATTGTTTCTCCAATCCAGACTTCAGCTTTTTGTTAAATCCCATTCTGCTACAAATCTAGTTCCCCGTTTCTGGTTGAGTTATTTTGTATTTTTTTGCTTGTTTGTTTCTTTGCCTTTCGCAGACTGCAGATGGAGCTGCAGAGGAAGCTCACATATCAGGTAGAGGTGGAGATGTACCAAGATGTTTCAGACAAAAAAATCTATTTTTTATTGTCTTCCTTTCTAGATTATTAGACTTTTTATTAATTTATTTATTTTAATTGAGCCTTGCAACAAAATTTCACTCAATATGTATATTACAAATGTACGAATGACAATAAAGTCTGCCTTATTATCAGACTTTATTGACTTTATGGTTCCGATTTCTGAGATAGACAGAGATAGGAACCAGACAGAAATAGATTCCTATCTCTGTCTATCTCAGAGATAGGAACCATATTTGGCAGCTTTAAAGACCAGACATGTTTCCCCTGGAGATCTAACATGAGCTGTTGTTCTGACCATCTGTGCTACCTCGTCAGATTTTCCTACCGTAGCACGGATAAATAGCTAAGTCGGTGTAAGTCATTATCTGACGGTGCTTCGTGTCTAAAACTTACATCTGATGTTTACAAATCGAAAACTGTAGCAGGCTGTGTTAATGTTAAATATTATCATTTCTTATATCACATTTCTTTATGTGACGAGACTGAAGTGGAAACTTAGAAGCTTAAGTTATGCTCAGCAAAGCATTGGAACAATTTACACGACAAAAACACAAAAATATCACTTTCTTCATCAGAATATCCTACCCGTCTAAAATGAAAAAGGAGCCTTGGGGGCGTCGACAGCAGAGGGGGAATTTTAGGGGCCACTGGCACCAAGAGCCTGAAAGGAGTGTTTATCCACTGGTTTAACAAGTTGTCCAGTAAATACATTTATGAATATCTTTAAAACTGATTGTGAAACTGTTAAACTGATTTAAAATTTATTCAATTTTAAATTATTGTCCTGTGCAAGTTTTAAGAAAAATATAAATACAAATAGCTTTTGCTGAAGGATTGAGATCTTGGTATTATCAATCACTCTTTAGCAATTGCCTTATATCAGCAGACATTCTTTTTTTAAAAATGTTACCTATCATTGTTTCCTCAAGCAATGCTTTACAAATGTCACAGTTAAGACTTTTAAGTATGCATATAAAATGTGCAGCTATTCACATAATGCATTTAAAATAACTTATGCTTTATGGTATTTTCTTTGCAGACAAAGGCAATAGATAGTTAATTGAGAACTTTATGTGCTCTTCTGTAAGCAGATAAAAGCATGAAATATTAGAACAGTTCACTATATATTTCTCTGTTTTCTTAACTATGTGGGAGAGGACATAAGAGAAGGAAAAGTGGAAAAGGCAGAATTATTAAAGTAGATGTTTAAAGTATACTGTTGTCTTTCTCATTCATCCTGATTCTTTAGAGACTATGAAATGACCTTTTATTCATTGTGAGAGACTATATAGATACCCTTATGTCAATATTTAATTGATAGAGTGATTTATGACCTTAATAATTAATTGCTTTTAATTTCCTGTGACTGGAAGCCTCCCTCTCTTCCCCCTCCTTAAGAAAATGAACATTCTTTTGACATCTGGTTATCTCATCTTTGTGACACCTTGTTTTCGTAAACTCCTTCCCACCGCTATGAGTTTTGAGAAGAATACAATTAAGTATGAAAAATAATAAGCGTTAGAATAACCAAGAATAATATATAGTGTATACTATACCTAGAGAAATTTATTTGGAATGTTGTAATATCTCTGGTTTTAAACAGATCGTCTTCCTGATACACAGCATGAAAGGGAAGAGGGGTGACCTCTCCCCTTTCACCCAGTAGGAAAGGGGAGTTATACTGGTATAACTAAACTACTTATAACAGTAGTTTAGTTCTCTAAACTACTGGTATAAGTTTCATATCAATAGGACAATAGACAGGGGATTCCAATATTGTCAGGCTCAGACATTAAAATGCATCTTCTCCTATATTAACAGACTGGACAGTTAAGGGCGATATCAAATTTCCTACATAATGGACCTCTGTTTTCTCATGCTTCAAGAGCCGAACAAAATATTTTCAGCCAATCTGCAGACATTGAGCTAACAGTCACACCACAGAGCCGCAATATGTTAAACAATAGCGCTAGTTTGAAGATGACAAATTGCTATATTGTACTCCTGTTTACTCCCAAACTTTCTGCCAGCACACTGAAAATGGAAATGTGATTAATATGTATTCAGATTTGTTCGTCTCATTTTCCTGAAGATGAATTGAAAAGTTTTGAAGGAAAAAAAAGAAATTATATTGGGACAATGCAAATCATTTTGAAGAATAAACTGTTTCAGTTTTTTTTATTGGCAATAAAACATTTGTATTTTTAGCAGTTTCCCATGAAATCTTCAACAGAAGAAAAACCATGAGCCACAGCCAATAACGTCATGCTTACATGAACTTAATGATGCTAACATGCTGAGTTTTGTAGGATATATAAACTGTTAATCATCGCTACTTGTGAAGAAGGATAACAGTGTCTAATCAGCACTTCAGCTGACAGGAAAGTAATTATGTTTGCAAGTTTTTAGTCATAAAGCTGTCACTGTGAAGGGAGTAACGGTTTGGATTCATTCTCTTTCTGAAATTAATTTCTCTCTGAAGACGCATGAAAAATTATTCTCGCTAAAAATCACCTAATCTTTATTTGGAGAGCCTGAATCATACAGAAGACAGAATAAAGCGTTTTGCATTGAACATAAAAAAAAAAAATTACAATTCTAGATATTTTAAATAAAAATAATGGTATAAAAAAATAAAACAATTACAGTGAAATAGGAAAAGATATTGTGCATCTGAATTAAAACTGGAAATAGAAACATTTAAAATTTTAAAACTATTTTTGATGACGTTAAAAACATTACCAACTGCTTAATGGCCAAATGTGAAGCCAATATCTCAAAAACCCTATGAAGAGTTTGTCAAAGTTCAAGGTAGGTAAACATCAAAAGTGACCTTTAACCCAAGACTATACAGGTCAAAAAAGTCTGTACTTTCTTGGCTTGATAAGAATGTATCTTTGTACCAGATCTCTATGTAGCCTGTCTCAGCTTAGGGTCCGTTGTTGAGCCGTTTTGCTGTTTTGCCGTCCCCCTTTTAGATTTCATTAAAAACATTTGATTTCACAATTTTGGGCAAAGTTTGTTCAGTTTTCATATATGTTTAGGTCCCAAATTTCTGGTTTTAGAGACAGAAAAATAACAAATCCAGCAATTACAATAGGGCTTTGCAGCACTTTTGCTGCTCAGGTCTAAATACAGAAGAAACAATCAAACTCTCTCCCCGTTATGATCTTAATCAATAGAGTTTTAATCAAATCATTTTGTCAGTAATCAAATTAATCAGAGAGGCATTTCCAGGCGCGAGTCTCTGACTGGGTTGTGAGGAATTTCTGAATAGCAACGAGGATCAGATGCATTAATGCATAAATAAAACAGGACTGCATGCTGACAGCTTTCTCTTATCTCACAGATACACATGGACTCAGACATTCAGATTTCTGTTTATATCTTTAGGACTGGTTCACTGATTTTTAAATATCTTAAACTGTGACTCCAGTTATTTGCTGCTGGATTTGTTCCCCAGAACCGTGTCCATACAAAGGTGATGGTAAAGGCCTGACAAAAGGTGAATGACTGGTTTGGTGTGATTAGAGAGAAATCTGACTGAATATTTATAATCACAGGCTCAAAGACACTCATTTTCTAATGTGTGTTAAGAATGTCTTAACCTTTGTAGACTGAAATATTTTGGAGGTTCATTGATGGACTGTTAAGTGTTTCGTGGAAAGGAGTCATGTCTGCTCAGTTAATTCAAACCCAAAGCTTTAATTTATCTCAAAATGTAAACATCAGGTCTTGTTAAAACATACTGGTCTTTTTTTAATGCGGATTAAAAGCGAGAACGTCTGACTCATACAAAACTCCATCAATATGAAAATGTGAGAATTAAAAATCAAAGAGCATAATAACAAAATTTTTGGAGACGTGTCAGAGATCGTTGACTCTGTGTGTGTGTGTGTGTGTGTGTGTGTGTGTGTGTGTGTGTGTATGCGTGTGTGTGTGTGTGTAGTCTATAACCTGCATGTAATCTGTACGCATATATGTGCTGTTCCAGTGAATATTCTCTGCCGGCATCATTTTGACACATCATTGAAGTTTGAGGATAATATATCTTTGAAGCTGCAGGATATTTGACTTCTAAGCTCCTCCGAGAAACTCAAACAATTATTTCCAGACTTGATTTAGTCTTCCACCTTCATACGTGCCATTTACAGAGTTGCCATCACCTCTTTTGGGCCTTTCGTTGATCCTTGACACCTTTTTTCATTCTCACCTAGTCTATGTTGCTTTGAGGGCACCTGGTGTCATGAAATGGGCTATGGGGAGAAATAACAGAAAAATAACTGTTACAACCAGTGATTTATACACAGAGGGAAGAAAGGAGAATGACACAGTTTGCAGGTGAGGAGAGCAACACAGAGGGAACATTAATAATTAACACAAAGGAAGCTTAACTGGACACAAATAAACTACAAGGGGGAAACGATTAACACCAAACAAAGAGAATAAATCTAAATGCACTAAGAACAGGACACACACAAGAAATAGAAATTGAACTAAAAACAGCATTCCAGCAACTTTCAAACATTAATGAGCAAAGAGAAATGTATGTTCATAGTAAATAAGAAAGTACTATACACATAAAAACAACATAAAAACAGAAAAGGATACAGATCACTAATGTTTGCTGGATAATATCCTTGGTTTTACTGAATGTTTGAAAAATATTGTATTTCATGTAATAAAACAGGACATTATGGCACTGATTGGCTGAAACCTTTTCATTTTTAAGATAATGATTTACTATTATTATTATTGTTACATTTTTAGTGCGCTGCTATGCTTCTGCAATGAAGGATGAATTTACTTAAAGGCTTTTTATATGTCTTTACTAGTGCTGCTAAGACTGTATTTTAGTCATTTAAATGTCATGCAATAAAGTTTGTCGATGAGCTACTGAATTAGCATACAATAATGTAATTTAAACAGGACCTAGTGAAGTCTTCAGTTATCTCTTATTTCTTTATATTTTTTTCTCCAGTGCTCTCCTAAGAATCTCTGAATTTTTTTTGAAGTGGTCTGTTGTGACATTTCTTCAGGTTTTTTAAGGGTTTCCAAGGTTTTCTTTCTGCTTTGGATGCTTTCGCCTCAAACCACTTATTCGGTCCTGTTAGTTGAAGAAACATTTTTAACTCAGTTTCTTGAACAACTTAGTTAAAAATAACTCTGTAAAGCATTCAGACATTAAATAAATAAATAAATAAATAAATAAATAAATAAATAAATAAATAAATAAATAAATAAAAATTTAAAAAAAAACTTGAACTCAAGAAATGAACCATTATGTCAACAGACAATAGACTACTTTAAAAACCGACCATTTATCTTTGGGTTTAATTGCAAAAAAAAGATAACACAGTTTGAGTAAAAAATATAAATAAATACAGAGCACCAATAAGACTCATTTAAATAGGCACGGGAACTGGACTCACTTACAATTACAAATATCTACAGAGAAAACAACTGAATTTTTGTAAAGGTCGTGTACGGTAGATTTTGAGGTAATCAGAGCTCTTGAAAGCAAAAAATGACTTAGACAGTGTGAATCCCAAGCCATGCCAACAAAATTGATAAAGTAACATTAAGTCAATGTTTCTGTCTGACAGCAGCCAGCAGGTGCCAAGTTGAATCTGAGTATTTCTTATGCAGCTGGAAGACTTTCTACCACAGCCTGACATCTGATAATTACATCTGCAACAAGATGATTTGTCATTTTACAGGGCAGGAGACAGGAGGTGTGCAGCAGGAGATTTAAGTAATGTCTTCTCTATATCATCCAAAGTCCTGACAGAAGCTGTGAAGAGGCTCCAAAGTCAAAGGAATTTTTCAGATGTTCATTTAAACCGTCAGAAGAATACCCAACAATTACACATATGGTTAATTATTCCTAATACCTGACCAGTTTTAGGTTTGCCAAGTATCTCAGCTTAAACCTCAATGTAAGTGTGTAATTTCAGGTAGCACTCCTGCTGTGCATTAGTTCACATGAGGTAAGTCACAAGAACCTCAGGTCTCCCCCAAGTCTCCAGCTGATTGAGCTTCTCACCCAGTTCTCTGGGCGAACTGTTCCCTCTTCTGGTGAAAAGTAGAACTGCAAGATTGTAACGAGAAGGCGGTGGAATGAGTTGACAGTCTCAAGGTTTGCCAGGAAGCACTTGAACTACACTTTGAGGACCACGGATTTAGAATTACACATTATTTCTTGGCACTGAAAGGTCATGACACTGAATTTGACAATATATTTAAATGGCGAAAAAAAATATTTAGGAACAAATTAGAGCGGACAAATTGCGACAGACTGGCGACCTGTTCAGGGTGAACCCCGCCTCTCGCCCGGAACGCAGCTGGAGATAGGCACCAGCAACTCCCGACCCCATTAGGGAGAAGGGTGACGGAAAATGGATGGATGGATGGAAATTAGAGCAATGAACCCTCCTTCAAAAGACTATGTCTTTTTAATTCTTCAAAACAGTTTGAGTTTCAAATGTTTTGTTGTTTTTGAAAAACCAAATGAAAATGCATTTTGAGCTTGTTGCATTTTTTGCCATTAGATGTGATTTAGATTCATGTAAGTGTAAAAACCTCCTTTGAAAGATTGGGGAGACTGTTTCTTCAAAAATATTTTTTTTAATTCTGTAATAGTTCTAAAATCGTAAAAGTCAAGGAGGGTTTTTTTTTTCTTTTTTTATTTCCATGCACAATGAGGGACTTGCCTGCGGCACTGTTCATGCAAGAACTACCACTGTTTGCAAAAATGACTTAGTCAGTGAAGGCATGGTGGGCTTTTTAATAATGATAATAACAATAACACACAAAAATCTGCATACATTAGACATTAATGTGTCTTCACCTAACAAAAGGTTCATGTCAGGTTGCTATTTCACTAACCATGACCCCATCACTGATAAGAGGGTAATCGTGAAAAATAAGGATTCATAAAATGAACAAACTCACAGATTAGTTTAATTTCTATTTTTGTTTTTCTGTGGCAATAGTATTTAGGCGTATAATGGGACATTTGGTTACTCATGTTTCTATCTTATTTAAACAAAGCAAAGAAGCAAACACCATCATTTTTGTCCAATGGATGTAAAGTCTTGGCATGCAGGGACTGACAGCCAGGGTGAGAACATAATCACTGTTCAGTCTCACCCTATGGAGCATCTGGCATTAGAAAACCTCCTTTGCCACATTTTTGATGATGCTGAAGCTCAGCACTGCTGTCTTGTCAGTTGGTTATTGTGCTCTCATCATGCTGCTGGAAGCCAAATGGCTCCCCAGATTTCTGGGTTTTCTAAAATAAATCTGTGGAAACAGTTTTATTTAGTTTCAAATGAGCGAACATTATACTGATCCATGAGGAAAGGGGAAATAAAATAAAAGCTTGATTCTGTGTGCCTCACAACATAAAATTTAGATGGTAAAAACTTTATACCTAACAGCTGGTGTCGGCTTGTTAGTTGAAATGAATTCAGTGAGGTACTTCTTGTAGTTCTCTACCAGTCTCTGACATCTGCTTGAGGTCCCACCCATCACTTTGCATCTATGAGATGTTTGCAGGGGGTTTTGAATGTTCAACTTGTTTAAATTCACCCCACATTATCTCAGATCAAAGTCAGTTATTTGTTTGCACCCAGAAGTTTCCATTTCTTAATTCTAAGCCAATCACTGGTAGATTTAATTATATTTTCTGAGATAAAGTTATGTTTCAGGATCAAGTTGTTCTTCATATTTAACATGTCTTATGTTAGTGTCCAAATATTTCAAATTTACACCCACTAGTCCAAAAAGAATTACTCAAGAAGTCCAGGGGTTTCAATTACAAGAGATACACAAAAAGGTAATTTATAACATCCATTGTCTATTCACCCTTGTCCCTAATGGGGTCGGGAGTTGCTGGTGCCTATCTCCAGCTGCGTTCCGGGCGAGAGGCAGGGTTCACCCTGGACAGGTCGCCAGTCTGTCGCAGGGCAACACAGAAACAAATAGGACAAACAACCAAGCACACACACACTCACACCTGGGTCAAAATGCCAGCTAATGGTGTTAAGGGATGCTGATCACGGTGTGTAGGCCATGTTGCATGTGTTTTTTTTTTGTTTTTGTTTTTTTAATATACCTTTTCATTTATGGTTGTGCTAGGGCCTCTAGCTCAGTTTGAAAATTAATAGCTTGTTTGAAAAGAATATTTTAATAAAGTGTACAATTCCCATCCAAAAACAAAGCAATAATTGCTCAAGCTTAAATGTGAATACAATGAAGATTTATGTGCCGATTTGTTCTCTGGCTACAATATGCCACAGTAAGCATGTGCATTTGTGACAAAAAATTATATCAAAGAAACACATAGACATAATTTCAACTGTGCACTTTAGTGAGTTGTGCAGCAGCTGTTTATAGCGTCAGTGAATGGAAGCTGTTAGAAATCCACCTTTTCTAACCATAATCAGATTGTGTTTAACTCCATTTCAGTAATGTTATTCCAAGAAAATCATGTTTGCTCTTTATTATTCTTGAATGGACATTTTCTGAAAGGATCCAGTTGTCAGCTTTTGTATGCTATGAATCAGTAGTCAAAAGCACTATTTAAAACCCCAAAACGAACAATGTCTATCAGGTGATTATCAGTTTTTCCTCAGTCAGATACTGTATAAAAGATTTAAAAGATTTTTTGGCACATTAGACCACTAACATTACATTTCTTGTCTTGTGAAAAAAAGTGGTCCAATCATAACCTTCCTCATCCTGTACATGCAAAATACAGCAAGTCTGCACAATGAAAATGTTCTTTCCATTTATGGGTAGTTGGTCTGCCAGAGTTTAAACTTAGGTTATCCTCCATTTATATTCCATCCATTTAATGTATATCATTTAATGTTTTTATTTAACACATTTGTGTCTTGGAGTTACGTTATCAAAACAGTGGCCTAAATTCTTATTGTCTAATGACCATAATTAGTCTTGAACTAAATTTTTATAATTTAATTCTTAATTCTAAAAAAAAAAATTCTAGCCTTAGTCTAAAACACATCCAACAATGACAAGTGAAGTTAAGCAAAGCATTTTATTGCAAGTATTAGTCAAAGATACACTTCAAACTGAAGCAAAGCAACACTAAAAAGGGCAACAAACTATATGAGGGTTACAAAAGAAAGACATTTAAAACTCAAAGGAATAGAGCTGTTGGTACAACAGAGCCTTTGCAAAATACTGAGACATGGATCGTCCGTTTTTTTGTGACTGCTCAACATGTATGTCTGTTTGCTGGTGCCTCACTCAGAAGTATCAGAGCCCAGGATCTCTAATTTGCTACAGTGAAGACAAAAATAAGGATATTCAAGCAATCAGAGTATACAATGTTTTTCAAATCCTTGGCCACTGTTATTCATCTGTCGTCAAACCATCAAGTGTGTACAAGGTAAACGGCATCAGGAGCCTAATCTCATCTGCAATATTTGGTTTGAAATCTGCTGGAATGCAAAAAAAAACAAAAAGAAAAAGGTGAAATGTGGGCTGAGGGAGTAAACATTCTGGTAAACATTTATTATACCAAAGATAATTTGGTTTAAAGGACAAAAGGGCCTATTTGCTTTGGAATATGTTTGACAAAACTTGAAAAGGTCCATGTCTCTGATCCTCCTGCAGGCTCAGGAGTAAGCAATAAAAAATAAAATAAAAAAAAAAAATAAAAAAAATAAAAAAAGTCACTACAACACAATTCATCCTTGGTTTATAGTACAGGCACAGGTCTCTGTTATCCAGTAGGCGAGGGGAACCTCATGGTTCTCTAAGGCCAAGGTCAAACTGTATCTGAAAATACTGTTCTTTGGATTTGTCATCAGTGATGAGACAATAATTGGTTGTAAAAAAGAAAAAAATCTAATTAAATGATTATATCATTATCCTGAAGCAGAGAGTGCTGCTCATCAGGTGGAAACAAATGCTAAGAAGGGTTTCCAAATGCCGTTTGACCCAGACTTGGTTTCTATTCTGCCAAAAGCATTATGTAAAAAGCTTACACTTCAGAGTTCTCCAAAAAAATAAAAATAAAAAATCAATCCATGTTAGTGGTTTCTGTGTGAAGTGAGCAGAGATGAGGACACCAGTTCTGAAGTCATGACAGATCAAGTACGCAGGCTAGATTACTTGGTAGGCCGCCCAGGAAAAGGCTTTGCAAGGTCAACTCTGTAAGAATGCATTTAAGGCTCAGGCATGTCTTCTCTTGTGGAATGAGACCTGTTCCTGCTGTAAAATATTCTGGCACCAGAAAGGAGACAATTTTAAGAGAATAGAAGCTAAGCCAACTTAAAATAAAAAAATATATAATAATTCAACATGACCCCAAAAATATTGCCTTTCAGATAACTTTCCTTCCTACCCCCCACACCACTTGTCCCTTACATGGCTAACGTACCAATTAGCAGCTTGGGATGAAAATAAAAGTCAGCTTTTGACACTCTGGTCAGTGTGGTTGAAAAATGGTTCCCTTCGTCAGAGATCAGCTATATGTGGGGGAGGGGGAAATTGCCCTCTTGGGTGGTGTTAAAAAAAAAAAAAAAAAAGTCAAAGCAGAAGATAATGAATAACTAGAAGAGTGAGCCCGTTGCACGGCTGTTACAAGGCAAATCTTTCCTTAACCTCATACCCCCTTGACGTATTGTTGTGCTTGCTTGTCTAAGAGAATAAGGCATCAACATTTAAGGGGAGCGGCTTAAAGAAAAGAAAAAGGGCATCTTCCTCTTAGCTCCACCCCCCCCCCACCACACTGCGAAAACGATGCGGAGACTCCAGCCGCTTCAACGCGCTTTCAATAAATACACTATAAAATATTCCGCATATATATTTCATATATGTATATATTTATATATATATATATATTGAAAGAACACATTTAAATAGGACAACAAAAGTCGGCTCAAGAACAATCTTTTTTTTAAATCAAATAAGTGTTAAGACAAAACAGAATATTTTGTTTTTCTTTTAATATTTTTTTACAGTTATAACTATTCTGACTCTAAAACAGTTACCGTATAAGAATATCGCAATCAGGCATTACTCAAGCATTATATGTCATAATAAAAGCCATTTGCAGTTTTCTTTCATGTAGTATAACATATGCAGCATACCAAGGTAAATGAGGTGCAGTGTTTTGAGATTTTTTTGTAATAAAAAGATTCAACCCTCCTCCTCCTGTCCCCTCCCTCCCCCTCGGAAAGAGATGTCCCTCGGTTTTTAGTTGTTGCCATAGCGGCTTGAGACGAGGAGGACTGCGTTGGGCACTCGTTCCCTCCATCAGAGACAACATACACAGGCAGGGTGTTGCATTGCGATGAAAAAAATGCCACAGGTTGTTGTCTACTGCTACATCAGGTGGGCATCAAGTATAAAATCTCAATACTGACACAGAACCTGGTTTTCTCACGGTTAGCTAAAAGGACACTTGACTATTTTTTCCCAGCTTATTCAAGCATATTGAGATCTTATTCGTCTTGCTTTCCTCAGTCGGAGAGAAACCATTTGAGAACATGATGTTTGTCAGTGCAAAATTTGCTTCTACATTTTAGGCCCAACAAACTGTTAATTGATGCCCAGCTGTGGCTATAGCGATGTATTGAGTGGCAGTTTCTGAGAGGAAACAGACACAAGAGAGAAGGCAGACTCAACCGAGCCAAACGAAGCCAAATGAGGCACATCTTAAAGAACCGAGCGACGGGTTGGATTTTCTCCAAGCCGGAAGGAAAAATGGAGAAACAGGAACTGAAACCTCTTGGCTATATAGAGTGAGAGTGGCAGTCTCTAAAGTGCTGTGCTAAGTTCATCGCTCGTGATCAGGGGGCCGTAAAAGCGTCAACGAAACGATCCCCGCCGCCACCCATGCTCGATCCACGCGAACCGACCCTCAACCACATCCCACTCTCCCAATGAACTTCTGGTCCAAGACACCGAACGTCCTACAAAGATCTACTTGGCATTATATCCTCCTATTCTACAGTCTCACTGTCTCGGTACATTGACTTCCTGTTTGGATTGCCAACAAACACTTGGAGAGTAGTAAAGTGGCCACCGCAGAGGAGATTTCATAAGTTCAGCTTTACATTTTCACATAACAGCACCATCGAGAGGAAAGGCACTTTCAGTGGACTTCTTCTCACTTCTTTGCTACCTCCCTGAAACAAGCATAGCAACCAAAACCAGGTGAACCTATCAATTACTACAAAAAGGTTAAATGTAGCTACTTCTACAACACAAAAAATGGAAAACTTTATCTTCTACAGAGAAATCTAAGATAATTAGATGTTTCATTCTTTATTTTGTGCACCAAACTATTTCAAATCAAATAACATTTTTAAAAAGAGTAAAAAGGAAATGTTGGTTTCAGAAAAAAATAAAAATACAACTGAGCATTTACATCAGCAGGCCTGAAATGTTCTGGTTGTATTTGCAAGGACCAGCTGATAGCATTAAAACATAAGACAGGCAAACACATTCGCCATGTAAACATGTGTTCAATTGCCCTCAACATGCTTTTCAGCCTAACGAGATACAATCCTCCTCCTTCTTCTGCCATGCACTCATTTGTTCAACTTCCAACAGAACCTACCGCATAAAGCTCTCACTGATCATTTAAAAGTCTTTCCAAAAACATGCATACTTGAAATCTCCGGAAAGCCCACTAAATTGTCCTTCGGTTTCAACCTTTCATTTCCCGAGTGGGGGGATTGTACGGCCAGTGAATGTAGTCCTTCAGCATAGAGGAGAACCTTTATTTAGGTGTAAAAAATGAGATTACAGGCTTTGTCACACTGATTTGCCGGTAGGCCAACGCTCTGGTCATGGAAGGGGCTTGAGGCCAGTTTCTGGAACAGGGGTTGCAGTGCGACGCAAATCCTTAGAGGATTTAACTCAAAGGAACTGAAAACTATGGCTCAATTGTTAATTTATTTCCTTGATCATGTGGATTTGAAATGGATCGCAAAAATTGCTCTACCCAGTCAACACATTCAAAGGTATCAACAGCAAACTATTGACTACTGACTCTTCTGTCCTGAAATAAAATCTGCTCAGAGCATGCCAACATCATTTCATTTACTTTTCCAGCTGTGAGAAAAAAAATTAGAAGAGCATTAAGCATCTTGCAAGCTTATTTTTTTTTCTTTTAGCCAAACATCAAAGAAAGCGGTGGCTGAAGTCCACATCCCTACCGATAATAATCCAAACACATCACTAGGTCCAACAACCCCACCGCTTTTCATACAGGTACTACACATCTACACACCGACACAGGAACAAGTCAACAGTCAGCTGCAATAATTCAACTTTGTTATATCTTTTTAACCTTTACTTATGATACATTAATTACTAAGATTAATAATTAGACTACATCTTTTCTGTTAGCAAAAATAAGTGGTGTGCATTACAGAACTTAAAATGTACAAATATATTTCATAATCTGGCTTTTTAAAAAAGTACTAATGAAATAATGAAGGCTCAAAACACACTGGCCTCCAGACTGCAAGGCTGCGACAGTGGAGGCAGAACTCTACATTATACCTCAGTGTTCAAAGGAACGTCTGCCGTTGTACCGTTCACAAGATCTCAAACCCCAAAAATCTAACCTTAAATTATTTGTAAATCTACTCTTTGCATCAACCATAGCAAAAGCACCTTATCCTGTCCTTCCATTCTGAGGTTTTCTTTTTTTTTCCCCCCCTCACCCTAACCTGCTTATTTAGAGTCTCATGCACAGAGGCTCAGATTCAAACTCTTAGAGTAGCACCGTGCTTGTGTTACATTTAGAAACACATGCTTCTTTTAGTGCAGATAACTTTTTAAAAACATGTTCCTGAACAAGCTTCAGGTCTTCAACGGAGAGGAGGAGTAATGTGGGGACCGCACTGAAAATCACAATCATCAACCCAAGCCCAGAGGTGTATGGTGGGATCACAGTTTTTTTCATTGCTGAAATGCCTCTGTGGCAGCAACAGAGGGAGCCACACACCAACCATTTAAAATTAGATGGCAGCGCTAATGCTGCCATATTGGAGACGTTGTTTGCACCAATAAGGCACATCTGATGTGTGAAAAAGTCCTCGGTGACCAAATAGCCACAAATCCCCTACATTAACTCCTCTGCTCTGTTTTCAGGCCATTTCCTATTCAGGGCCAGTTAAATGGGCAGGATTTACACCTGGCTTACATCTTCCACAAAAAGTTTCCTGAAAGTCTCTTGTTTCATGACAAGTTTAACTCCATACCCATAAATCCAGTCCAATATTTTAAAAGCCCACTGTAGCATCTGGATTCATGTCTTGTGAATACTAATTAGAAACTAAAGGTCAGCTCTAAAGGAAAGCTAATAGCTAACAAAAGAGAAAAAAGGGAATAAATATTTTGATCTATAGTCATTTTAAATTAGATGTATAGACAAGTCAGATGGCTGTGGAGAAAAATAACAGGCATCAGGTGAAAGTTTCTGCTTGTGACTTCTTTAACTGATTGAAATGAGATTCTTAAAGTTTTTTTTTTTTTTTATTAAAGATTTCTGCCAGGCACTTGAATACTTATTCTATATGGCCTTTACACTCCACTTTGCTGCCATCTGTTGAGAATCTTTGAAAAAAAAAAATCTCAAACACAATTATGTTTGGGAGTTTTAAAATCAATTATACTCTGAAGCTATAGTGGTGCATAAATTTCTTCAGTTCAAGTTGAAACATAATAATCACCATAACTGTGGATGCACCATTTTCACACAACAGCAACGGGTGACAAATAAAAATAATAATTACTGCCTCTTTAATTCAGAGGAGCAACAAAATAAGTGCCTTAGAAGTGGGCAAACTTTTCATTGAAATATTAAATTTATGAGACATTTAAATCCCCTAGAATCCTCTTCCCTTCGTTCAGCTGATTATTGCACTAAAGGAAACCATTGTCACAATCAAATTATCCACCATCTTGAACAGGGAAAATGCAAGATAAAGCACTGAGGAAAACGAATGCACGATGATTGCTAAGAATGCGAACAACACTTACATAATTCATTAAAAAGGACAAAACAATAGTTTTCCGCTGCATGCAGATGAAATGACTGGATTAAAAAACAGTGTTATACTTAAAGATACATGGCTGCAATTCAGCATTTTTTCCTTTAGATCAGCCAATAAAAACTGCCCCAGTTCAAACCTGACAACTGACTATTACAATAAATCATAAATCATCTAAAACGTTGCAAGACGACTTCTCATTGTGACTTTTAGAGGGCATTTATACCTCGTCGCCAACAGATGGCAGTGTGCTCAAAAAACATTTGTCTTCATTAAAGTGATACACTGGGGAGAAGTGACAGAAAGGGGGAGAAAAGTGGCAATGTGACGGACCTGTGGTCCATTAAAGTACACTCCGAATAATCATCTCTCTTGTTTCAAACCTCAGGGAGTATCGACAAACTACAGTAAAACTGAAAGAATGTAAAAGTGCTGCTGCTCAAACTGACTTGAGGTACTAGAGATGGTGCAGGATGAGACCATTAGGAAGGTCTGTGCCGAAGGAGGGGAAAAGAAAAGAAACAAAAACACCCACAAGGTCACGAACAAGGAAAGAAAAGATAGGAGGGGCCTGGAAATGGTGGGAATAAACTAGTTGGCTGGTTTAATATTGCATAATAGTGCTGAGTGTCTGTCTTGTTTGTCTTTAAAGCAGCGTTTGAATCCTCAGTCCAGTGTAGGGCTGCCTCTTCCCCTCCCTCCTCCCTGCTCTCTCTTCTGCACAGTGTCAGGTCCGCATTGACTCGGCATGTTGGGGGCGGGGGGCTGGGCATGCACCTATGAGGACTCCTCAACTGGCAAACCAGGCGTGCATGGTTGTTTTTGTGTTTGTATGTTAAAGGTGATCATGGTTTGGGGAGGGATGTTTGCTCAGGCGAAGTACATGGTCCTCAGGGTGTCGTGATGAATCTGAACAGCTTTGGCCAGCGCCTGGGGGTCGCGACCGTTACTCTGACCCGATACATGGCTGCCTTCGGCACTGAGGAGAGAAGAACAAACCAATTGTGTTTGTCTACAAACGTATGTCTGAATATGGCGCAAAAAAACTTTTTTTTTTTTTTTTTAGAGGTTACTTGCTCGTCTTACCTGTCATGCTCTTTGTCCACCAAATGGTAGCGGGCACGGAAGGCCACCAGGTGGGCATAATAGGCGGGTGCAGGGATGGAGACAGAACGGGTACAGCGCACGTAGGTGTGGCACAACTGGTAGGTGAGCAGCTGGAACTCGTCAGCAGTAAAACAATTGTCATCCCACAATACATGGTAGTGGGAAGGTCGGCTGGTGCCCTGAGAAGGGACAATTAAATGGTAGAGATATGTAATTACTAGATTTTAACCGCAAAAAAAAGTAAAAAAAAAAAAAAAAAAAAAAAACTCCCACAAAGGAACTAGAAAGATTTTCAGTCCAATATTGGTTAGATAACGACTCTGAGATTTTAGTAGATTACAAAGACAGAAGGTCAAACATCTGCATTATGAGGACAAGATATGATTTTTAAAAGCAGTATTGGATTATTATTGATTATTGATAATGAATATTGATTAATCGTTAATTGGAGTACACAGACTGAAAAAAGGCCATTTTCTGAAAAAACAACACACTCAGAAAAGCAATTAAGTTGAAATTGTACAAAAAAATATTCATATTTGGCATTTGTCTGTAAATATGTTCTACCCGGAACTCAACAAGTAGCAAAGTTTTTGTTTCACGTGGTTCAAGTTCTACAAAACAAAAACCCTTTATATTAAGCTGCGTTTTTGGCTGTTCAATTGTTAATCAGTTACTCAAAAAATGGTCAACAAATCACCCCTACACTGTAGTTATGTTAATTTGAGTAGAAAGGGCTGAACTTCTTACAAATAAGAAGTATTTTTGTTAGTTGAAGATATAGCTTTTGCTACAAATGATTAAGTATAAGCTAAAGGAATAACATGCTATTGCATTTTATCCAAGAAAATATTTTTTATTATTTTTAAAAATGAACTGAATCATTTGCCGTTTTGCATTTTTATGCATTTCTAATGCTGTATAAAAAACTTAAATGAAAAATATGCAGAATGTGCAATTTTTTTTATCCAACTAATCGATTGTCAGAATAATTGATAGATTAATCGGTAATAAAATAAGTTCCAGACCCACATTGTATATTGAAAACTGAAAGTATAAATTTTTTAACACAACTTCATAAAGTAAATGTCAACCACAACTTAAACTTCAAATTGTCCAAAACATGATACAGGAGTCATTTTATCTACATCAAATAATAAAAGCAATGTGATTTTTAATCACAGCCTTTGAATTGATTCACATAATAACAAATTTGTGCAAAACTGCACTAACCTGTATTCCAGCGTGACTGCAGAGGTAAAAATCAAACTCGTAGGGATGAGTGATGTCTGTATCCACAGTAGTACCAGCAGGAATGTTTCCACTGCGTCCAACCTAGCAAAGGATTTAGTCACTCTCAGTTATTCTATGCTAAGAATTTTACTATTAGGAGAAAAACTAAACAAAAACCAACAGCACATCTAGGAGGCACTCAATACGATGACATATTTCAAATAGTAAAAGTTAAAAACAGAGACAGTTCAAGGAGCAACAAAGGCAGACAACAAAAACAACCAATTAAAATCCCAGTGCCCTTGAGAGCCTAATGCTCTGTCTGAGAGTCTATGGAGAAAATAAGGTTATTATAGCTTCAGCTCAGTCAGGAGACCTTGAGTACCACTCCAGAGTGATTGGTGATGGCCTTAATGCTTTAATCGAACGCAATTACTCAGGTCAGGAGGGTTAATAATCCAGTCATTTGAAAAAAAGAGACAAATAAAGAAGCATGTTTTCACTACTTACCCTCACCATCCTAATTAACAGAGTAAACCAGAATTACCTCCTAATAGTTAAAACGCTTCAAGAACCAGCGAGGTTGAGGTTTGTTTCCCTGTTAAACTACAGAGACACTCTTTTTTCTCTATCTTGCCGAGATTGCACTTCCTAGACTAAACATTGAAAAAGAATGACCTGGTAAACACAATGCTTCTTTCTCATCATTGCTGCTGTGAGAGCAAATAAATAAAAGGACTTAATATGATAAAGAGTTTTAGGTTGGGACTTACTCTCTCGTTGCGGTCGGCACAGAAGAGGCGAGTATGGTGGCGTTTTTGCACAACAATGTAGGTGATGCCTGGCTGGTACTCCTTCTCCAGGCTGATGCAGGCCTCCCGGATGGCCAGCAGCTCATAGTACAGCACCTGATGAATAAAATGTATCCAGCTTAAACTTTCAGTTAGAGGAACGAAAACATACAGAAGTACTCTCAAATCTTAAAATTAAGCTCAAATAAAGATAAATCCACAATGTGCACCAAATGTTTCCCGTAGATGATACAAATGCAACACTATGAGTCGCTGTTAGTCTTCATTGTGAGTTTTGGTTCTAACAGAGCAAACAGCCAACAATATTACAGGCAAGCCAAGTACACTGCCTGGCCAAAATAAAAGTCGCCACCAAAAAATGGTCACACTCTCTAATATTTTGTTGGACAGCCTTTACCTTTGATTACAGCCCGCATTCGCTGTGGCATTGTTTCAATAAGCTTCTGAAGTGTCACAAGATTTATTTCCATCCAGTGTTGCATTAATTTTTCACCAAGATCTTGTATCGATGATGGGAGAGTCTGACCACTGCGCACAGCCTTCTCCAGCACATCCCAAAGATTCTCAATGGGGTTAAGGTCTGGACTCTGTGGTGGCCAATCCATGTGTGAAAAAGATGTCTCATGCTCCCTGAACCATTCTTTCACAATTTTAGCCCGATGAATCCTGGCATTGCCATCTTGGAATATGCCCGTTTCATTTGGGAAGAAAAAAAATCCATTGATGGAATAACCTGGTCATTCAGTATATTCAGGTAGTCAGCTGACCTCATTCTTTGGGCACACAATGTTGCTGAACCTAGACCTGACCAACTGCAGCAATCCCAGATCATAATACTGCCCCCACAGGCTTGTACAGTAGGCACTAGGGATGATGAGTGCATCACTTCACCTGCCTCTCTTCTTACCCTGAGGTAACCCTGTCCCATCACTCTGGAACAGGGTAAATCTGGACTCATCAGACCACATGACCCTCTTCCATTCCTCCAGAATCCAATCTTCATGCTCCCTAGCAAACTGAACATGGCAATGATTTGACCCTTCTTGAACAGACTAACATCTTTTCCACGACCACAGGATGTGTCTTTTGCCATGGTTGTTTAAGAAATGAGGAGTTACTCATTGCATCAGCTGGGGTTAAATAACTTGTTGCCAGCTGAAATATAATCGCCTATGCAGGAATTATCCAAAAGGAGGCTTGTACCTATTTGCTTAGTTAAATCCAGGTGGCGACTTTTATTTTGGCCAGGCAGTGTATAATATAATCTCAAGGCTGCAGCAGCTGCAGCACTGATCAGCAAAGCACGACTAGCAGCTGTTACCTCCACACAGTGATGCGATCAGTGGAATATTTACAAATGCAGAGGTCTGGTAAAGCAACTGCAATAATCTAAACACATTTTATATAAGGAAGTTCTCCCATTTTTATTGATTATTATTTTGCAGCTTTCATAGTCACTTAACAGCCATGTTATCCAAAAATGGATAACTTAGTAGAAAACATTTCATTTGAGTTCTATGTTTTTAGATTTAAAATTCTGTCACATGAAAAGTTTAAAATGTTATGTGACTGTTGGTAATATTAGCAATTATCACATGAAACAGAAATTTGCTTATTTAACAATAGATGGTCTAAAAACAAAGAAAAAGAAACACCCAAGATTAAAATGTTCCAATGTACAAATATGTTATAAAATATGTTGTAAAGACAACAATAGGAAAAAGCTACTGAACAGTTTTTACATTTGGGTTTCAATTAATAATTAGCAAGATTAAAGGCAAAACAAACCAGGGAAATCCTCTTTCAGCTATAACAGATTATCCTGGGATAAATCCAAAACCCTGGAGCAACAGATTATTTTTCTGTTATGTTTTGTTATTCTTCTAAGTAAAATTTGAAGAAGTTTGTCAAAGGGAGCGCACCTGTCTGAACTGGCCTTCTGAAACCCCGTCCCTGTAAAAAATGATTCTGGTGGGCTTGTAGCGGGTCGACTTGTAGAATTGGATGAGCAGCTCCCGCACCATGGAGGCCAGATCCTGGATGACCTCCTGCCGGGGTCTCTGGACACGCACCGTGGCACAGTACCTGCTGGGGTGGGCGTCCATACTACCAACCACCTGAGAGGGAACATTTGAGAGAGGAGTAGTGATGATGAAACACAGGAAGGGGGAAAAAAAAGAGAAAGAGATCAAGAGAAACAAACAGGAAAATGTCCAAATAGACATGAAACTAACCGCTGCAATCGAAGGCTTCTTCCCATCACCAGCTGGTGGATGTGTAACATCTGCCCCCAAGAAGATAACTGGTTGCTGAAACACTGATGGCCTAAAAAAACACAACATCAGATTAATCAGAGATATTTCAAACAAACTGTGAAGGAAGGGTGTGAAAATTCATTATGACCAACCGTTGGTGAGGAACCAGGATGTTGTTTATTCCTCCCAGCTTCACGTTGATCTTCAGGCAGAGGTTGGAGAGAGTCTGAGGTGACGTCTTCACTACATTCTTCACCTGAACACACTGAGTCGCCATGCCCAGGAGGGTGTCTCCCACTCGCTTCACTTCAGCTTTGGATGATTGAACACAGAAGTGCACTTTAAATGATCTTGTACAGTTTTTAGTGCTGGTTTATCACATAAAAGTATTCAACGTAATTTTCATATTACAGCCATATATTCCAGGTATTTGATTGGGAATTTTTGTAAGAACACAGTGTAGAGCATCATGAAGTGGAAGAAAAAAAGATTATGTCAATACTTTGTACAATTTTGCTGCAGTCGTATTCTTTCAGGTTACACCTCTACCAGCTTTCTATATCTACAGACTGAAAAATGTTGCTCTGAAAAAGAACCCAATATCATTTAGATTGTCTGAAGACAAATGCAGATTTGGAGTGAGGTCTGTACTTTGATTGGGCCATTCTAGCACATGAATATGTAAATCAGGCCTCATGTTTAGAGTTTTTGTTTTACTGACAAGTGAACATCCATTATTGCCTTTCACAGTGTTGAACCTAAAATGTCATAGTAACATAATTTAAAATGTAGCTGTCAAACAACTGAAAAAAAATGAAGAAAAGTTGAAAGCTAGAAATGACAACTGTTTAATGAACTCAAGTTTAAGCAGAGACTCAAAGTGAAATATCAGGTGAAGGTTAGACTGCTCACAGCTTTGTAGGAACTGTCTGCATAGCTATTTGCATTTAAATAAAAAAATGCTTATATTTTAATAGTTTTCTAACCATAGACCGGAGTCTTTCCAGGCAGGATGACAATGATGAGCTGCAGTCCTGCGTAGGTGTTCTTCAGGTGTCTGAACATCGGCTCCACACTGTCGGCCCCCTGGGCGTACTTACAGAAGCACGGCTGGCCTTGGATGGGCATCCCAGCATCCTTTGAGATTTTACGTAGCTGGTCTGTGAAACCCCTGCAAGCAAGATTGAACGATTAAAAAAAAAAATCACTGAGGAACATGGATCTAAAAATATCAGATCATCAAGGCCAAAATAAATTTAACATCTACTCCTGTAGTGTTTAAAGTGATGCACTTTTCTTCCTTAGATGTCAGACTGAGGAAGCAGCCTTACTTGAGAATTTCTTCCCGGCACTGTCTTTGTGTGGCGAAGCAGGCAATGGCCCACATCTTTATCTCCACTCCAGTGTGGAACTGCTTCCCCCTCATGTCCCAAACCCCATGGCTGGGTGTGGCTACCGTGCGGTTCTGAAACGACATCACAAACTCAACACATGGACTGAAGATTAAGTGAGCAAAAAATGTTCAGAAGACTCACTTGAACAGACAAACAACAGTGACAACACGGGGAAAAAGAAGCACTACACTCATGCACCCACCAACTACATCACTTATTCACTGGAGCTTACACTGAGACAAACAATAGCTGGTGAAAGTTGTCAAATAGCTTGAACTTTACCACATTGTATCGCATTAACTTCTATTCTTGAGGATTTTATGTCTGGAAACTTTTTAGATTTTTCTTAATTTTGAAAACAGTTTTTTTTCCCCCCACTTCACATTTGATTTGTGTTGGTCCATGACATAAAATCCCAGAAAACAGAGAAATTTAGCACTGTAACTTGAAAAAATGAATTCAATAATAAATAAAAGGATTAAAGGATTCTAAAATAAGATTTTAAATTCAAATGTCATATTAGCTTATTGAAATGAACTCTAAATGTTGGTATATTGCTAGTGTGATGCAATATAGCGTGTGAGAAGCAAATTTTGGGTGTGCGTGAATAAAAAAAAAAGGTGTGTTTCCTCCAGTAAGATAAACAAATGTTAATCCAAAATGTAGTTCAGTCTCAATAGGCTGCCTTTCCAGTTTATCCTAACTAAATAAATCTGTTTCGTGTCATCTATGCAGACAAGCATTAATGCCAAGATGCTGGGAAATACACCAGTCAAACATAATTTGGGAATCCAAAACAATTTTTCTCATACTTAATTTCATAATTTGAGTCTAATCAATCAGTCAAATCAAATTTGTATAGCACATTTCAGCAGCAAGGCATTTCAAGGAAAACTTTGGATCTAGAAACCTTTTTTTAATTATATAAATTGGATTAAAGGTTACACTACTGAGACTCAACCAGGGCAAAACAAACAAAAAAAAAACATCAAATACAAATAGAAGCCAATGATTAGTTCCCCACAGAGACAGAGGGGCAGAGCGTGTCAGACAAACAGAGAGAATGGGCGTGATTTAAAAGAAGGGTACCATAAAGTGCTCAGTGCTCACCCTGCCGCCGTACTGCAGCATGGGGGCGGGTAGCACTCGCCCCGTCACATGAGCCATCTCGTCACGCACTTTGAACTGGAACTCCTGCACAAATGGGTCTGCCTCGTAGTTGGCACTTCGCACCTGCAGGAAAAGGAGGCAAGGGATTAATGGTAAACAGGGTTGAGGCCGGGCATGTAATCACTGCATAAAAACACCTGGAGACTGACAGAAACAGAACTCAATCTAACCATTTTCACTATCGTAGTGAAAAATATCAGGAGTCTTTACGATTATATCTTCATCTTCTACAGGATTCATTATGCAGTTCTCACAGACACACCTTATCAGGCTGAATCTCTTTTTCATCATGTAAGTTTCAATCAGTAGAGCATGAAAACGCGTCCTGTTTGAAACAATCTCCTCCGCTCTAATCTAGCCATTTTTATTTTCAGAGAACAGCTGGGGAGTGTAATAAGGTAACAGCACATTTACAATGTGTATTGTTAATCCAGTGGAAGCCTTGGGCAATCAGTGCAGTTTTTCAGCCTCTCTTATAAACAACATGCTGTTGAGAGAGTCGCAGACTTACATTAAAGCCATTTAGGCTGGGGCATTTTTCTGACCTTGGGCAGATCTGTGCTGTAATTGCCAAATGTGATGGAGAAGCACAGAGACATGCCTCCCATAATAACACAAAATGAGAACAAGGGAGAGTGAGGTGATTATAAAACCAGTAATTTACCACAAAGATGGGCAGAGAGTATTATGGAGCCGAAGATGTGGAACTTCCATTAATTAGCTTCTGTTCAAATATTCTATAGTAGAACTAGATAGTGCTAAGACTTACTGCAGAGAGAAAACATGCTGACAATTTAGTCTAATTTTTGTCAAACATTTCATAAATCTTCCCGATAAAATCTTTTCGTATGGCGCAACGCAACAGAGGCTTTTTATTCTATTCAATTTCATGTCAAGCTAATCAATCGTCCGATAATTAGAAGCTGTCAATTTTCCTTTCATTTCTTCCAACCAAAGATCTGAACAAATAACAAAAACACAAATTTTTTTGTACTAATTATACATATCAAAACTGAGAACTCCCACTATTTTAGTTCCTACACACAGAATAATCCCTTCTTCTCATAACTAAAACTTGGCAAAAAAACTATCTGCGATATAATATACTACTAATAATGACATATATATATATTTTTTTTTTTTTGTATTATTATTATACAATACTAATAATCTGGATTATTACCATCATTAGTTAGTATAAAATTAAGATAACTTTATAATTACTTCACTTTCTTTGGTAGTCAAACTTGTCCCTTTATCAAATATTTACTGTAGTCAGTTTTCGTTTTATTTATTTGTGAAATTAAAATAAAATGAACACAGCTCATTGAGTCTCCATTACTGCCTGTAGCCATAAAAGGCCAGCTCAATTGATATAAATGAGGCTTCTTCTGGCCAATAGTGGTAAGACTTATTGCCAATTTTCTTGACGTCTCCTCTGAAGATTCAGATATTGGCAGATTCCTCTTTTTTATTTCTTAAAGACTAAAACATGAAAGAGAAAACACATTTCTCCAGTTTTTTTTGTTGTTAAAAAAAAAATAAATAAAAAATAAAAAATCAACAGTCTGAATCAAATATAAAATTAAGCAAGTAAAAGATCATTCCCAGTCTATACACCAACATATTTTTACCACATTCAGAACAAAACAAATACATTACAGAAGGTTGTGTTTTTTTATGCTCTTATAGGTTTATTTTTTTATCATTTTATGAATAGAAATTGGCTGATGAGAGTCTCTGGCCAAGTGATTGCTGCATCACCACGACTATGCACATCTACATTTAGCTCCATTAAATTTAAATGCTGTGAATTAAATTTTGGAGCAGATCAATTTTTTATATACATTTCATATTTAAAAATTCTCATATCACAAATGGTTTGCTACAGTAGTTTATGAACAGTTTTCCAGAACTCACCAGCCTGCTGATCTCCTCCTGCCTGTCGGGCGCAGAGCGAGCTGTGGCTTTAATCATAGTGGAAGTCTGATTATCTGTCAGCTTCTTGATGCACCGCTGACCCGCTACAATGTTACACACCTGACAGAAAACAAAAAAAATCTAAGTTTATTTCTCTATATATAGCCAGTAAAGGACTTTTTTTTAAATCTAACACATTTTTACAGCTGCTCAATTTATTTTTCCTAACACAGATTTGATTAAATGATTTTTTAAAAAGAAAACTTGTTTTTTCTTACCTCCAGGGGCAGGTAGGTGTGCTTTTGCTCCTGGCCCACCTGTAGACAGGGTAGATGCGGGTACTTGAGCTGCAGGTTGTACTTCTCCCTGAAGTACTGGGCTACTGTGCGTTCTACTGTCTGACCGTTCTCCAACTGTAGAGGGAACCTAAGGAAGTAAAACACAAATCCATTTTCACACTGTGCCATCCATGAGTGGAAACTCTCATTTCCATATATGTATAGACTTCAAATTATACAAACTTATAGATATGTTATAGCAATGCTAACAAAACAATGAATTATGACTCCTGAGTTTAAGCATTTGCTGATTTACTTTTTATTTTTTTAGCCAATAGAAATCAAAGCTGGGTGTTGACAGCCATAAATAAAATAATAAAATAAACAATCAAAGGAGTCTGCTTCTATCTGCAGTGTTTCATGAGCTGATGATGACTTCCCAGTTTGAGCCCTGTCCCCTGTCCTCCCCTCATGGCCTTCTGCATGCCAACACACTGACTCACGTTTGATGGCTGGCAGGCCGACGGGTCACGTTGCAAACACGGTACTTCCTCCGCATCGTTCCACAGTGTGTCACTTCCACCTTTAAACCTGGGGGCCATCACCAAGGTGTCAATTAAAAACAAATGCTCCTGTGTGAATGGCTGTGTCATGTGCTAAAGCTAATCTTGCTCAACTTCTCGCCAAGCAAACACACACGCTTCAAACTGAGTTAAAACTCAATTTCTGACATGCAGGTAGATCTCAAATCCTCTGCATCACCTTTGATTTCTTTGGTGAATTTGACCCTATGAGAGTCTGTGAGGGGGCGAGGTTGCTCATCTATGTTGTGGATATCTAGTACTTCACACATGAACTGGATAACTGGCTGGGCTTTGTAGAAGGCGGTGGCAGAGACTGAAAGACAGACACAGAAAGAACAATTATTGATTATTTAATAGATTTGTCACAATTAAAAACTTTGCTGCATAATAAATTATCCCAAAAGTTACTGCATAACGTAAGAATATTGTTGTTTTGAGACAATTTGTAAGTATGATCATGTTAACGGTATAATAATGCAGGTTTGCCCTCTTAAAGATCTATAAATTTTAATTTACAAAGAACTTACACTGGAATTAGAAGACATTTTACATAAAAAAACTAAACAACAAAATACATAAAATAAAATTGGACTAACCAAATATAACAAAAACCATAGATATGATTATGAGGTCTTGTCCCTTCAGAAAACATTAAACATTAGATTGGTACAGGAAAAGCTGGTAAAACTGCCTTTTACAAAACTTTTGTAACCATCCAGCTCATTTTCAGTTATGCAATTAACTGACATGCTTATTACCTAGAATAGAAAAACTATATCTGAAAAGAAAATTGTGAAAACCTAATGCATCTTACATGTTTTAAAATGACAAATATCAGTGATGCAAAAAGCTATTTGTAGCAAAACTATTTCCTATGACCAGTTTGCAGGGAATTGATGCTGCAAGAGAGATAGCAAGTTGTCCAATTGATAAGAGGAACTGAAATATTGCAGTTTTTTTCAAGTCCTGCAATCTAAAGGTAAAACACAGACACCTCTGTTTTAGAAATGCTGGCCATACTGACAGTACTGATAGCCACATTAAAATGCCAACATTTTGTCCTCGTTTTAAAATCCTGTTCAACAACCGGTACCCAGGCACACACATACACAGTAACATTGCCTTTGCTCCAAGTGCAAATAATTAATGACGTGTCAAGGCAGAAAGACAAGAAAAACAGTCTCAATGCTGTCCTTAAATCAAGGTTTTGAAGGGAAATTGGAGCCACATGAAAATTATATTGGCAGGTTAAAGCTAAATAAAAAAAGAAACCAAAACAGATCGGTAGTTTGCCATGTTTTAATTGGTGCATCTCTTGTTGGCATGACAACTCCAACTGCAAGGTTCACCATTCTGCAGGACCATATGTTCATGATGACTTGGTTTTGAGTCACAGGCTAACAAGCTAAATCAGGAGGTGATAAGTAGATATCAAATCATTTGCAACAGAGACACAAAATACAAGTTCCTGAATGAAGATTTATACAGAAATCTTTTATGATACTGTATGCTTAATATTTACAAATACACCATTTTCACGATTGTCTCGTTAACAAAGACTAAATGCAAAATACAATAGGGTGGTTTTGCTGTAAAATAAAATACATAAATAGCTTTTCTAAAAATGATACAAATGTTATGATCCAAAAAGAATGCAACTAATCCACCAAACCTCCGATTTTCAAATATAGGAAGTGATGACACTACAACTGACCTCCCATGCAATTACCTTTTACTATAGCTGTTATGATGAATTACCTAATCTAACTTCACTGCAGCTACACCTATCAGCTGCACACTCTGTCATTTTTATGACAGAGTGTGGAGGAGGGCAGATTTGGTAAAGAGCTGAAAAGGAAAAATTACCCACTTGTCAAACGATGTTTCCAGTACATATTGCAACACTGAATGATTTGCAAATAAAGTTCTTGTTGCAGATGGAGATTAGACAAGTCTCGGGTCAGGCAGCTGTTTTATAAATGTTGTCAGAGTACAAGAGTAGGGCAAACAGGGGATCCAGCGATAAGAGGCAAAGACCCAAATTCAACCAGGGATTTTAGGCATTCACAGCAATGAAAAAGTTGTGTTAAGGAAATACTGCACATAGCTAGACTCCAACAACCCACGACCACCCACAAGTCTCAACAACTGAAGCTAACGCCAACACATTCATACACAAGCTTCCCTCAGTTTCCATCAACTGTCACGGCAAGCGTCTTGAAAACCACTGTTCCTTTTCCGAGCTCCCTGACCAAAGCAGCAGGTGCAAAAACCACATTTCAAATTTAGCATTTTCAGGGTCTCTATAAAACTAACTTAATTCCCTAAAGTAACTAGTCTTTGGCCCCAGCAGAGTCTTTAACCCAAAAGGTAAATTTCTGAGATTAAAAGCTAAACAAAGAAAGCTGGAACTACAGTTTGATTCCTTAGGATATTGTATGTAACAGTATAAATCCAGAGAAAGAAGAATAAGAGTTCAAGCTGCATTTTTTGGAAAGTTAGACTTTGGGTAGTGGAACAATATCACACCCAAGTTAAGTGTGTTTTGCAAAAAAAAATAAAATAAAATTACAATATTATATGATGGCTATCACTATTAACAATATGAGTCAATTTCTCTCCATTTTATGAAATTACTCGCTTAAGAATTGTGGTTGTAAATAGGGGAAGTAGGGGATCCAGCTTATTTTAGTAAATTATTATTTTATTGACAATTTTATTTTATTACCAATGTTTTTAATTTGATACAAACATTGGCATTCTGCAGATTTTTCATTGAACCACTTAATATTTTATACGATATTAAAAATACATAAAATAATTCAATTTATTTTTCAAAAATTAACTGAACACATTTTATTGCATGAAATGCAATAACAATGGTCTCTTAGTGTAAGTTTGATCATTTGTAGTTTAGATGCATTTGCAGCTAAATAAATACTTTATCAACATGTCAAAAGGACCAGTTTTCCTGCTTTACTTAACAGATTAGACCTACACTGTGATGATGTTGACTATTTTTCCAGGTAAGTGATTAAAAATTGCTTGAAAGTAATCTTCCTTATTAGAATCTCAATTCCCAATAACAGAAAAAAATGGAATAAAAAAAAAAAATCAATATTTACATGACTTCACATAAGCATTGATGTATTTTATGAAGTCTGGGTAAGTAAACAAAATGAAAAGTAGAAATTGTCTCTCACCATCAATGTTTAGCATCATCTTCCACATGGCAGGGCGCACAGACTGATGAAAGCCAAACCAAACTTCCCTCCCTCCTCCTAGAGGATGGTCATAGCCCTCTGGGGCTGAGAAGAAAGATCGGCCAACTGGAGTGTACCTGAACGAAGAGAGGGAAAAATTATTAGAGGAGAGCAAAAGGTTTGAAGACAGCTTAGAAAATGTTGAAGGAATCTTAACACAGACAAGAAAGTGAACAAATCAGCAGATTACAAATACTATCAGGAGGTAAGAGGAAAATGACATCCTAACTTGAGAGCATACATCAGAATGTTTTGTTACAGTGTCACAGTCACCTTATCTTGAATAAAATCTCAGACAGCACCAGTGAAATGAGAAGCTGATGACATAGCATCAGCGCATCCACCTCTCATTATTTTGCACAAAAGACACATTAAATACTACATGTAGGACACATTTTATTCTGACTCCTGCACTGATGATGTGTGGAGATGCCAAAGTAATACCTTCACCCTCCAGCACCTGTGAGCAGAGCTAAATGAAAGGTGCTGATAAAAACAACCTTTTAATAACCCTTTGAAAGAGCTTTTTATTACTCCTCTGGCAATATTGTGTAGGACTCCGTCTTATGCTGTGCCTCAGGAAAAAGGTATTGACTGGAAGATAGTATGTTGTTTTGTGAGCGTTCAAAAAAGATGGGTTTGATTTCCGTTTGTATCAGAGTGCTGATACTAGAGCCACTATGGCAACACAAACACATGGCATTTACTAAGAATATCTAAGGGGACAGATTTTATTACATTTTCTATTTTGAGAAGTTGTGATAGAAGAAGATGAGTGGAGAAAACTCAGGATAGATGCTCTCATTCCTTGAGGGTAAATTCTTCAATAAAAGTTAATTATCTAAAACTGCTTGTAAGTTATCAAAGATTAAAACCTTAATTAGAAAAAAAGCCAGTGGAGGATATGGGTCTTTCCAGAAAAATACACATTAAAAAAAAATTAGAATATTAATTTAACCACAAAACAAAACAGTAGCAGCTCACTTCATGGAGGGCAGGTGTCGCAGGACTACATCCACAGCATGCACAGGGTTGGTGCTGATGGGCTTGTCCAGCTCAAGCGGTTCAGGCATGCTGCGGCCCGTCAGCACCTCGTGCAGCATGTGCCAACTGACCAGAGACACGAACTTGATGGAAACTTTAAAGGGACGGTCTTTGCCTCCCTCGCCTGGAAGGGTGACATCAAGGTCCACCTGTGGGACGAAGCAAAAACAGTCAAGAAAGACTAAAAATGGTACGGATATTCAATCAATTGTTTTCATTCAATTTGTATGACTACTTTTCGGCTCACCCCCGTCGGTGCCACAGGCAGTGGGTTGGCTGTGTACAAGCTCTTCTTTCCATCATAGACCGGCCTCCGATCTCCAAAAATTGTGACCTTAAAGTGCTGCACCATTGAGTCGACCACCTCCCTGAATGGCATGAAAAAATGCAAGGCTTTCAGCAAAACAGGAGATCCTCAAACAATCAACAACACAAACACAGGCTGCTTCAAATGCACAAAGCACACTTCAAAATTAAAGGGAAAAAATATTTACTGTTGTATAATAATATAATGTTAGATGTGGTTTATTGGATATGCTTGGAACATAATTTTGAGACGCACATAAGAAACTATTTCTCCCCAGAACTTCTTGTATTGATAATTTAAAGGTCAGACCATAAGTGGTATTAAGGTTTATTGAGGTATCTAAAATTAGTAACTACTGTGAAATTATTTAAAGCGGCTGCAAATATGGTGTGGTGCAAATTCAAGTTTAAACATGACAGCCTTCATTTGTTCCTATTAGTTGTACTGCCATTATTGCTGCTTAGTGGTATTTTCTGAAATGCATTACTGTGTGAGAATCACACTCTCTATGAAACAGAGGCCTAATGAAGGTGCAACTTGCTTCATCGTAATGCTGCAACTAACAACTATTTTAGCAATTGATTTAACTATCACTTATTCCAATGATTAATTGGATAAATTGGCTATTCACCAATTAAGCATATTTTGGACAATACTAGAAATAAGTTGAAAATGCTAACAATCCAATTCACTTTAGACAAACGTCTTTTGTCTAAAGTGCAATGACAGCTTACCTTTAATTATAACTATTCCACTTGATTTCTGAGTACAACACATTTACTGACAAAAAAAGTTTTGTTTTTTTTATCTTATGAACATTTTTGGCACAGTTTTAGTTTTGTTACTGCTCTGGATATGTAGATATCTTAGCAATTAGCCTTTTTGCAATTGTGTAGAATCTGCATACTATGTATTCTTATATTAAATTCATCATAATTAATCTGACTTATCGCTTCAGCCCGACTCAATACATTGATTCAATAACAATTTTTTATTTGCTTTTTTTTTAATAACTCCATTAAGTCATAAAACTTAAACAAGGCTTAAAGATTACTGCATATAAAATTAGCAATGTCAAGAGAAAAAGAGAAGAGGAGAGCAGAACAAGTAAAACTTGAAGTAAAACCAACAGCCTTAACAGTAAAATACTAATGTTGAAAAGACAAAAGGACAAAGAAGAAGAGTAGTATTGGCAGTAATATGTTCTGGATATTCCAAAGAGCCTGTGACAGATGGACTGTGACAACACCTGCTTTCTTGTATCTACACTTAGTGCTCTACTTGGAAGGTGGAAATTTTTACGTCTTGTGAAGAGGAAAAGCTTCCCGTCACTGGCTGAACTAAAGCCCGGCAGGAAAAAGTTTAGGTAAGCTAGATTTCAACAACAAGAACAGAATAATGGAAGGTAAGTCAATGAAAAAAATGACAGCGGACAGGACATTAAAAGGACCTCATGGTTCACAGAAATTATAAAAAAATTTTGAGATGAAAAGTTTGCAATCATCTTTAAAGAAGTAGTTAATGAGTGAAAGCATCTGGACTACTCTCACAATTTGTATCTTGGCTACTCTATGATCCAATTTCCACCATCAAGAAAAGAAAAATTTTAAACACAATTTTTTGCATTAGAAAATCTGCTGAGGTTCACAAAGAACCAAGTTTTGGAATAGTTTAAATTTATTTCCGTGGAAGTGATTGTCACAAACAATTAGAACATTTTCTTCTTTTCCTGGCTTCCTCAAAGATGATTGTTCACCACTATCCTGTCAGATTTACTAATGTGGTTCACAGTTTTAGTCATTTCAGCAATCTCTTCTTTAGTGTTTGTTGCTTCACTAATAACTGGAACCCTCAGAAGCGCAAGGACAAATTTTCCACAAATACAAGTAGAGTCAAAAGAGTACTTGAGAAAAAAGCTACTCCCAGCAGCAGTTAAGGTTAAATCCCTTGATGAATCATGGCGCTACTTTGCCAAAAGCAGACTAACACATTTCTGCTTAGCTAAATCCAGGTCAGGATGCCTTGTTTTTTATTTTTTTTTATTTATTTTTTTTTAAAAAGAGGTGCTTTAGTCATTACAACAAATATGTAATAAAAATACTGCAAATTTAAAATGCAGGATGTGGTGTGTGTCATGGTGCACACTGACTCAGAGTGTTGATGGCTTTTGGAAAAAGCTATTCATGGATCTAGTAGTCACACATTTTAGCTGGCTTGTGGTGCCTTTAACAGGGCAGAGGATCAAACGAGTAGTTGACAAGTTCCAAGCTGAATTGAAGAAAAGAAAAACCTTCTGGCTCTGGAACAGTGGTGGATGTTTGTAATGTTCATCACTTGGGGAAGAACCACCCAATGATGCGAGTCATGTTCAGGAACATCTGCTTAGCTGGAAGTGATTTTGAGTTGGACTCTATCTCTACGCTTCTGCCAAGAAGAGGTCACCAGTACCTAGATTTATGTGTTAACTAGATAATACAAACGAATGTACCCACTTACTGCCAGCTGTGCAGCATTAGACATCAGTAAAATGCCTTGTTCTAAATAGATGTAAAGTGCTTTCCATTAGCTGAGCTAGATCTTACCTGTTCACTCGACGTGGGCACTTGTCAGGCTTGATGTCGACCTCGTAAAGGTAAACATCCATCTTTGGGATTTCCACCTGGAAGCAATTGGCCAGCAGCTTGATTGGCTTCCCCATGGTGCCATAGCCAGGCCGCCGAGGCATGGAGAACAGGGCCTGGGGCCCAACGGCTCCTGAGAAGAGAAGAAAAATATAGGGAATGTAATAAAAACAGTGTTTGTGTGGATCAGATTTAAGTCACTCAGGCCAGAAACATAAAAAACGTGACTCATAAAACATACTAAAACTTGAGCAATAGTAACTTTTCAACAGTTCTGTAATGTACACTACACACAGCATAAAAGGTATTCATACCTCTTGATCTTGCTACAACCACTTTAATGGATTTTGTAGGGATTTGATGTGATAGAGGAACAAAAAGAAATACATGACTGTTTAGCGAAAAGAAGAGGATAAAAACCTTTCACAATTTTTCACAAATCAAAACCTGACAGGGTAAAGTTTTTCTGGTGTGGTTGTTGACCTTAAGCCATTTGCCCAATAATGTTTTCTAGCAAACCACTGAGTCCTTAATGTAGAAACAAATATAAACATCTGTATTTAGACTTGGATTGGATTAAATTACACACCGGTGAACTATTTTCTAATTTGGTGACTGAATACAACGGGCTGCCCTGGATTTTACTTAATGGTATCAGACTAAAGCTGACTGGAAAATAACAACTTTTAGGGTTTTGTTTGTGAAAATATAGTATTTTTTTCTTTCACTTTTTAATGAGATACGATGCGTTGGTTTCTCTTTCAAAAAAATTACAAAATAATTTGCTGCGGTGAGTGATTTTAATGAAAAGTACAAAATATTTAGGCGTATTAATTCTTTACTTTGACTGTGTAGATGTTCAGTTAATATTCAATTCTACTGTTTTTGCTGAAAATCAAATAAATTAATTTGATGATTTCATAAAATCACTTCAAAATAATAACACACCAAATTATTAAAAACAGAAATATTGCACTTGTTGGAAGAAATTACATTTTTACAAGGTTACTGATGATTTAATAATTTCTTTTTTTTCTTTTTAAGTATTTTAGAATTTCAATTGAACCCAAATGACAGTAGAGTCTTGCTATAATGACAAAATAAAGCAGAAACTGAAAATGTCACCATAAGGTTATGTGTACGGGGAAATGCCAACAAATCCGACACATCACATGGTGACATTTCTAATCACGAAACACCCACAAACACACTGCACCCTCCACAAAACCACATCTTTGCAACTTTAATATCAAATATGATCAATGCTGGAGAAATTATGGCATTTCTAGGCACATCAACCCTGGCGGAAATCCTATTAACTTTCAGCTTTGGCTTATTTGTATATGCTAATTGGATGAATCAGCAGTAAGAGACACAATCAAAATGTGTGCAAAGAGCTCTTCCCGCTGCCATTTTGGACTGTTCATATGCCTTAAAGATGTAAATATCTGATTAAAGTGTGTCAAAGGTTTTAAAACTTCTTAGCTCTAAATAACAAAATTCAAGCACATAATGATTAAAAACAAAAACATGTCACATGCCTGCTTTTAGAGCAGTAGAAAAAAAAAAAAGAGACATGAATGTCTGAGGCATGAGTCACTTTGATTCTTAAACTGTTATTTTCCACTTTAATCTGCGACAATCTTGTTGAGGCCACTTAGGCTCTGCTGAGGCTTGCAAAGCCTCATCAAAGCTGAGAACACTAACTTTTTGCTGACATCACAAGTTACTGTACTGTTTGTACTACTCCAATGACTGTCTCATTCTGCTATTGTTCTGAAACATACATCTTTGTACAGGAACTCATTGAAGGCTTGTTTATTTGCCTGGCCGGTGCTGCTTTGTTTACTCTTCCTCCCCATCAACCAATAGTGCTTTCATTTCAACTTTCCCCACAGCTTCAGCGCTCCAGACCAAAAAAAGCTGCCTGTTATGTGTCATTGAAAAATAAGAGTCATGTTTGAGCGTGTGATTCATCTCCGATTTGACTCACGGGTCCCACATGTGTAGGCTGAAGTTGAAAGCTGCGCTCAGGGGGAAGTTCATAGAAAATCTCCCCACAACAAAAAAGAAACCAGAAGTGAGGTAACAGCATACAACATAAGCTTGTTTATTTACAGTTGGGACGTACGCTTCTTTTTTTTTTTCTGTGGAAAATGACTAGGTTGATGAAAGGGTAAAGACTTAGAATTACTTGAATGAAAAAAAAAAAAAAAAAAAAAAAGCATGAGGGAAGGCTGGAAATTCTGCTACTCAAAACTATGTGCAGATTAACTGTTTGGTAATTTGTGAAACTTGTGTAGTGAGCCCACACAAAACCTCTGAAAACAGGCATCTATTAAGAGTTATTTATAGAAGTAAGATGCTGTTCTTGATTTTCTAGCTCACTAAAAATGTTCTCCCGGGATAGCTGGGAGTGGCATGATTATAGAACAGGCAGGGTTGATGTTCTGTGGTTTTTATCGGCGTCTTGGAACTGGCCTCTATTCGGTGTGAGTCACAGGGCCACCACAGAAGAAGAAACGCGCTAAAGCACCCAGCTTTTGAACTCATCAATAGATTAGCCCAAGTAGTAATGATCACATCTTAAATCTTTAGAAATTTCCTCCTACAGCCTCCAGTTAGTTTGTCTTCAGCCTGAAACTCATACATACAGTAATTTGTAGGAGTGGTATTAAACAGCAAGACTGCAGAAAATTCAGTTTTTGTTTTTACAAAGAACGATACAGTCAGAGTGGTACTTTTTGGGCATTTTACACAAACTCAACCACATGATTTTCAGCTTCAAACAAACTCCTTTTTACATTGCAGAATTACTCATTAAATGTTCAAAAACGTGTCTCTTTGTAAATGGAAATTTACTGCCAGCTAAGGTGACGTGCTCAAATTCAAAACAAAACTTCTGACCAATTCGCACCCCCCATTTTTGTGCAACAGCTTTGTCATTTTATTCATTCTTATTTCCCTTTTACATCCAAGAAACCCAATTTATAGTAATGCGCTTACTTTTGTTGTCAAACATTTTCATGTGTTCTTGATTAATAATCAGAATCAGCTCTATTGGCCAGGCTTGTGAACAAAGAAACAACCACCAAGGAATTTGACTTCCATTTCACTCGTCTACAGAATTGACAACAAAAATATATAAAACTTTAAAAATGAAAACAATAAAAAGAACAAATATGCACATGTGTAATACACCTAATTTTAAAATAAAGAAATTAAATAAATATTTGACTTTTACTTATTTAATTGTAAATTTTTTTTTCTTTGAATCAAAATATTTATTTTCCTGTGAATTACTCTTGTCTAAATATAGGGAGCTTCTATGCTGTAGAGGTGTTATTATTTAAAACACAAATCTCTACAGAGAACAAGTAGCACAGTAGTTGACACTGTTCCAAAATACCAAGAGCTTGAGAAAACCCATTTTAGTCAAAGCACTCATTCATTCACCTGTGAACACACAAAACTGCTAAATAATACACACGTGGGAGGCAACAAGCCGAGAGCCTGAAAATCTAATAAGCATGTCACACAGATGTTTATTGAAGCATTTATGAACCTGGCAGAAATGACTCAACAAAACAAAGCTGATAACGGGATCGCCATGTACCGCTTCAAGTCTTCCTCCAGGGAGACATAACAAAGTGATCTTCTAAAAGTAAAATAAACAGCAGGACTAGTTGCTCTGAAAAGAGGACTTATGTCTACCCCAGCAATAGGAGAGTTCACTTTTGATGAAACTGTTAATTTACTCCAGTCCAGCCGTATTCAACGATGTGATTTTGGCAGCTGAAAATTTGTCTTACTTGTAAGCAACAGAAAAGTGCAGTCAGTTGACTGACAGTGTGCAGCAACAGGTGTTGCTTTGCACTACGCTTCAAAAAGCCAAAGAAAACTATGGTTGTTTCTATAGCATCTCATTAAGATCAATATGATGAAACATTAGTGAACCTATGAAGACATCCAAACATGCCATCATAAGGTTACCAAATCTCCAGGCGGATATTACAAAATCTGACATATTTTGATTAAAAAAATAAAAAGAAAAAAAAAGACCTATTGTTTGTGACACGATGCAGTTAAGTTTCAGTCACAAATTCACTTCTTTACACCTACCGAGTGTAAGTAATCTTCATGAATGACTTTAGAGAAATCAGAAGTTTAACTAAAAATGCTGCACCCATGTTTCTGCTTTAGACATCAAGAGTGAAAACTTGGATGTACTTTTGGTTAATTACCGGAAGGATATGCCTTAATAAACAAAGGCATGGGTCGAGGTAGATCAGATCTTCCTACTATACATCAGAGTGGTTTCGTTTCCTGGGTCTGTGCATTTAGATATGCAAACAAAAAAGAGAGAAAACATTTAACCACAATCAGCATGCAAAGATTCAGTTTTCTGCTGTTTTAATATAGTCAACTGGCATTTTGCGATCTCTTCGTACAACAACTTTACTGATTCCGAAGCTTTTAAGGGAGTTTTCACACCTAATAATCAGGCTACTCGGTTCGATTGGAGACCAATGTAGCACAATTTGTTGCTGGTACAATTCGTTTTCACACTGCACTGTGTCAAACTAACAAAACCCTCTAAGCACCTTGTTGATCCCCTCGCCTGTGGTGGCGCTGTGCCAAGAACCACTAAAGAAACAAAGTAAAAACCTCTGAAGACGACACAGAGTTACTTCCAGGCTGTAGGATTTCTCATTTATCTTTGGCATAAGACTTCGACCCATTTCTTCAGCTAGCGCTAGACTCAAGTGTTTGTTTGGGTTGAAATTATCCAAGATAACTTGCAATATTGTTCCTTTCTTGGTTTTGGAGTGAACAAAACCAAGAAAGTCTGACATTTTCTTTGCATTTGAACCGCACTAGAGTTCACTTTATCGAACAGAGACCACAGTTTTTAGTTGGACTATAGTTCACTTTTTTGATCCGCATTGGAATTAGAGTACACATTCATACGTCTGCAAATGAACTGGACTTTCAAGGCAAAATAACTAGTTTTATTAAAACAAGTTAACAAACCAGGTGCGAGTGCACTTGAATGGTATCTTTAAAGTAGAAAATCTCAGTATTTTCATTCACAGTGTGTAATCTCAATGTATGTCTCAATCCTCTTTTCGGTGCAAGTCAATCAGATCGCTCAACACAGTAATTGCGTTGAACTTGAGCCGAGACTGGCTGCAATACAAGTGCCCACTTAACACCAAAAGCTAACCTGATGGAATAAATTCTTTAGTAGAAACATCAAGACGCCCTAAATAAAAAGTTCATTTCAACGCTACCAAATAATTACTTTAGGTTTAATCAAATGATTATTATGTAGCAAGAACAATAAGGAAACTAAAAATTCCACGCATGTGGCAAAAATAATTCAGTTTTCAACTTTATAGTGCAGCAGTAATCGAGACACATTTTTCCTTGAAAAATGTTGCAGAAACATCTCAGCAATGCGAACTCATTCCATTCAGCTGCCTTGTAACACCACACAGTCACACTGTAAACAGTGGGCCTGGAGCCAGGGAAACTGCCTGGTGAGAAGCCAGGCTGACATCCACTCACTGCAAACGCCCTCCGCCACGTCTCTCCCGTACACAAACGGCCCCTCTCACACTGCTGACGCCAACACGCAAGTCCACAACGCAACACACACACACACAATACAGCTGTTGTACTTCTAATCCGGAGAGGCCTGAACGTTAGGAACAGGACAAGAGCTCAGTAAACAGGCACAATGGCGTCAGTCACAACCGACCGAACCTAAAGACGAGCTTGCTCATAGAAAGATTGAAAGCTTCTGGGAGGACTGATGCCTGTCCTACACATCAATATTCCTCCTTCCTGCTCCCTCTATCAACCTCAGAGAGAATGTGCTGCATCTCACACCCAGGGGAGTCACTGCCACTCTTAGCTACGGATAAACACCAGTCGGCCGTCACGTACAGACAGGCTGACAAGGGTATGCTCGTTCACAACAACATGCAAATATGTTGAAATCCCTTCTCCTCCACCTTCAAGGCAAAACCTGGGCTTAAAGAGTGCAAACAAGTGTTTTACACAAATATTTTCAGAAAGTGTGTGAGGGAGGAGTTAGTGAGCCTAATGCCACACCTGAGAAGGTCCCAAAAGAGAATTTATGACAGTTTGACAATAGAAGGTTAAAATTGACCAAAAAAAAAAAAAAAAAAACTAAATGAGGGATATCAAAAGTCTGACACAGATCCGATTGTGGCCCTAGGAATAATTTTCTTTGGCTCCAAACCATAGATGAAGAATAAAACAAATTTGGTCCTCCAGGAAATGGAGCTGTTGCAGATGATCGCTTAGTATGTCATTTTAAATGGAATATTTTGTTATTTATATTTATTTAGGCAAATATCTGAGACCCAGTGGCCTGAATGAGGCCTTTTGTATTGCTGGTCCAGCCTGACAGGCTGAGCAGACAAAGGTCAGGGCTCGTTTACTTATAATGTTGACTGACGTGTGATTAAAGTAGATAGGTACTAAACCATGGAAATTATTTGAATCTGTAATTCAATTATGGCTATAAACAATCACAGAACCATTATGATTGATAAAAATATATTCACCTGTAACACCTGAGATGCCTGCAAGAAAATGGACAGAAAATTGTACATAACAAAAAACTGTTGCTTCATGATAACTGATAATTTAGCAAGAGTATCACAAAGGTTTTTGTAATTAATAAAAGTGAAATTGAACCTAGGCAAATTGTGGATGTTAAGATGCTAATAATCATCTTAACATTTTAAGAGACACATTACAAAATGCAAGATTCTTGTTACAGTGAGGAGGAAAAAAAAACTTCATTTGGAGTAATGAGTAGTCTGAGTCATTCCTTGAATAATTAATTTTGAACAGGTTTTGTATCTGAAAATAAAAATGTTCTTACCTACATAAATTTTACTTCCTCTAAGTTTTCATTTGCATTCTTTCCACCATACTGAATACATTAACATACTGCAGAAGGAGCCCAAGTTAATTAACATTTAAGAGACGTGGTTTCTAAACAACATTTCAACTAAACTCTGATGCACTGAATAAATTCAAATGATCAACAGTGATTTCAATCATTCAGTGAAGCTCAAAGCAGAAAATGAAGGCTTTCACTTCAAGGGCCAATTTTCCTGTCCATAACTTTTCTATGCATTCTGTTAGTGTAGAAACAGTATGAGTAATTGTTACTTTTCTGTTTTTATATAAATATAATTAGATTTTGTAATAAAGCTAATCTAATTTTTTGTAAATATTTTTGAAAAAATTATGCTGGCAATGTAATACAAAAATTGTATATGAAAAGCATAATGAAAAAAAATCTTTAAAAAATAGATAAAGTATTTCAGTAAGCACTATTTGAGTTTTAACAAATTATATGCAAAACTGTTAATAATCTGAATGAAAAACAAACGAATCCAACAGTAGTTACCCTTATTAAAAAGAATTGGTTAGATCTAATGCCTTTATAATCAATGGTACATTTTTGTTTAGCACAGCAATGAACACCCCCCTTAAAGACTATAAGGTTTAACTGCTTTCTCCATAGAAACCAACAACAATATGCCGATAGTTAGCGTTATGGGTGGTTGGGACCGCAGATGGGGGTGTGGGGGTAACCCATTGTCAACAGGCAGCTTGAATGAACTGAGTATTATGAGGAGAGACTGCAAATCAAGTGCTAAGCCCTCCCTCAAAGCCGACCCTACTGTCTGTACAAAATCCACAGAGAATCGACCTACAAGGAGAATGACAGGGAAGGCAGAGTTTCCCACTGGGGCACAGAGAGGGAAACAGAAGAGTAACCAAGGAAGAGAAAGAGGAGTTGGGTTGGGGGTAAGGGGTCGGAACCGACTGTGAAAAAAGAAAAAAAAGAAAAAAAAAAGAGCGGGAATGAGAGGACTGAACAAAGGCAGCTATAAAACAGGAAAAGAAAGTTGCAGGAAAATGAGAGCATGCTTAAAAACACCAACCGATTTCTCATTTTAGGCGCCCAATAAATACATTTCACTTCTGTGATTTTTGCAAAGTCTACCTCAAGCTTTAGCTCATATTGAGCTGATTCATCTCTAGCCAACCCTGGGTAAAATATGACAGGTGGATAGCTGAAGGTGGGGATCCCCCCCTCTGCCTGCTGTGCTGTGAAAAGCCATCTCATTGTCTTTCCAGTAAATGAAAAATAACTTGTAATCCAAGGTTTTAACCAGAAGCAAGACAGTTTCCATTTTAACTTTGAAGATCTGTGAATGGATTCTGTTCAGTACAAACAACCAGCCAGAAGAATGAGACAGAAATCTTTAGATGGAAGATAATTTCTGGACAAGATATCTTGCCTTATGAGGTTTTTGACTGATAAACATCACGAACAAATCAAATTCATTTCCTTGGTTAAACACTTTTCTGCCAGACAAGAGTCAAAATTGGGTTTTTGTAATTTTGCATATCTGAGAGTAAGGGCTAAATATCCTAATCAAATAACCTTGATTTAGTCAAAAATGAAACCAAGGTTATTTGTCACAATTTGTTTCCCCCACTTCATAAATTTAAGAGTTTTGCTTCACACAATGTTTTTCAGGAATAAATAGCTGTCCTTCCAAACAAAGCAGAAGAATAAAACCAAAGCATCAAATACTGTCCTGTTTTTTCCCCCCTAAATATGATTAGCATGGTAAAGGTTGGAAAAGCGTTTTGTTGGGGGTGAGATAGATTCATTATTGGTGGTTCTCAACCCTGGACCGCATGAGCCTATTAATCACACATTTATTGAAGCCAGGTGTGTGGAAGCAGGAAAACACCTAAAACATGCAGGACAGTGGGCCCTGAGGACCAAAGTTGGGAAACACTGCTTACTGGTTCCCTACTTTAACCAATGCCAAAATATTTGCATTTTAAACAGGATTCATACGCATTACTGAAGCTGAAATATGACAGTTACTGTAGTATAATTTTGTAGATTATATTCTTTGTGATCATCTAAAACAGAAATGTCTTCTAAACTTGGAACAATTATTAAAACAGCCCCACCAGAAATGTGCCAAATGTCATTTAATTACAGCAAAAATAGAATTAAGGTATTCCCCTTTCACATCTTGTTTCAAGTAAATGGAATTTACAAATTAGAAGGGTTATGAAAAATACAAAACAAAAAGGGATGGGCGTTCATACTTTTCTTAATATGACAGGGCTTGTTTTATCCCATGGCAAAATAATGTTCACCATCTGATGCACTGTGTTAATATCAATACTGTTAAATTAATTTTTTTTTTAAGCTTCAAAAGCTTTTACTTCTTACAGCCCTCATGCTAAGCTCTTGGGAACGATGGCCCCCATGGTAAATATGCTTGGCACCATTGAGAAGCATCAAAACAGGCAAAGTTCCTCACACCATTCTAGACCACAGACTGACCAGTAGAAGGCCCCCCTTTTAATCATTCACCCAAGAACAGACCTCAACGGTCAGCATGCAGAAACACAAGATGACCAATTAACAAACACACAGCATATTATCAACACAAACTTGCATTTCAAAATGAAAACACCAGCAATATTTTTTAACTAACTAAATGTCAAGTTGCATAGTGGTATAGTCAGTAAAACTCCATGTGTTGTGTTCTCAGAGCCCTGAGCAAACACATCCACTACTGGCAGGTCTCCAGGTCTGCTTTTATGGCAACCATGCTGATTGAGGAGCTGGAGAGGTAAACTACAATAAACAAGCCAGGAGTTTATTAGAATATTGGGTTAAATTTTTCCCAGTAATTGTTTTCAAGCATTCTACTATGCAAGGCTTTTAGTGCGCCTACCAGAATGTTAAAACTTAAAGTAACAGAATTTCAATATGAGACATCAAGTTGTTTCTAGGATTTGGACACCATTCATTCACTTCTGCATTTGTTTCAGGCATCCATCTGTTACCATATGTTGGTGGGAAAACACCTTGCAGTCCCTTATGCTGTTAATGCTGGGAAGCTGAAGGAGGCTGAGTAACTAATAGGACGACAGGCAACAGAGAGGGATCTCCTCTTGAAGGAGGCGGGAGTGGGAAACGGACCAGCTCCAGTATCATGTATCACTGGCTAATCAAGAGAACCTTGCATTCAGTTTATGGTCACATAAGAGGAAAGCTTCCGTTACAATGGAGACAAAGCCAGGTGGTTCAAAACTGTTTAACGGCTACTATGATCAAAGTCCGCTGTTTGGTTCTCACCAGGTCTGGACAAAGATGAGTAAAAAAATCTAAATTAAACATTACTGTAACTAAAATGAAATTTCTTTTCAAGTTAGAAGAAATGTTTTTCAGTTTCTGGGGCAAAATATTTATAAATAGAGAATTTCTGATGACAAAGTAAACAAAATAATTGATTATACTTATTATTATTACTGTTATTATTATTATTATACATTTCTGTTTGAGATATAATCAGTGGTTATTGTTTTATTTTTTGGTCCAGCAAAAATTTTTATTGGAAGTATTACCCAAAATAGTCTTAATGTTCTTTATCAAACATTTACTGATTTGGTGCATATACACATGCTTGATTATTCCATACATTGTCTGAACATTATGACATATATATATATATATATATATATATATATATATATTATTATTATTATTTTATTTTATTTTTTCAGGATTTCAGGATTTATTTTGGAAATAGTGCAAGAATTTAATTTCTTTCCAGTCAGAGAATGTGACAGTTTTCTACACTATTAAAAG
>CAKLNU010000321.1:0-67897 GCA_922788865.1 Poeciliopsis turneri | reverse complement strand
TATTATTTAATTTCACTCCTCTCACCAGCAAGAGTTTGACTCCTCCATCAATTTGTTCCTCCTATTCTTATTTTGTATAACTGCTCAGATCTTTTCTTTCTGTTTCCCTGGAAACAGTTTTTTTAGCTGATACGTTTTCCATTAAATGAATGAAACCCTCATTGTACTCCACAGATCTTCTTGTAAGAAAAAGGAAAGGGAAGCTGAAGATTTCAAACAAATGTATGCTACAGTAAATGTTTTGAAACATGGAATTTATTTTCTTTCTTTTACTCTAAAGATAAATTTGTGTTTTAAACAGACTAAAGGAGAAGAATGAAGAACTTGAAGTGATAAGGTAAATGTTTTAGCAACATTCATTCATTAACGGTGAGCTGGTGTTCATTCTGTTTATTTCAATCCACAGATCTAAACTTGAAGAGCAGCAAAGTGAAAATGAAGACTTGCAGCAAAGGTACTTCATGTTCCCAGACGTTGACAATGAATGAACAATATAGAAACTCTATCAGCACGTCTAGTTTGATTCAATGATTTGGATACAAAATCTTTACTTTTTTGAATCACACATGATGATCAAAAATAAGTTAAAGGAAGTGAATATCCCATCTATTTTTATGATAGAAGAAGCTGACATTTTTGAGGGCAAAGTTAAGGAATAAAAATCATCACACAGGATTCAAACCTCTTTGCTCCAATCAGACCAACCAGGAGATTTATTCAGCACATCTGAATACAGATTAAAAACTCCAGAAAATCTCTGACTTCTTAATGGTTATAAGACCTTTTATATGATTTTATAACTATTGATGTGGATTTGATTGTTGTTACCAATCAAATCCACGTCATTAGATATGTTCTTTCCTTCAACTAATTCAGGTCTCTTGTCTCGTTTCATCCTGGAGCTCTAGGAGTTTTTCCTGATATTGTCCACCACTGGGATATTTCAAAACCGAAAACATGACAGCTTAAAACACTTTTTAGAGTTATTTCTCTTTCCAAGCTTGAACTCCCTCTTTACTTTCCCTATCAGAATGACCTACAATGAAAAATAAAAACATTATTTTCAGGTAAAAGTGACCTGGAACATCACCATCACTCACTATATGATTCAAACTTCATAATCAACAAAAATATTTCCCTACAATATTGACACAAAACAAAATATAAACAAGGTGTGAACATTATTTTATCCCTCCTCTGATCAGCTAGTTTGATTCCTGCATCATTAATTTATTCATGTCTGTTCATCCTATAGATTGTTTCTTTCTCTGGTAACAAAAAAACAGAAAAACTAACTGGAGCTTTTCTCCTTCGCATCCTGACAGATTAGTATTTATTAAAAGCTACCATTGCAGTAAAATAAATAATGTATCATAAAACAGAGTGGTCAGATATTTTGTAGTGGATTTCATAATCTGACTTTTCAAATGTCCTAAATTTTTTATTCTCCCTGTTTTCTTATGATGGCTGTAAAACCTGACAGGAAACATGAAAATAATCATGACTCTGTTGTTTTTACACAGATTAAATGATGAAGAAATGCAACATCAAAATACAAGGTAAATATGTTTTCTTTTAATTTCTATTTCTTTATTCTTGTCTCTCTTGATCTGGTTTTCAATCTGTTTGTTTCACTTCTTAGATCAGCTCTAAAAAGAAAAGGATGTGAAAATTCAAGACTTGCAGGAAAGGTATTTAAATGTTTTAATGTGAAACATTGTGGGTTTTTTTTTATTTGGACAATAACATAAGTTTAGTGACTTAAAAAAATAAACAATATTTTGTTCACCTAATCTTGATTTCAGCTATAATCAAAACATATTCACTTTACAACCTTAACTGTGAAAACACAATAACTCAGTTTCTTATCTGATTTGCTAAGTTGCTAATTATTTATAGGGATTCATTGTGAAGAATTATTAGAGTTTAAAAAAGAGAAATTTGTGTAAACAAACATTCTTTAAATCATTTATTTGTTTGAAGGATTGAAGACATGAAAAATAACGAACAAAAGCAGCATCACTGGAGGTAAATATTTAACTTACAATAAATTCAGTAGTAAAAACACTTAAAAAGTTTTTGTTTTATCCAACTGAGGCCAGGGTTTGTTTAGCCAATATGTTTGTATTAATTTAGCAAGTTGCTCTACAGATCATCTAATAAGGACAAGGAAAAATGAAGATCTCAAACGAATGTATGTCACGGTAAATGATTTGAAATATGGAATTTGTTTTTTTGTCAATGACTGTGAGCTGATGGGAGACATCAAGATAATTATGTCTTGGTTTTAAACAGAATAAAGGAGAAGGATGAACAACTTAAACTGATGAGGTAAATATTTTTCAACATTCATTCATTCACTGTGAGCTGGTTTTCATTCTGGGTGTTTCACTCAACATATCTGTGCTTAAAGAAAAGAAAAAATAACTGATGCCTTGAAGCAAAAGTACTTTGTGTTCCAAGTTTTTAACAATAAGTACTCTTTCTAAACTCTGGGATTCTGATAGGTTTAGAGAATTAAAAAGTTAACTCTGAAACTTTTCAAATTTTTCAAAGGAAGCTTCTCTAACATTGCCAGAATAGTTTTAATAACTATTGATAACCCATTGATTTTATTGCAATGGAAGAATCACTGATCATATTTCTTTCCTGGTCTTTTCTACTTGCAACATCTTATTTATTATATTATTTGTAAAGATGTGGTATTCACTAAATTCCACATCCAATGAATCTAATGTTTTTTCATTAGTAAATGACATTACTAATGAAAAATCAGATTCACACTTTAATTAACTCTAAATTTTGACAGAACAACCAGTAAGAGCAAAACAAATTTTCCAAAACTAAAAAACTTTTTTTTTTGTAAGGATCCAAGAGAAGGAAGCTGCACAACAAAAGCAACATCTATTGAAGTAAGTATTTGCGTATTTAAAATTTAAAACAATGTTTTCTATAGTTACTATCAACTATAAATGAAGGCCCGAAGGCCCGACAGCTCAGATATCAGCTAGCAGCCAAGACAATGTGGATGTTCAATAGCAAACTGAACATCCACATGATTAATTCAGCAGAAATAATCAATGAGATTAATTATCTCATCAGACTGCAGCCAGTGTTTTTTCAGTTGATGGTTTTGCATTGATTCAGGGTGAACTGTTCATGTTGCTCCACAGATCTCTGAAAGACAAAGAAAAGGAAACTGAAAATCTCAGACGAATGTATGTTACATTCAGTGGTTTAAAACATGAAATTTCATTTTCTTTTTTAATGTCTGAGTTTATGAAACACCTGAAGATAAATAACTCTGTTGCTTTTAAACAGAATAAATGAGAAAGACGAACAGCTTCAGTTGATAAAGTAAATACATTAATCATTTTATTCATTCATTCATTCATTCATTCATTCATTCACTGTGTGCTGGTTTTCATTCTTTGTATTTTACTTCACAGATCTGCATCTAAAGAAAAGCAAATGGAGACTGAAGCTTTGCAGCAAAGGTAGTTTTTTGACACTTTGTTACTATGAGATCTTCCTAAAATCAGCAGGAAAGACTTACGTATTTACCATCAATGTGATGCTGATGGTCATTTATTTACGTCTCTGTTCTACTGTCTAAAAGAAGTAACAATGCGTAACAATGTACGCATTGAGTTGTCACATGTCAGGTGGTTGATTAAGTTATCTAGTGGTCATTGAAACTAATCAATAATCACTCGATAAACATAATCAAATCAAACATAATCAGGGAATCTGAGTTACTTGTTTCAACATGAACTAGAAAGCTGGACACCCCTGATGAGTCCTGAAGTCTAATAACACAGCAGTGACAAAAACAACAAAACGCAAGAAAACTAAAATTCTGTTGAGTCTACTGTCTTGCACACTGAAAAAATCAGTTGTTATGAATTCTAACTAAATAATTTGTCATTAAAATTGAATGGTCTCTACCTTAAAAAAGAATTGTAAAACAGGACTTTTCAAGAGTTTGCCATTCATCTATTCTTCCTATTTTCTTGAAACATTGTGTGAACTTATTGATCACATTCTGATGAACATGTCCACTGCTTTTACAGAGTTCGTGAGCTGGAAGCACAACTTCAACAATCAAGGTAATAAAGTGACCTTGATAAACTGTCCTGAGTAAACATAAGTAAACAGCTTTACAGGGCATCTGAGTTACTTCTTGGTTCAACATGGTCCATGTAGCTGGGAATCCCTGAAGAGTCCAGAGGTCTAATAACTTGGTGTTTCCATATACTGTAGTAGAAGCACATCAATAATATGCAATGCAAATGATCTGTAAAATATTCTACAAGATTAATCCAGAAGATCCACTGTCTTTCTCAACCTGTAATTTTTTAAAGAGAGCAAACTTCTTATGCTGTCTTTGTTCACCGACAGATCTGCTCTGATAAAAATGGAAGATGAACATGAGAAACTGGATCAAAGGTAGAGTTAAAAAAAAAACATCAGAAACTTTTTAAAGTATGTCTATGTTCTTTTTTTTTTCAGCTCAATTTGTTTACCTCAGTCTAGCTACACATTTTGTTGATTCACAGCAATAAATCACATTCACAGTGACTCGTTACACAGCCTTGTGGTTCACCAGTATTTATAATTGTGGCTAAGAAGCTGTGATGGTCGAACTAAATATGATGAAACCTGCAGGTCAAAAATCATATAGTGACCTACTGATTGAGGCTTTATCAGTGTGGTGATTAACTGAAAGTGGATGACATTATTAAATGCAGAACTGAAGCCTGCAAAAAAGCATTCTAGTGTTACTGAAGCTCTCAAACGAATGCATGTTACATCCAGTGATTTAAAACAGAAAATGTCCTTTTCATTTTTAATGACTGTGAGCTGATGAAACATCTTAAGATAAATAACTCTTTGCTTTTAAACAGAAGAAATGAGAAGGATGAACAGCTTCAATTGATGATTAAATACATTCATTCATTCATTCATTCATTCATTCATTCATTCATTCATCCACTGTGTGCTGGTTTTCATTCTGTATTTTACTTCACAGATCTGCATCTAAAGAAAAGCAAAAGGAAACTGAAATCTTGCTGCAAAGGTAATTTGCTTTTCAAGATTTTCACATCAAATGAAATCTTTCTAAATATTATTGTGAAACTTTCAGCTGATTCAAATAGCTAACTATAAAACATTCTCTTTAATATTTAAAAAATAATATGTAGCATTAAATGTAAACTTCTGTACTAATGAAACAATTCACATTTATTCCAATATGACAGTAAAGAAATGCATTAGTATTTCACGATGGGAAGAAAACATGATATAATCACACAGAAAAGTGGAAAAATGACAGGATTCCCAGTAAAGTGGAAAGGAAATTATGTTGCCATGACAACGTGCTGACACATGGAGTTGATTCTGTTGAGCTCTTCTCTCTTGCAAATTGAAAAAAATGAGTCATTGTTATTAATATTGATAAGTAAATAATGAACATGTCTTTAAAATTGTCTGGTCATTTTTGGCAACGAATTTCAAGAGCTTTCTATTTTTCCATTCTTCCTGTTTTCTTAGAATATTGTGTGAACTTATTGAACACATTCTGATGTACATGTCCACTGATTTTACAGAGTAAAAGAGATGGAAGGACAACTTCAAAAATCAAGGTAATGCACAATGGAGTTGTCACATGTCAGGTGGTTGATTAAGTTATCTAGTGGTCATTGAAACTAATCAATAACATGGTATCAACATGGTCTAGAAAGCTGGACGCCCCTGAAGAGTCCAGAAGTCAAATAACACTCCAGTAGTTAAATACAAAACACCTGGACCTCTTTTCTTGTTTTCACTGCTAGTCCAAATAACATCTACAGTTAAAAACATTTATATATAATTCAGTCAGAAAGTTTCTATGTATTTGATTTGGTTCTTGAAACAATAAATGAAAGATTTGGGATTTTTTACAAGTGGGTTATTATGTTGCACAGATCTGCTCTACAAGAAAAAGAGGAACAACTGAAATCTTTCAAAGACAGGTACTGTATGGATTTTATTTTGTTTTTCACAGTTGGATTGTCAGTTAAAGTGGTTTTCTCACCAATACTGCAAAGAATTAAATGTAGAATTAAAATAGTTTTCTGTTGTTAAAGATGTGTGGTTTTTACAGAGTGGCAGGAGAAGTCGCTTTGTCAATCAAAACAGGAAACACAATGAGCCTCAACAATCCTGTTAATAAGAACAGACTAAAGGAAATGTATGAAGACCTAAGGAGTGACTGGCCAAAAATGAAAATAAACTTAAAGTCAAACAAGAAACATCCAGATTCTGTGAAAGAACTGATTCTGGTAGTTATGTTGACACAAAATTCAACTTTGGACTTCCTTCTTGCACATCTGAAACAAACTAATGTTACTGTTTCTCCCATTATTATTCATGTTTGTCTCCATTTTTTCCCAAAATGCCAGAAAGAGTTTCGGGACGCAAAGACTGAAATGAGAAAGAGAAGAATGATGATCGATAAAGTGTTTGAAAAAGGGAAGAATGATGGAGGAATGCCACAAAAGGTAATATGTTCTTTGAAGTCATGTTCTTGTGGTTCCAGTTTGTGTCTGAACTGAGGTTTGTTCCTTCAGGTTGATCAGTACCGACAGCTAACAGTTCAGAACCTGCAGATGACTCTCTACAGCCAGAAAACAAGATGCTGGTTTACAGGTGGGTTTGATTTATCCAAAAATACTTATCATTCATAAAATTAACAAAGAAACTAACACTTTTATTTATTTATTGTCAACAGAAACCCTTTCTTGAAAGTGAAGCAGAAAATCCTCAGGATGTGTTGAAGTATTTGGGATCTGAATGTTATTGGCTTGGTTGCCTGATGGCGTTGAACAACCCGCCTCTTCAGCCTGACTGGGAGAATCATCCTCCATCGATGGATAGATGGGACTTTTTCCCCCAAAATATCAGAACTGTTTCTGAAAATGAGTGAAATTAAATGAATCAAGAAACAATATTGCTTTCTACATCTTTGATTCTGTGAAAAAATATAAGTGTGACAGCTTTAATATCTATTAAATCTATTAATTTAGTTGAAAATAGATTTGTGATTATTGTTTTTAAAAGCTCAATAAAACCTAAAAAGTTTGCTTAATTGTAATTGTTTATTTTCATGCCATTTTTAAACGTCATAAATTTAAAACAGTTTGGCTATTGTAATTATTGTGTGTATTCATCTGAGTTTCCTGTGAACCTGAACATGTTTTTCTGTGCTACTCTTGGTTTGCTTCTATTGTGCAGCATCTTATACTGTAGTTCAACTTAGAAAATATTTTATTTTAATTGAATGGCTGTTTTTATATGAATCTGTTCTTCTGCTCAATTACCAACAGGCCAGTAGTTAACAGGTTTATTTTAGAGGGTATTGCAAAATCATCTAATTAATCTCAATAAATCTGGTTTATTTTCTATAGAACAGTGTAAATTCTAGAAATTAAACAAGATTAGATACTTTCTATGTGTTTGCAAAATGTTGAATTCTGAAAAACAAAGGCAAAATAAAAATTTGCGTGGACGTTTGATGAAAATAAAAACTTATTTCAATGGGTTTCAATTTAGCTATTTATTGTGTTTATCTACAGATTTAACCAGTGTTTTTTTATCCATCTCATTATAACTAACAGTAACTAGATTTCAAATAAAGACCAAATAATTTAAAGAAAATGTATTACAGGGCTTTCTCATGTTTCTATAATTGTATGTGATTATTTTGTATTATATTGTTCCCTCAAAATGTTTGATGCAAATTTAATATTTAAACACATGAACATTGAGGTTTAGATGTAGAGACATGATTAGTTTATTGTAAGTCTTGCAGACATTAAGTGGTCAAAAGTCAGTTTCACAGATGATTTTACATTTATTTGTTTTAAGGTATAATTAATGTTACAATTCATTGTTTCTCTATTGCACTGTTTTACAGTTTGTTCCCTGTTTGGACAAACAGCAGTGAATTACAATGAAAGCCACCAGATGTTCTTGTGACTTTATGAGGAGGTCAAAGCCTTTCACCGCCTCATAAAGTCGAGTTTGATAGATTTAGTTGAACCTGAATCGATGTCTGTGGCCGTTGCTTTCATTTCTGTGAAGCCAAAGTTGATATTCAGTTTGGATATTCAGTTTGGCTTCGTGGTTCATTGTCAAGTACAAAACCACCAATTTTCTCTACTCCCTCCTCATCCACATACTTTGGACTTTTATGTTGTGTGCGATAAAAATAATAGCTCATGGTTGTTTGTGTGGAGCTTGTTGAAACAAGCTAAAGCTTTTTATTTGGTTCCAGCCAACATCCTCATTAATTTCTACAAGTTTCATGAAAATATCGTCACACCACTCACCATCTTCATTTGTGAATTTCTTGTCTGCTCTGTCTCTTGATGCATCAAACCTGTTAGCTATAGCAAGCCCATAAGTGAAGGCACTTTTTCTGGATGTTATAACTGCTGGGTTTCTCCCAAACATCACAGCTCCTTTCAGGATCGCTTCCTGTGGCCTAAATGGACACAGAACTTCACATTCACCAATGTACTCTTCAGTAATGTGTCTCTGTAGGATCTGGCTGTCAGCGTAACCCCCGACTAACAGAATGTACCCAATCCTGTAACCTCTTCTTAAAATACTGTCTAGACTCTTTACGATCCCCTGCAGACTCTCGTCAAAGAACGATCTTAGTTTCTCTTTAGAGATTCTGATCGATCCTTCATCCCAGGAAGCTCCTTGAACTCCTTCAAGGAACTCTTCAATATCCTTTTTAGCCTGAGCCAATTTTCCCAGGTTAAGTGAACAGGTGATTTCCATATCTTTATCCCCCTTTTTGAAAAGTGTGAAGTCATACATTATTTTCTGAACTTCACCAGGGTAGTTTTGTTCATATTTGTCCCAGACTCCATCACAGAATATTTCTCTCAGGAACTGTTTAAATTTTCTGTCCACATTTTGTCCTCCCAGGTCGTTTCCAGAGGCCTTGTGCAGCTCCTTTAGGGCTGCTCCTTCCAGGACTTCATGAACAGTGATGTCAATGGTTCCACCTGCATTAAAATGGGGAAATTTCACAATTTTAAAGTATTTTTTGTATTTATATGAACATTCAGTCATAAAAACAGAGGTAAGAGCATAACCTCCACAATCAACGATGATGTACTGAGTTCCTGGAGACTGGTCCAGGGTGTTTCTGCTGATGTTCTGTGTAATGAAACCCTCAGCTGGAAGCTTTTTACACCAAACTGAAGCTGCTTCTGGTTCCAGTGCAAAGACCAGTTTATCTTCATTTCCCTCTGACACAATGCCTGCCTGCAATCAATAACATGACTGTCTCTTTTAGAATAAGCAAAGCCAAAATATTCAGATGAACAAAATCAAATTTTGATTCTGTGTTGAGTGAAATACTTCAATGTTACCTGCATTGCAGCTTCTCTCATGAACTGTTTAGCTGAAGGATCCCAGATGGCAGGAACCGTCAGGACCCAGGTGAAGTCAAAGGCAATGAACTTTTTACCTTTTGCATTGGAGTTGATGGTTTCCAAAGCATCGTACTTCAGGAATCTCAGAGCTTCTGCAAAAACCTTCAGTGCCTTCATTGACTTCCCATTGGCTGCTTTGATTGTCAGATCTCTGTTGATTTCCTACAGCATTGTGATTATAATGAGTGTTTGTGTTTCAAACTCAACACTTGTCAAGGTTATGAAAAGAAAATGTAAATCAACTATAGTTATATATTCAGGGAATAAATGACTATTCCCTGAATAATTTTATTTGAACTCATTTACCTCTAATGATTAGTTCAATTTTACTCACTTTGCCATAGAGCGCCATCTTGAAGCAGTCAAAGAACAACATGTCTCTCGCTTCTTGGCCCTTTTTTGAAAGGTAATCTTCCTTGGCTACGTAACCAAAGCTCACAAACTCTTCTTGTTTATCAAAAAGGATGCAGCTTGGAGTCTTTGGGGTTTCCAGGCCAACTTCTTACCCCAGACCTTCAAATAAGGATCAATTTCTTCACCTCTGGAGGTTATACTGAAGGCATACCCACTGTATGCAGTCCCAAAGTCTATAGCTATGATGAAAGAGTCTCCCATTGTAGGAACAGCTTCAGCTGGTTGTGTTGAGGGTCCAACTAAAACACTGAGAGGCAGATCCAGAGTAGAGTATGTGGTATTTAAATGTGAAGAGCTGAAAATAGAAACTCCGCCCACTCTAAACCCCCCAACAGGGAGACAACATTTATTTTAAGACGAATGTGACTCCTGCATAACGCATTCACTTTAGGAAAAACAGGGCAGTGAGAAGACTGAAAGGCAACGACAGGTAAAGTAATTAATGAACAATCTGATCTAAAGATTTAGATTTTGAAGCTGCAGTGGAAGGTGACAATATTTTACTAAGCTTTAATGTTCCTGTAGATCAGGGGTGGGCAACTTGAGGTCTGGTCTCCTGCAACTTTTAGATGTGTCTCTATTTCAACACACCTGAGTCAAATAATGAGGTCATTAGCAGGACTCTGGACAATTGGCCTCAGTTAGGAAGTGATTCAGCTATTTGGTTCAGCTGTGTTGGACCAGGGAGACGTCTAAGAGTTGACCGATCGACTCGAGAGACACAGCACCGGAGTGGGGAGGACGCCGAGAACCGACAGAGAGGGTTGGAGGAAGAAGGCGGAAAAACAAATAACATATCGAAATTGGAAAAGGCGGATTGAGCATAAACTGGTATGTGAATGGTTCAGTTGGTAATGGAGATAGGAAGATATGGATTTTGATGGGTGGACGCCAGTGGGGAGAGGAAGAGGGAGAGGACGTGGAAGAAATAAAATAGATGAAGGAAAGGGAATTGGTGACAGTCAAGGAAGTAAACGAGAACTGGAAGAAAGTAGCTCAGAGGAAGAAAGGATAGTTAGGAGGAAAGTAATATATTAATATATATTAAAGTAATATAGTAATATATTAAAACTTAAAATAATATTAAAACTTAAAAATGAGGAAGGACAAGATAACATTAGTCCCATTGTGGTGTCAAGAGAAATAAAAAAGAAAATTGGAGATGTTGAAATGGTAAAGATGTTGAGAGATGGGAATCTGCTGGTGGTTTGTAAAAACGAAGAACAAAAGAATAAGGCTCTAAACGTGGAGAATATATGTAAAAAGAATGTGTTGGAGAAAAGAATCATTGGAGAAAATAAAAAAACTAGAGGAGTGATTTATGGGATCCCTCTGGATGAAGATCTTGATAAAATCAAGAAAAGTGTAGTTGGTGCAAAAGTGAATAACTTAAAGAGATTGTCCAAAACAATAAATGGGGAAAGAGTAGGTAGTCTGTCAATACTCATGGAATTTGAAGAGAAAGAATTACCACTGAACATCAAAATAGGTTATCTCAGTTTTCAGGTCAGGCCTTTTATCCCTCCACCACTTTGTTGCTTTAAATGTCAAAGATATGGACACATAGCAGCAGTTTGCAAAGGGAAGCAGAGATGTCCAAAATGTGGAGAAGATCACAAATTAGAAGAATGTAAAGAAGAAGTACAAGAAAAATGTTGTAACTGTGGAGGGAATCATAGAGTTACATATGGAGGATGTGAAGTCAGGAAGAAAGCAAAAGAAGTCACACAGATTAAAATGACTAAAAATATAAGCTATGCAGAAGCAGTTAAAAATGTGAAAGAACAGAAAATAAGAGAGATTGAAAAAACCAGGCAAATTCCACTGCAAAGTGAGATACAGTCAGAGGAAAAGGTCGTGATATCAGTAGAAAAACTAATATTATTCATGGCATATGTTATAAATTGTACTGACCAAGCCAAGAATAAAACGGAGAAGATTAAAATTATAGTGAGGGGAGCGGAAAAGTTTTTGGGGTTGAAAGAGGGATCATGGGAGAACATAAACAAAAAATTGGAGGTAGACAGGAAGCCAGGAACATCTGGTGGAAATAATTCATGTTAATATTACAATGGAATGCAAGAAGTTTGATTGCTAACGGACAGGAGCTTAAAGGTTATATTGACAGTCTTGAGGAAAAACCAGAAATTATTTGTATTCAGGAAACATGGCTAAAAGCAACTTTGGATTTGTGATTAACGGATATGGTAGTGTAAGAAGAGATAGGGAGGAGGAGGAGGTGGATGTGGAATATTTGTAAAAAAAAGGGATACAATATCAGGTTTTAGGGAAAGAACTTGAATATATAGTAATTGAAATATGAGAACAAGATGGTAAATTTAAAATGATAAATTTTTATAATCCATGCAAATCATTATCAATTGAAATAATGGAGGAGTTAACTGAATATTTGGAAGGAAAAGTAATTTGGTGTGGGGATTTTAATGCAAATAGTACATTATGGGGTAAATGTAACGATAGAAATGGGAAAATAATCGAAGAATTAATAGAAATTAAAAATCTTGTATTAATGATGGGAGGGGAACTAGAATCAATGTAAGAACAGGAATGGAATCAGTTATTGATTTAACAATAGTCTCAAATGGTTTAGCTAGTATTTGTGAATGGTTCATTGATAAAAATACAATAGGTAGTGATCATTATCCCATTACAATAAAAGTAGGATTAAATATAAATAATAAAAATATAAAGGTCAATAAAAAATGGGATTTTAATAAAGCAGATTGGATTAAATTTAGATTTTTAAGTCAAATAAAATTAGAAAAAGTGGATATGGAAATGAATATAGACTAAATAAATTTGAAAATTTGTGAGATAATCTTGGAAGCAAAATTATAAGAAAATAGTACCATGGTGGACAAATGAATGTAAAGAAGCAATAAAAGTAAGAAACAAAGCATTTAAGGTATTAAAAGGTAATTCAAAGTATGAGAATTTAATTGATTATAAAAGAAAGCAAGCAATGGGAAGGAGAATAATTAAGAATGCAAAAAGACAATATTGGAGAAATTTTTGTAGCACAATAGGGAAGGAAACAAAAATAGAAAAAATTTGGAGAATGATTAGAAGAATGAATGGCATTAAAAGAGAATTTGAATATCCTATATTAAAAGTAGATAATATAAATATAATTAAAGATGAAGATAAAGTAGAAATATTGGCAAGAACATTCAGTAAAATTCACAGTTCAGATAATATTAGTGAGGGAAGAAAAGGAAGAGAAAATACAAAACTCAAATATAAAGATGTGTTGCAGAATGAAGAAGCAAATAACTTGTTAAATGTTGAATTTACAAAAGCTGAATTGAACTCTACATTTACAAAACTTAAAAATACAGCACCAGGTAAAGATAAAATATGGTATAGAATGATAAGTCAGCACAGTGAAAAATCTAAAGAGATAATATTGAAATTATATAATAAAATTTGGGAGGAGGGGAAATTACCAATGAAATGGAAAGAATCAATTATAGTACCAATAGCTAAACCAGGAAAAGATAAATCAATACCAGAAAATTATAGGCCAATAGCTTTAACATCAAATTTGTGTAAAATAATGGAAAAAAAATGATTAACAATAGACTAGTATATTTAAATAGTAAGGGGTATATAGTAAATTATCAAAGTGGATTTCGAAAAGGGAGGAGTACTAATGACCCAACATTATGTTTAGAGCATGAAATTAGAAAGGCACAAGCAAATAAAGAAAATGTGGTGGCAATATTTTTTGATTTAGAAAAAGCGTATTATATGATGTGGGTAGAGGGATTATTAATTAAATTATATAGGTTGGGCATTAAAGGAAAGATATATCAATGGATTAAAGACTTTTTGATAAATGGAAAAATTCAAGTTAGAATCGGTGAAGTAACATCAGGAGTATATAGAGTAGAAAATGGAACACCACAGGGGAGTATAATAAGTCCGTTATTGTTCTCTATTATGATAAATGATATTTTTAAAGGTATTGATAAAGAAATGGGATGTTCACTCTTTGCGGATGATGGAGCGGTTTGGAAAAGAGGGAAAAATTTAGGTTTCATTGTTAAAAAATTACAAGATGTTATTTATGAACTAGAGACATGGGCATGGCAATGGGGATTTAAGTTTTCAGGTGAAAAAACAAAAGTAATGATATTTACTTGGAAAAAAATAAACGGGGAAGTAAAATTAAAATTAATCAAGAATTAGAACAAGTAAAGTGTATAAAATTTTTAGGATTATGGTTTGATAAACTAAAATGGAATGTACATATTCAAAAAGTGGTTGATAAATGTAAGAAAATCTTAAATATTTTGATATGCTTGGCTGGCAATGACTGGGGAGCAGATAGGCAATCTTTGAAACAGTTTTATACAGGTATGATAAGAGCTAACATAGATTTTGGTTGTATTGTTTACGGTTTAGCAGCGAAAGTACATTTGGTTAAATTAGATGTAATACAACATCAGGCATTAAGATTATCTTCTGGAGCATTTAAAACCACATCAAGAGCAACAATGGAAGTAGAGATGGGAGAAATGCCATTAGAATTAAGAAGAATAAGATTGGAAATAAATTATTGGTTAAATTTGCAAAGCAATAATTTAGATCATCCAGCTAGGGAAATTTTAAAACCATGTTGGGAAAAAGAAATGAAAGAAATGGGGAGTGTTGGATGGACAATTGAAAACAAAATAAAAGAATTTAACATGAGTAGTCTGGAAATTAGTCATACAACAATAACATGTTGTATGACATCAGTAACATCAGTAATACCACCATGGATTCTACCAGAAGCAACAGTAGATATGACAATAATGGAAAAGAAACAGGATAAATCTGTCATCATTGATAGTAGTTCAGTACAGGTACATTTAAACAATTATTATCATTATATTCAAATCTATACAGATGCATCAAAAATAACTGGAAAAGTAGGTACAGCGTTTGTAGTACCAGAATTCAATATAAAAATAGAAAAACAAATTACAGACGGATTATCAGTGTACACAGGAGAAATGATGGCAATTTTATTGTCTTTACAATGGGTAGAAGAGATAAAACCATTAAAAACAATAATATGTTCAGATTCAAGCTCTGCATTATTAAGTATTAAAAATAAGCAATCGGATAGTAGGATGGACATTCTATTAGAAATATTTCATACATTATATAGAATAAAAAATATGGGTGTGATAGTTAATTTTGTATGGGTTCCAGCACATATTGGAATAGAAGGAAATGAGAGGGCAGATAAAATAGCAAAAGGGGCAATTCAAAATCCAATTAGCATTAAAGTTAAAACAAGTAAAGCTGAAGGAAAGAGTATGGTTAAGGAAAAACTGATGGAAAAGTGGCAGAAAAGGTGGGATGAAGAAATAACAGGAAGATGGTAGTATAAAATTCAGAAGATGGTAGGAGAAAGAAGAAATAGAAAAGAGGAAAGAGTGATGAGGATAAGATTTGGGTATACAGGACTTAACTACTCACTTTTTAGAATTCAAAAGCATGCAACTGGTAAATGTGAGTATTGTGGAGAATGGGAAACAGTAGAACATGTTATTCTAGAAAAAAAATGTGATAAAAAATTTAAAGTATTAAGGAAAAATTATATGAAAGAGAGAGAAGATATATGAAGAATTAGTTTGAAAGTATATACAAATAGTATATTGATAACTGAGTATATTAGCGTCATCTAAATCCAGAAATTTAAACAGAATGTTTTGGTTGAACTCTTATTTGGGACTGAATGTGATTTATTCATTTCCAGGAGGAATTTCAAAGTAAACTTAAAGTAAATAAATGTCTGCTCAGCCTGTGTAAAGCTTGGCTATATGTAAATAATAAGCTCTTTTTCATGATCCATCTTTCTGTTTGTGGCAGTATGCCCTGGGGGCTTTGAACGCACCACACAAGTGCTGGCATTTAATTGGTTGTGGTGCTGTTTGTATATAAAGGGCCCTCCCTCACCTGGTCAACATGTGTTTCCGGTTTAGACCTCTGTTGCTGTGCAGCGCCAGCCACACACTAATGTGCGCTTGACTGATGCACACTGATTGCTCCTTCTTCTGGTAAGATGCCGCTCATATACTTGTTTGTTCGCCTAGCCTTCTCTTAGCTTGAACTGTACACCTAGGCGGCCCGTGCGAATTGCCTGATCCTCCTCCCAGCCAGAGGCACTACATATAGAGCTTGTGGTAAGTGAAAAGCTCATTATTTGCATGCTTTTTGATTCGATGTTTGACATTTATGTTTGCTAGACGCTGCTGTTTGTCCTTGGCCGGCTGTTGCCCTGTGGTTCCTGCTTGATGGTCCGCTGTTATTTTGGCTGTCCGTCGTCGGCAGCCCATCTGTCGCCCTGGTTGCTGGCGTTCTGCCGGCCGTCGTGGTCAGCGTGAACCTGACCCCTGCCCTTTGTCCGGCTTGGCTGGTTCCGACTGGTGACCAGCTTGGACGGACTCTGCTGGTGCCACTCTTGAGTGGCGTCTGTGGTGTGACATCCCAGGACGGATCCCTAATTGGACAGTTGCTGCTGATTGATTGTGGACTGAACGATAACTATGAAATGACTCATTTAATTTGAATGTCTTTTATCTTGACAGGAAAGGCCAGTTTGTGGTGTTGGTGGTGGACTTTCTGGGTGGTGGTACTCTTTTGATTTGTTGCACAATTTTCTTTAGTTTTGTTTTTTGTTTGCTGTCGTTCTTTTTATTTAGGTCACTACCCTGAACTGCACTGCTACCCTTGACTTGAGCCGTCACTGTTATTTAAATATGTGAGTGGTTTTAACGTATAGAATTTTATTGATTAGAATGAAATGGTGTAATAAATAAAATTATTGAAATTGGTGAGATTGTCTCAAGCCTCATCTGTAGCGGGCCTGTGTGCCTTAGAGGTAACTTTTTAGGAAGAATTATTACAATTTTATCTTAAATACAGTTCTTTTAAATCACACCGGTACCACCACATGTTCATGGATCTGATTATGGCGAAACAGAACAATGAACTCCTCCAGAGGTATTTAACCCACAAAATCTTTTTACTTTGCAATACATGATATTACGGATATCAATTTATAAAGAGAAGAAGATTGTGCATAATATTGCTTTCCATTATAAATGGACATCTTACAGATTTAATTATCAAATGTTTAGGTTTTGAATCTGAGAGTTTATAAATCAGGATCGTTGAAGTTAAACAGAATAAAAGATTCCCTTTTTATAATTGATTTCATGACATTTCGTTATCTTAGACTAACATTTCTATTTTAAAGAATTGGGACCCTTGAAGACGTCGAACAAAAGGAATATGACGATATGGGGTAAACTGAAACCAACCTTTATGTCAGCGTTTTGGAAACTATCAAGATAATTCTCACTTTCTGACATCTTTTTCATTTTATTTCTCCACAGAGCTGCTTTGCAAAATGTGCAAGAAAACGTAAAATCCCTCCACCAAAGGTAATGTACATAGATGAAGTTTTTATGCTAAAATATTGTACCCACATCAACATCTTAGCATTTATTTTTAATAAATGACTTTTCTGTCACTCTTCAAATGCTTTCCTCCATGAATTCTGCTGCTTTTGCATCGTCTTTAACTAAAAACGCAGCTACTGATCCTGTTACTTCAATTGTCAAGTAAAAATTCAATTGAAGAGATTGAGACTGACTTGTTCTAAAACTAAAAAAACTCACACACTAGTTTTTAAGGATTACAGATCATTTGTCCCGTAGTGAACCAGTGAAAGTTGAAAAGGCTGATTAAAAAAAACCTGAGATTCTGGATATGATTGTGCAGAGAAGATGTTTCATAAACTGAACTACATAATGGATAACCTGAGCGTCCTCTTCCCAAGAGAGCAGTAAAACAGCAGAGGCTTTTTCACACATACTGCTACAGCAGAACAAGTAATGATACTGTATTTTAATTTTTTTTGTTTCAAACTCGAGTTGCAGTTTTGTCTCAACATTTGTGTAAATATAAGCCTGTCATCTCAAACACATTTCACATTTAATGAGTAGATCGTCTAATAGTTTTTGTTTGTCTTAGGATTGATCAGGTGAAAGTCTTTCAACACCAGCACCATATTGGGAAAAGGTAAATATCTGTTTTTACTTTTAAAAACCATTCATCATCCAACATGCTTATTTCTTGTGGGTTAGCGAGGAGAGCTGGTGCCTGTCTCCAGCGGTCAACAGGTGAGAGGCGGGGTGTCGCCTGGGCAGGTCGCCAGGGCAACAGGGACAGACTGGACGCCAAGGAAAATTGAGAAACTAATCAACATGTCTTTTGTCTGTGGGAGGAAGTCGGAGTCTCCAGAGAGAATCCACGCATCCACAGGGAGAACATGCAAATTCCATCTTTATAAACAATTTGTTTAAAGGCGTTCCACTTATGCATCCAGGATGTTGTAACTGATATATTCTTTAAATCATTCCCCCAGATTTGTTTATGTAAAATATACAGAATATCACATTAAAGATGGTAAACTGCTATTTCTGTTCATTATGAACTCCATTTTAAATATAAGAGGAGTGTCCAATACTGGCATGTACTGTATTTCTGCATGTTTATGTTGAACAGATGGATTCTGAGTGAATTTAAATTGATTTACTCCTTGAGATCCATTGAATATTCTTTCTGAGCCCAATTTTTGTTCAGTCTGCTCATCTTGAATTAATTCAGTTTTCTTTTTGCATGTTTCTTTTCCACAGCTCTGATCTGCAACAGGCAAAGAAATGTTAAATCAATTGCAAAGGTACATCTACACTTTTTTGTTTTTTTTCTGTAGCCATTTATGTTTAGGTTGTAAGTGAATATGGCAGCTTGTCTTTGATCTATGAAGAAAAATCATTTTATGAAAAAAGAAAATGCATGAGGAAAATAGGTAAACAAACCAAGTATGTTTTAAAAAAAAGCTTAATTTGTTTCCTTAAAGAATTATGTTAAAATCTATTTTATATAAAAACATATTCTGTAATTGTCATGCTTATATGTTGCAGTATCAATGTTTGCCAGCAGATTGAAACCTTTTATGACCTGAAATAATTAATTGAAGCTCAAACCTAAATTCAACCAGTCTAAGTTTTCATGTTTACATCACCAGTAATGCAGTTCTAATGATTGATGTTTGATCTGATTTGTCAATACTAACATTAATCTGTTAAATTAGAATCCAACATATCGCTGGTTTTCATCAAACTCAACATGAAAAGACACGGTAAGAATTCATCCACTTCCAGTTCTGGCATCACATTGACCAGATGCTTCATTAGTTGTAACCTGCTTGTACTGGTTTGGATCCCATGATGCCTTTGAGCTGCACTAATCGATTCAGCACATCAAGTCGGTGATGGTGTGAAAAAAAACATTCAGTGACTTGATTGAATCTCACAGTTGCTGCAGATTTGTTGGTTGTCCAACCTGATGAACTTTCTATTTATTCCACAACATCCCCAAGCTGCCATATTGGATTGAGATTTAGTAGTTGTGGTATTCATTGGAGTTCATTGAACATATTATCATGGCGGATCCAAAGTTCATTTAGAAAATGAACTTTGGATCAATCATTTAAAATTTATGCCCAATCTGACCTTGCTACCTGAATGCCTTTGCTGAAATCAAGGTTTACATCAACTTCAAGAAGTCACCCAGTCTTCCCATGAAAGAAACAAAGTATTTTACATAAAAGTAAATATTTTCCAAACAGCATACCTGAACAGAAGCTTTGAACATTTATTTAACTGTTTCAAATGTTTACTTGATGCAAACTTCTTGGATTAAGGTTAGTTCAATTCAGTAACAGTTTTTTTTTATGTATTTTACTTTACAGTTCTGATCTCCAGCAAGAGAGGGAAAGCCTGAAATCTCTGTGGAAAAGGTACTTTGCATGTAATATTATTATACATGTATATAATAATAGTAAATTGAGAAGACTTTGAAGTTTGTGCAACAAGAAACCTTCCAAAACTTCTAATGTAAGCAGTTGGAGCGATGTGGAAAATATTTGGGCAACATGTGTAGATAATGAAATCTATTAAAGCAACTTAAACAGTCAAATTTCTCTTATTATTATTGTTTTTTAGAATGCATGTCTTCATTTGAATTTTAATTATTCAGAAATTTAAACAAAAAATATTAGACTCTTTAAATGCCTATCCATAAAAGTATGGAAAGTATGAAATAAACCACTTTGCCATAGTCCCTCGTGGGGTCGGCATGGGTGCTGGTGTATGGAAGTAAATATGTGCCATCAGGATTTGAGTAAAAAATACCTCTGAAATTTGAACGTAAAAAAAATTCAGTGTCATTATTTGTACATGAAAAAAAATTCTGTGATAAAACTTTCAATGTACATATTTTTTCAGTGTCAAAAAATTCAACTTTTCAAAATTCAAATGCAATATTTTCAGTGTCCTCAAATTCAACTTGCTCAAAATTGCTGTCTCAAATTCAGCGTCTAAAAATTCGCTGTTAAAAATGGCAAGGTTACTTCAGGTCACAGACATGGCAATGGATGTCAGATTTCAACACCCAGCCAATCACAAGACGCCACTTCATGCAGAGGAAATACCAGCATCACCGAGGTGGCGACTATGGAGGCGAACGCTAACCCAACAGTGAGTTTAATGCTTTCATATTTCTGTAGTATATTTCATTTTGCGCCTGAAGTTTGATACATTATCTTAAAGCTCGATTTAAAACACGGGTTTGGTCCGTTGTTAATCTTACAGCATGTAGCGCTGGCACATAACTTCTCGCTACCTCCTAGCATCCAGCCCCTCCCTGCTGCCCCACACCCAGTTTCCCCCGTTTTATTTAAAAAAGAAATAAACTTGGATCTTTAAAGAGAACTGATGGGTGGCGACTTTCTGGGTTGTTTGTATGTTGTCTTGGGTGAAAACTAAGGGGTGACTGAAACAATACCTGGGCCATTTACATTCTATTCTACAGGCAGTGATGGTGAGTGTGGTTGAAAGCTGGTGCTTATGTCACATGTATCAAAGTCCAGTCCTCGAGGGCCGCTGTCATACAGTTTTTAGATGTGCCACACTACAAAACGCTGGAATGAAATGGTTTAATTACCACCTCCTTGTGTAGATCAGTTCTCCAGAGCTCTGCTAATGACCTAATTATTCTATTCAGGTGTGGTGCAGCAGAGGCACATCTAAAAGTTGCAGGGCCGTGGCCTCCAGGACTGGACTTTGACACCCCAGGCTTATGTATGTCCATTTAGGACATAAATAATGATGGTCACAAGCATTGACTTCAGCTACACAGAAATTGTCTTCCAAAGGAATTTGGCATGTTTTAACGCTTACTTTGTATTAAAAACGTTTTTAAAAAATTTATTATATATACATTTTTTACCTGACCTTACTTTGGTATTTGTTTTTGATGCACTAAATCTTCAATTACCATATGAAATTTAAACTTTTTCCTGTAACTACATTAACTTATTATTTTTTCTCTTAGACTGGAATTCATATGCGATGCTTCGAAGGCCATTCCTCGCTGTGCAGATCATCTCCTCCAAAAACCTGCAACGGAGAACCCCTTGCTGTTGAAGATGGACTTGAGATAGCCCTGCAGAAAAAGACATGGTCTGCATACTCATATAATCATATATATTATTTGTACTCTAATTCCTCTAGTTTTGTCAAAATCATATCTGATTTTGATAAAACTGGAGGAATTAGAGTGACAATGTTCAGAGCAGGTACTTCATTTGTCAGAGTTCATACTATTTGTAGAGGCAGTTTTAATTATGAAACTGAAATTGTTTTTATGCAAAATTTTATTGAATGTACTTACATGAGTTCATCTATGCTTGAATTATTACAAAATAAATTACCTAAGACAACCTAACTTTCTGATTCTTATGATGCCAGAAATTTAAAGTCCTACAACAACGGACAAATGTACCTATTACCTTCCTTTTGAGTAAAGAAAAAAACAATCAAATTATACATTTTAAACACTTTAGTTCTTTAACAACTACTATAAAAGCACCAAAATTCACATTTATGGTAACATAATCAGCATTTTGCTTTACATTTCATAAATGCTGAAGACTTCCGCTCTTCAAAATAAGTCATGCTTTGAATTTAATTACAGACAAAACCATGATTATGATCAATTACCTATATACAGTCAGATGTTAAGCACAATTATACACAGAATTTAACTTGATTGAACATAATTACAAAAAGGTAATGTGAAAAATAATTAAATTCAAAGCATGATTCATTTTGAAGAGAGGAAGTCTTTTATTTTTAAGACAACTTTCACATAGTAAAAAAACTGCTCGCAAAACCGAACTGCAGCAATATAAATGTCACATCCAGAAGACGGTGATGTGGCTTTTGGGTTTACTGCATTTCTTAAGGCTGCCATTTGTTCATCAGTCAATTTTAGCATAGCTCAAACATTCTTTGAAACTGTATTTTGGATGATGTTATAATGACAATAAATTACTTCGTTCATAAATGAATTCTTCTGTACTTTACGAAAAGGATGACAATCTTACTGTGCTCTTCTCCCATTAAAATTGTAGAAACTATATCAAACACAAGTAAATCTACAGTTTGGTAGGTAGCTGGTATTTTTTATGTCGTAAAGACAATACATTTATTAATTTCATAAATGAAGTCAAATTAACAATACAGTAGCTGAACAAAATGGGGCTGTGGTTATAGTTAATGTCGGAAGTGTTCACAGCCCCTCCTTGAAGCACACAAGGCAGCCCTATTAACTTATTACATTAGTTAATATGAAATAACTAATGTTGCTTTCATTCATTCTCATTGACACGGTTCAGCCTGGGATGTGCGTCTTCCGTCTGAAGTTTGTTTCTTTGCTAGGACATGGTGGAGAGCGGCAGCATCTCCTGAAAAATCTGGACTTTACTAAGACCAGTGTTGTATAAAGTACTGAAATCTCGGAGTCAAGTAAAAGTATAGGTTTCTCTCCAAAATATGACTTTGGTAAAAGTCACTGATTGAAATGTTACTTGAGTTAAAGTATCAAAGTATCTGAATCGTCTTGTACTTAAGTATGGAAATTACTGTAAAAATGGATGAACTCAAGTAATGTAATGAAAAGTACAAGTAAAAAGGAAAACAAGGCAAATGTAGTTTGAATGACATTTTTTATATTTTGGTAATCAGCTGCTGACCTGAGAGAGAGAATCATGACCCGGATGACAACCAGACCTCCTCGGCGCCAATTACAACGGCTGAGTGAAGTACCATCAGAAAGTCTCATTGAGAATGTGAATGCAGCATTGAGAACGATCCCTACCAATACCATAACAGAAACCAATGAGCTGATCTACAACTCAGCCTCAGTGATCCTTGAGATACTCGGCTATAAGAGCAACCATGAGACCCAATACTCACCATGGAAAAGACGGTTAGAGGCTAAAATCAAGGTAACAAGGAGGGAAGTGAGCCAACTCTCAGAGCTCCACAAGGGTACAATGAAAAGACAAGTACCCAGAAAGTACAGGCAGATGCCCATACCTGAAGCACTCGAAACTGCCAAACAGAGGCTCCAAGCCTTGGCCAGCCGCCTAAAGAGATACACAAGGGAGAATGAAGCCAGAAGGATTAATCGGCTCTTCTCCACTCAACCAGCTAAGGTGTACTCTCAATGGCAGGGTAATAATAACAGAGCAGACCCAGCAAGGCTGGAGACGGAACAATACTGGAAAGGCATATGGGAAAGGGAGGCGTCCCACAACAGCAATGCACAGTGGTTGATCTCTCTACGAGAGGACCATAGCAACCTCCCTGAGCAAGCCCCGGTAACCATCACTGTGACAGATGTCCAAGAAAGAGTCTCAGGTATGAAAAACTGGACAGCACCAGGGCCTGACATGATCCATGCCTACTGGCTAAAGAAACTCACTGCCCTCCATGAGCGACTGGCAGGCCAAATGAACCAGCTGCTACAAAGTGGGACTCACCCTGAATGGTTAACTGAAGGGCGGACAATCCTAATCCAGAAGGGTCCATCAAAGGGTCCAGTCCCACCCAACTACCGACCAATAACCTGCCTCTCCACAACCTGGAAGCTCATGTCAGGCATCATAGCGGCCAAGATAAGCAAACACATGGATAAACACATGAGCATGGCACAGAAAGGTATCGGTGTAAATAGCAGAGGAGCCAAACACCAACTCCTCGTAGACCGCACAGTTGCCCGAGACTGCAAAACCCGACACACCAACCTGTGCATGGCTTGGATTGATTACAAGAAAGCCTATGACTCAATGCCGCATACTTGGATCATTGAATGCTTAGAGATGTATAACATCAACAGGACTCTGAGAGCCTTCATTGCAAACTCGATGAGGCTGTGGAAAACCACCCTTTAAGCCAACTGCAAACCACTTGCACAAGTGTCCATCAAATGTGGCATATACCAAGGAGATGCTCTGTCCCTGCTGCTGTTCTGCATAGGCCTGAACCCCCTCTGCCAAATTATCAACAAGACCGGCTACGGATACCGACTCAAAAATGGGGCCAACATCAGTCACCTTCTCTACATGGATGACATCAAGCTGTACGCCAAGAGTGAGCGAGACATCGACTCACTGATCCACACCACCAGGATCTACAGCACGGACATTGGGATGTCATTCGGACTAGAGAAGTGTGGTCGGCTGATTACAAAGAGGGGGAAGGTGATCCGCACAGAAGGGGTCTCACTCCCAGAAGGAACAATAGCAGACATAGAGGACAGTTACAAGTACCTAGGTATACCACAAGCAAATGGCAACCTCGATGAGGCCACAAGGAAAGGAGCCACAGCTAAATACCTCCAACGAATAAGGCAAGTCCTGAGAAGCCAGCTCAATGGCAAGAACAAAATCCATGCGATAAACAGCTATGCCCTGCCAGTAATCAGATAACCTGCTGGAATAATTAGCTGGCCAAAGGAGAAGATAAAAGCCACAGATATTAAGACTAGAAAGCTACTAACAATGCATGGAGGGTTCCATCCCAAATCCAGCACCCTGAGACTGTACACGAGCCGCAAAGAAGGAGGCAGTGGACTAGTGAGTGTGAGAACCACTGTCCAGGACGAAACAACTAAGATCCATAAATACATCAGGGACAAAGCCTCAACAGACAGTGTGCTCAGTGAATGTCTCAGACAACAGAGAACGGAGGTTGAAGTGCCAGAGATACCATCATGGGAGGACAAGCCCCTACATGGGATGTACCACCAGCAAATAACCCAAGTGGCTGATATCAGTAAATCCTACCAATGGCTGGAAAAAGCTGGACTCAAGGACAGCACAGAGGCCCTCATCATGGCTGCCCAGGACCAGGCCCTAAACACCAGAGCAATAGAGGCCCAGATCTACCACACCAGACAAGACCCAAGGTGTAGGTTGTGCAAGGAGGCCCCTGAGACAGTCCAGCACATAACAGCAGGGTGCAAGATTCCATGTACGCAGGGAAAGCGTACATGGAACGACATAACCAAGTGGCAGGCATAGTGTACAGAAACATCTGTGCAGAAAATGGACTGGAAACCCCGTGTTTCCCCCACCTTTGGGGGAAAGACCCCCAAAGGTGGTGGAGAATGCCAGAGCTAAGATCCTGTGGGACTTCCAGATCCAGACAGACAGAATGGTAATGGCGAACCAACCAGACATTGTTGTAGTGGATAAACAACAGAGGAAAGCCGTTGTGGTAGATGTAGCAATACCAAGTGATTGCAACATCAGGAAAAAGGAGCACGAGAAACTGGAGAAATACCAGGGCCTCAGGGAGGAACTGGAGAGCCTGGAAGGTGAAGACCACAGTGGTGCCTGTGGTCATCAGGGCCCTCAGGGCAGTCACTCCCAAACTGGAGCAGTGGCTACAACAGATCCCAGGAACAACATCAGACATCTCAGTCCAGAAATGTGCAGTCCTTGGCACAGCCAAGATACTGCAGGACCCTCAAGCTCCCAGGCCTCTGGTAGAGGACCCGAGCTCAGAGGATAAGAACCACCCGCGGTGTGTGAGAAGGGAATTATATGATAATACTGCCTGATCATATTAATGTCAGGACTACTCACAATAGTTATCAATAATAATTTACCATGGCAGCTATGGTTAATTGCTATTATGTGATCGGAAGTTTTTAGCTCACAGCGTTTTAACTTTGATTCCCTTTTGCAGCTTTTCTTTGTGATTCTAAACTGGCCACAAGTGACTGAAATAAACAAAAGCAAACTGATGGATTGTTGCAGTAACACCTGCAGCTGTACAGCACTGAGTACCTTGAAATTGTCCTTTAAAGAAAAGAATAGTTATTGTTTTATTATCTAACCATCTGTTCTATTAGCTAAATTGTGGAAAATAAAATATCTTTTGTGTAAAAAGATATTATACACACACAGCTGTGTCAGTCTGAGGGTTGAGGTGGGGAATCCCAAAGCCCAAGTCTTATTGGTCAGTTTGCTTTTGTTTATTTCACAGCTTTGCGTTTTTCTGTAAGCTAAAAATGAACAAGTTGGGTTTGAACCTCCCATTGTTCTAAGATCAGCCTGAGCTTCTGACAGTCTGCGCGGTTCTGGCGGGTCGCCGGTTTATTCGCTTTTTTTCGTGGTTTTGCGAACCGAACAGCTGACGGGTCACCCGCTGGCTGACACCAGCAGATGTGAAAAAATAAAGGTCCGACACAAAACTATCACTGCACCTGACCTGCAAGAGCACAAGCACCTCTCCAAAAATCAACACAAACCTAAACAAGAGCAGCGGACTTTTTTTCCAGACGATGCTAAATAATAAAGACATGGAAGCGAAGCCTCCCTATGTGGTTCACGGAAAGAGGACGGTGATGATTCCCAGGTTCAGGTGTTGCGATGTGCGCTACGAATAAGATGTTTTGGCACAATTTTTTCTTCATAATTTTGTTAATAGTAAATGGGGTTAAATAATAAAAACTCCAGAATTTATTCTTTTCTTTCTTTACTTAAAGGAAAATGTCAAGGTACACAGAGTGCAGCTGTAGGCGCTGCTGCTCTCCGATAGTTTCCTGCATGCGCCTGCGCAGTTCAGAACGTTAACAGCACGAAAGAGTTTTATACATAAAGCAATTTATTTTGAACGTTTTTATCATTTCCCTCTTTTGAACTCTAAATATAAACAAAGGTCATTACTTCAATGTAAAAACATTTAATTAAATTATTTTTTGTTAGTGCTCCCTAATGATAATGGCTATTTTTAGACGTAGCTCCGCGGGCAACTGACAAGGTCCCTGCGGGCGACCGGGTGCCCGCGGGCACCGGGTTGGTGACCCCTGAATCCTTTATTAAAAGTAATTCTGAGAATGTACTTCCATACAGCGTTCTAACATTAAAGGCATGACAAGACTGTTTAATGACAAACAGGGATTTCTTAGAAATGATTTAGTTTCAGTTTAAAAAATTTTCATAGCTTCCTTTTAGTTAGCCTTGTGATAATTGCAGTTATAAAGTTTGAACGGGGAGACAGGGATCATTTTATTTCTGCAGTTCAATTAAATCAATCAAACAATCAAGTTTATTTGCCATTTCATAAAAATAGCAAAAAAATCAACAATTGAAACATTAAATTATCCTAAGTGACATTATTACACATCAAAATGTTGGTTAGAGTTTAATTTATTATGGTACAAAAGCAACTAAACAATACTTACAGAAAAAATCTTATACAACATGGTAGGTACAAATATCTGTGCTGATTTAGAGCCTATTTGTTTTCTCATTCTGGTTTAAGCCAGTATTGTTTTCCATGACATTCATTTTGCCACTGGTGGATGAGCAGTAAAGATTTTCTGGCAACAATGGAAGATTTTTTAGATGACAGGAACGCCTCTACCCGGAAGTATAAAACTGATAACTTGTGTCTCTGGTCAAACATGCAGTTTAAGGTTTCGGTGCACTTTGTGATACATAAAGCAAACACAATGCAATCTGAAACTGAAAGAGAGTCTTTATGCTGTCGCTCATCCAGTCATTATTCAAGCTTACCAAATGTAAGAGATCAGAGACTGAGTTGGTTGAAGAAAATGTATTTGCATGACACATTTCAGCACAAGGCAATTCAAAGTGCTTTACATCAGAAAGAGTAGGATCTTTGAAATAGGATCCTTCAAAATTTCTACTTCACATCATATTCAAATTTAGAGGTATTTATAGAAATTTCCACAAAGAAAGATCCCTGCAACATCTCTCTCACCAGCTGTTGACTGTCCTGTTTCCTATAAATTACCCACTAGTAATTTCAGTGATCAACATTGTGCTAATTAGCTCTTCTTAGCTCCCACAGTCTCTGTATGTAACCTCTTTCTTGTTCATGTTATCCACTTCTCATCAAAAAGTGATAAGTGGCCAAGCTCTGTTGTTTCTTAACATCAAAATGAGAATGACTGCATGAGTTGAGGAGCTTAGAGAAAATGACTCAACCAGAATTTGCTTCAAGGAACACAGGAAATTACAGGCAAACTAAAGATAAAGAATAAAACCAAAACTAAATGTGACAATGGAACTCCAAGGTGATGGGATCATGAACTCCAAACTGTGACTTTGTTTTTATTCAAAGACAGAAAAAAAATACACAATTGGGAAAACATATATTTAGGTTTTTATTTTTGTTTGATATGAAAAGTAGATCAAAGCAATGTTATATTTCTGAAGTACAATAACCATCAACCTTCCAGGAGAATATTCAAAGATACTGTTCAGTTTTTTCAAAAGAAAAGTGGCAGAAAGCATAAGTTACATGGCTACTGAATTATTTTACATTTCATTAAATGCATTAAGAGAAATATAAATAAAGATCACAAAGACACCATGGATTAAATGTTATAATATTCTTTACATTAGTTTGCATTTTGTTTCTTTCTTTGCATTCTCCAGCATTTATATGCTGATGATATTCAAGCATATTCATTCATAAAGCAGAACAAATAAAACCAATGAAACATCTCTGGAAGATATAGTAGCCTGAATAATTTTTATTTTTATTTTTATTTATCTAACTTTACTCTTAATACTCTGAAACACCACCTTGGTTTGTTAGCTACTGTAACATTTCTCACTTTTTTCTTCTGAACTGTTATCGCTTTGCCATTTTAGAGTGGAGGAAAGCACAGGGATTTATTTGAAGAAATTTTTTACTTTTCTTAAATATTAAAATGTGGTCAAGGCACACTGGCTACATTTTTATACTGTGCATCTTATTATTTTATCTTAGTTTTTGCTCTTGTTTGTATATCATAATTAATTTGTCATGAAGTTTAGCTTGACTGTGTGAACTGATCCAGACTCTCTGTCAGTGCCCGTTGCCGTCATTTCAGTGAAGCCAAACTTTATTTCTAGATTGAGCAAACGGTCCACTCCAAGTGACGTGTCAGGAGACTCGACAACAAATGAGCCAATTTTTTCCACTTTTGGTTCATCCACATACATGGGATTTTCTTTCTTTGTTCGATAAAATTCAAGACTCACTTGTGTTTGGTCACTTTCTGAAGGACTAAAGGAATGCTTTCTGGTTTCATTCCAACCAACATCCTCATCAATTTCAACCAGTTTGTGAAAAAGGTCAGCGCACAAGATGATCCCATCTTTGTTTGTGTATTTTTTGTCCTCCCTGTGCTGCGACTCATTAAAGGGCTCTGACAGATTTATTCCATAAGTATAAGCACTTTTTCTGGATGCCACTGCACCTTGGTTTCTTCCAAACTCTACAGCTCCCTTTACAATGGCTTCTTGGGGCCTAAAAGGACACAAAACTTTGCAGTTCTCAATAAACTCATCAGTAATGTGTCTCCGTAGAATCTGACTTTCAGCAAAACCTCCCACTAGCAAAATGTATTTAATGCTTTGGGTTTTGTGAAAGATTTCTCTTAGGCTCTTAGTGATGCTCCACAGACTCTCTTCAAAAAAATATCTCAGTTTGTGTTTGTATATTTTGATTACTCCATCATCATAAGATGCTCCTTGAACTCGATTAAAGTATTCTTCCATGTCTTGTTTTTTCTGTGCCATCATTCCTAGATTCAGTGGACAGGTTATTTCCATATCTTCATCTTTTCTCTTGAATACTGTGAAATCATACATAATTCTTCTAACCTCACTGGGATACTTTGCTTCATACTCATCCCAGATTTCAGGAGATAATGTCTCTCTGAGGAACTCTTTAAATTTTCTGTCTACAGTTTGTCCTCCCATGTTGTTCCCTGATGCTTTGTGCAGCTCCTTCAGAAATCCTCCTTCAAGCACTTCATGAATAGTGATGTCAATGGTTCCTCCTGAAACACACAAAATGGAAGTTTTTGCATTAATGATCTCAAACTATATTCCTCGATTGCAAGAGTCCTGCAACTTTTAGAGGAGTCTCTCTCTTGAATTCAATCGTGAAACTTCCTCACTAGCTTAGCTCTGGGGGATTATGAGGAAAGTAAGAGGTGCAAAAGGACTTTTCATTCAATCATAAAAACAATGTCAATGTTTTTGGTGAATGTTAAACCGTTTCCTCAGAAAATGTGACCCAAAGAACTATAATAAGCAAAGTAAGTGACTCTTATTCTCACCACCAAAATGTTGAGTAACTGCTTTTCCAGAATACATCCCTAATGTCATAAATAATTATCTTGACTATCTCTCCATTCATCCATCCATTATCTGAACACTCTTGTTCTTTCAGAGTTGAAATGGGAGCTGGTGCCTATTCCACCAGACACCAGTTTATCACAGAGCAACACAGAGACAGACAGATCAAACATGCACTAAGAGACACTTTAAGGAGACCAGTTAACCTAGCAGTTATGCTTTTGGACTCTGGATAGAATCTCCACATGCACATGGAGAACATGCAAACTCCATGTAGAAAGGTCCAGGTGACGGAGATTCAAACTGGTGTCTCTGGAAAATATTGGAAAATATATATCAATATTTTCCAATATTGGAAAATATTGCAGACATAAAATCTTGCAGACATAAAATCCTGGAACGCTGTGCATGCCACTTCAACCAGTTTATTTAAAAAAAAATCATATTTATTTAAAACAGCACCACTGAAAATGTGATACCTCCACAATCAACAACGATGTACTGAGTTCCTGATTGGTCCAGTTTCCTTTCACCCCGGTTTTCTGCTATGAAACCCTCAGATGGTAGTTTCTTACAGTAAACTGAAGCTGCTTCTGGCTCCAGAGCAAACACCAGACTGTTTTCAGTTCCCTCTGAAACAATCCCTGCCTGCAAGCAATGAGAAAAAATTCATATTTTGAAACAGTAATGACATGTTACCACTGTGGTGTCTAACAGTTTGTGGGTTTTACCCGAGTTGCAGCTTCTCTCATGAACTGTTTGGCTGAATGATCCCAGATTGCAGGAACCGTCAGAGGCTGTGAAGGTGACTCCTTCAGTGTTTTGTTGAATCGTCTTCAAAGCATCTTCTTTCAGGAATCTTAGAGCTTCTGCAAAAACCTTCAGAGCCTTCATTTCCCTCCCATTGGCTGCTTTGATAGTCAGACCTGTGGTGACTTTCTAGAGATATTTGATAATTATATTAGTTCAATGAATAGAAGCATAAAGAGATCATCGTTCTGAAGAGAAAACCCATGCACTGCCAGAACTTTATAGTAGAAACATTTTGTTGTAATATCGTACAAAAAACTGTAAGATATTATAATGTAGTTTAATAGTTAGTTCAAAAATCATAAAAAAAAAACTCACAAAACAACTGAAAAGAAATTCAGATATAAGTACACTGTCAGAATTGTGTTGCCGTTTGTTATCTTAAAATGCTGTTTGACAGTTATATCAGTTCAGTACAGAGGGCATCATTCAAATATTAAATGTCATGTTCCGTGTTTTTCTGTTGTGTTTTCTGTGTCCTAAGTCTCCTCGTTGTCCTGGCTTACCCTTGATTGTTCCCCTGATTACCTTCAGTGTATTTAGTCCCTCCTGTGTCCTTTGTTCCTCGTTGGGTCCTTGTTGTCGCACAGTGTCTGTTGTCGCTACTTATGTTTTCCGCCCTTAAGACCAGTTGCTACCGGTGTTGAGCCCTGGCTTCCGCTCAGCCGTGCTGCCTGGTCGCGGACTTATCTGTTTGTTGTTGTTTTTGAGTTAATAAATACTCACCATTCACTTACCTGGGCCTCCAGCGTCTGCCTCACCACCACCAATCCATGACATTAAAACCAGAATATTTGCAAACATAATATTCTAATAACATCAGCAGTGTAAGAATAAAATTTACTTTAAATTTAAAGTAAATTTAAATTTACTTTAAAATTCACCTTTTTATTTTTTAAAAAGGTGACATTTAAAAAATATATATTCTTCAAGTATCTGTTAAAACTCTCACTATGTTGTGACAGTATGTTATGAGACAGTTCTGAAAAAAGATTAATCACCTCCTTATCCTTCCCTGAGCTTTTATTACCATTTGAAGAAATGAACCACTCCTGATCAAAAATCAGTCAGAGTCAAGGGGAGGGTCTTAGTGCTGTCAATCAATCATGCTAACTAGCCTAGTATTCACAACAGGCTCTGATGTCAGGAGGAAACTGCAGCTTATATGGAGGGCAGTTGAGGCACCAACACCCTGATTGGTTTTCTAGTGAGCACTGGGAAAAGGCAGAGGAGCTCAATTTCTTTACTGTTTCACTATCTGTCATAGTGTCAACATTTTTTATTAAAGTGACATACTGCAGTAATAATGCTGAGCTTTTTATATTAGACTAAGTAGCTCAAATATATTGTTGATAAATATTTATTACTCACTTTGCCGTAGAGTGACATCTTAAAACAATCAAAGAAGAATTTCGCTCTGGATTCTTTGCCTGAGTTTGTTAAATAAGACTGTTTGGCTTCATATCCAAAACTGACAAATTGTTGATCTTCATCAAACAGGATGCAGGTTGGAGTCTTTGGGGTTTCTAGTCCAACTTCTTCACCCCAAAATTTCACATGAGGGTCTACTTCTTCTTCTCTGGATGTCAAACTGAAGGCATATCCACTCCATGTTGTTCCAAAGTCGATGCTTATGATGTAAGATTCCCCCATTGCTGGAACAGGTTCCTGCTGGTTGTGCAAAAGAAAATAATCAAAATCTGAGAGGCAGGTGTTTCAGGTAAATATTTATATGTACACTTTTACTGGGCGGGATTTACTGGAAGTCCAAACCTTCCATGAAGCGACATCTTGACTATTATGAATGTCATTCTGTCTGACACATTCAGTTTGAACAAAACGAAGCAGAGCAACAGGAAAGTCATACGACTGTGACTCCAGGTAAGTGTATTAGTTTAAACTAAGTTATAGAATGAAATCATTAATTCATCAACAAGATTCTACAATTGTTGGATTAATTAAATATGTTGTCTCATGGATGGTGTCATAATTAATACTTGTTTCTAAAAGTTGAACAAATGGCTGTTGCTTCTCTTCAGTCTCTTAATGAGATAAGGTAAATATGTGATTTTTCTTTGAAAAAGTGTGCAAATAATTTCAAGAAATGCAAATGTCATGTAAGCAAAGTGTTCTTTAGTAAATCCTTTTTTTCCCCCTTTTTCATCCAATGCATTTTATGAACAGATGTTTAATAGAAGAATCAGAAGAAAGCCTGACCTCCCTCAACAAACGGTACTGTATCTCAGCAAATAAGAGTAAAACTTAAGAAAATTTCGGAGCATTTGCTCTTCATAGTTTTACTCCCTGCACCCAAAATAATAATAACAAAAGTAGATTTTTATCTGTACAGACCTGGCTTTCAGAGCACATTTTCTGTATTATGTTCTTGACATTGGATTCATTGAACTCATTGCAACTGTCTGAAAGTTTTGTGTTTTTTTCATCTATGTCACATGTACGTCCTGATTTACATTAACCAACACATGTCTCATGTTTGCATGAAGAATTGAAACTATGGACGGCAATCAACTGCAGCGACATAAGAACATAAGGTAACTTTTTAGACAAATTAAACTAGAACCAACCAAAGATATGCTGTTTTTAACATCTTACCGCAAAAAACCAAAGTGTAAAAATAGGTTAAGTTGATAAGAGAAACTGAAAGGAATTCGTGGTACATTGATATGTAGAGGAGTGAATTTTCTTGTTTTTCCTGGAGGGTTGATATAAACCTCTGGGCAGATTGACTTAGACTTAGACTTGTTCTTTATTGATCCCTTGGGAAGAGTCTCTCAGGAAATTGTAGGTGAGAAATGTTTTCATAGTAAATTCTAATGGTGATGAACTGATCTCTTAGTGATGATATTGTTCAAGGGCCATAATTGTCTTTAGATTTCTAGTTGCATCTGCTTGCGACAGGTTTCCAACCAGAAACCAGACCAGTTTAAATTAGGCCTTTGTTTCAGTTCCCAAGAATAACTCAAAACCATGGGGAGATGAAATGTCTAATGTAGTGGTTACACAGATTTTGAAGTGTTAAAACATAATTAAACCTATTTGTGAGTTTTTGGTGCACCCATAAATCCAATCTGCAAGCGATTTCTCCAAACAACAACGATGGATGACAAAGCTGCTTCTCTTGGCCCACTGGAAAGTGACCAAGATTCCTTCAAAACACAATCTAATGGGAGACTGTAAATAATTCCTTTGTAAATAAAGGAGTTATTAAAGCCTAAAATATGTCATATGTCTGTTTATTCAATACTTTAGCAGCAGGTTTTTTGGCTTGAAAATGTTTCTTATTCTGTCAATATATAGTTTTCAAATTAATTGTGATTGATTAATTACACTCCCTGCATTTGATTAAAAAGTTCCACCACTAATAAATATGAACTTAATATACTTAAAATTCATTGCAGACTCACATGCAAAGTGGAAGCATCAAACCAATACATTATAAAACCTCAGAAGTAAATTTAGCAGAAATAATCCATGTGATACATTTCAGCTGACTGACTCATCTGTCTCTTCAGCTTTGTATTAATTCAGTTTGAGCTGTTTTACATGTTTCATATTTTACTCCACAGAGCTGCTCTAAAAGACAAAGAAAAGGAAACTGAAGCAATCAAAGAAAGGTAATTTACATTTATTGATGAGAAACACAAACTTTCACTATTTAAAACGTCTGTAAATTCTGGCACATTAAAGAGCCATCTATAGAATAATCTGTAGATGTCTCATTTCAGAAATGGTTCAGGCATTGTCTCGAAGTCCATTTAATAATGAATCCATTCCTATGTTATCATCCCCTGACAAATTATGCTAAAATCAATGGAAGCCATCTGCATCTATTGATATAGGGAAAATATACTATGGTTTAGATCTTTAGTTTTATTTATCTTTAAATAGTTTTACTGTTTGCCACTTTGTATACTAATTTAAATTAAATGAATTTTTAATATTACTGCAGCGTAATGACTTTTTACTTTATTTTTCTTTTATGGCCACTGCTCTGCAGCAGCCTCCATGATGACAGCTGGTGGCTCACGCAAAATTCTCATTTAAACAATGTTGTCTTAACTACAGTAACACTTTTAATTAAGACCATATTTAATCTTTGTAGATCTTGTGCAACATGCTCACTTACTGTGATTACTTTTTTCTACTTTTTTGTTTTTTTGCTCTATTTTGTAAATCTTTGACCTTAAAGCAACAGGCTATAACTCTTATATATATATAAAAAAATAAAAAATTCCCTTCTCACCCACCGCGGGTGGTTCTTATCCTCTGAGCTCGGGTCCTCTACCAGAGGCCTGGGAGCTTGAGGGTCCTGCGCAGTATCTTGGCTGTGCGAAGGACTGCACATTTCTGGACTGAGATGTCTGATGTTGTTCCTGGGATCTGTTGTAGCCACTGCTCCAGTTTGGGGGTGACTGCCCCGAGGGCCCCGATGACCACAGGCACCACTGTGGTCTTCACCTTCCAGGCTCTCCAGTTCCTCCCTGAGGCCCTGGTATTTCTCCAGTTTCTCGTGCTCCTTTTTTCCTGATGTTGCAATCGCTTGGTATTGCTACATCTACCTAACGACTTTCCTCTGTTGTTTATCCACTATGACAATGTCTGGTTGGTTCGCCATTACCATTCTGTCTGTCTGGATCTGGAAGTCCCACAGGATCTTAGCTCTGGCATTCTCCACCACCTTTAGGGGGTGTTTCCCACTTTGTTCTCGGGGTTTCCAGTCCATATTCTGCACAGATGTTTCTGTACACTATGCCTGCCACTTGGTTATGTCGTTCCATGTATGCTTTCCCTGCCAGTATCTTGCACCCTGCTGTTATGTGCTGGACTGTCTCAGGGGCCTCCTTACACAACCTACACCTTGGGTCTTGTCTGGTGTGGTAGATCTGGGCCTCTATTGCTCTGGTGTTTAGGGCCTGTTCCTGGGCGGCCATGATGAGGGCCTCTGTGCTGTCCTTGAGCCCAGCTTTTTCCAGCCATTGGTAGGATTTACTGATATCAGCCACTTGGGTTATTTGCTGGTGGTACATCCCATGTAGGGGGCTTGTCCTCCCATGATGGTATCTCTGGCACTTCAACCTCCGTTCCCTGTTGTCTGAGACATTCACTGAGCACATTGTCTGTTGAGGCTTTGTCCCTGATGTATTTATGGATCTTAGTTGTTTCGTCCTGGACAGTGGTTCTCACACTCACTAGTCCTCTGCCTCCTTCCTTGCGGCTCGTGTACAGTCTCAGGGTGCTGGATTTGGGATGGAACCCTCCATGCATTGTTAGTAGCTTTCTAGTCTTAATATCTGTGGCTTTTATCTCCTCCTTTGGCCAGCTAATTATTCCAGCAGGGTATCTGATTACTGGCAGGGCATAGCTGTTTATCGCACGGATTTTGTTCTTGCCATTGAGCTGGCTTCTCAGGACTTGCCTTATTCGTTGGAGGTATTTAGCTGTGGCTCCTTTCCTTGTGGCCTCATCGAGGGTTGCCATTTGCTTGTGGTATACCTAGGTACTTGTAACTGTCCTCTATGTCTGCTATTGTTCCTTCTGGGAGTGAGACCCCTTCTGTGCGGATCACCTTCCCCCCTCTTTGTAATCAGCCGACCACACTTCTCTAGTCCGAATGACATCCCAATGTCTGTGCTGTAGATCCTGGTGGTGTGGATCAGTGAGTCGATGTCTCGCTCACTCTTGGCATACAGCTTGATGTCATCCATGTAGAGAAGGTGACTGATGTTGGCCCCATTTTTGAGTCGGTATCCGTAGCCAGTCTTGTTGATAATTTGGCTGAGGGGGTTCAGGCCTATGCAGAACAGTAGCGGGGACAGAGCATCTCCTTGGTATATGCCACATTTGATGGACACTTGTGCAAGTGGTTTGCAGTTGGCTTCAAGGGTGGTTTTCCACAGCCTCATTGAGTTTGCAATGAAGGCTCTCAGAGTCCTGTTGATGTTATACATCTCTAAGCATTCAATGATCCAAGTATGCGGCATTGAGTCATAGGCTTTCTTGTAATCAATCCAAGCCATGCACAGGTTGGTGTGTCGGGTTTTGCAGTCTCGGGCAACTGTGCGGTCTACGACGAGTTGGTGTTTGGCTCCTCTGCTATTTACACCGATACCTTTCTGTGCCATGCTCATGTGCTTATCCATGTGTTTGCTTATCTTGGCCGCTATGATGCCTGACATGAGCTTCCAGGTTGTGGAGAGGCAGGTTATTGGTCGGTAGTTGGGTGGGACTGGACCCTTTGATGGATCCTTCTGGATTAGGATTGTCCGCCCTTCAGTTAACCATTCAGGGTGAGTCCCACTTTGTAGCAGCTGGTTCATTTGACCTGCCAGTCGCTCATGGAGGGCAGTGAGTTTCTTTAGCCAGTAGGCATGGATCATGTCAGGCCCTGGTGCTGTCCAGTTTTTCATACCTGAGACTCTTTCTTGGACATCTGTCACAGTGATGGTTACCGGGGCTTGCTCAGGCTTGCTCAGGGAGGTTGCTATGGTCCTCTCGTAGAGAGATCAACCACTGTGCATATGCCTTTCCGGGGACGCCTCCCTTTCCCATATGCCTTTCCAGTATTGTTCAGTCTCCAGCCTTGGTGGGTCTGCTCTGTTGTTATTACCCTGCCATTGAGAGTACACCTTAGCTGGTTGAGTGGAGAAGAGCCGGTTAATCCTTCTGGATTCATTCTCCCTTGTGTATCTCTTTAGGCGGCTGGCCAAGGCTTGGAGCCTCTGTTTGGCAGTTTCGAGTGCTTCAGGTATGGGCATCTGCCTGTACTTTCTGGGTACTTGTCTTTTCATTGTACCCTTGTGGAGCTCTGATAGTTGGCTCACTTCCCTCCTTGTTACCTTGATTTTAGCCTCTAACCGTCTTTTCCATGGTGGGTATTGGGTCTCATGGTTGCTCTTATAGCCAAGTATCTCAAGGATCACTGATGCTGAGTTGTAGATCAGCTCATTGGTTTGGTTTCTGATGGTACTTCACTCAGCCGTTGTAATTGGCGCCGGGAGGCCTGGTTGTCATTCGGGTCATGATTCTCTCTCTCAGGTCAGCAGCTGTCTCGTTCAGCTCTGATTCGCTCACTGGGGCCGTGTATCCCCTCACTGGGTGGGGACTTGTAGTTAAGTCCCCACAGTTCTGACATCCAGGTTCCTCCCTTTTGCCGTAGCATTTGTGTTGTATCTCGTCAATCTCAAGTTGTGATAGCAGTTGCCGTTTGCGGATGTTGGAACACTGAGCTACTAGTTGTTTAGCACTTAGTGTTGACTGGGGATGTCGAGTAACCATTCCTTCCCCAGTCTTTGCATGTAACCTCTCTGACTAGGGTTACTTGAGTAGTAGCATTCCAACAGATCCACATTTTCATCTCTCGCCCATTTCCGTCTTGTTCCAGTAGCCCATTTGTCATCAAGGTGCTCTGGTTCCCCAACACCTGGCGCTAGACCTTGTTTGGCCGGGGCGACGTCTGAGCCGGCATGTTATGCAACTTAGTATCTCTCATGGTATGAGGTAGGCAGTAGCTTGAAGGGTCTTGCCTAAGGACCCAGACTGGATTCGAACCCCGCCCTCTCGGGTGATATACTGATGCCTTATCTATTGAGCTATCCAGTCAGCTCATATATATATATATATATATATATAAGAACCACCCGCGGTGGGTGAGAAGGGAATAATAATAATAATATATATATATATATATAAATAATTCCCTTCTCACCCACCGCGGGTGGTTCTTATCCTCTGAGCTCGGGTCCTCTACCAGAGGCCTGGGAGCTTGAGGGTCCTGCAGTATCTTGGCTGTGCCAAGGACTGCACATTTCTGGACTGAGATGTCTGATGTTGTTCCTGGGATCTGTTGTAGCCATTGATCCAGTTTGGGGGTGACTGCCCCGAGGGCCCCGATGACCACAGGCACCACTGGATTAGGTCTTCACCTTCCAGGCCCTCTCCAGTTCCTCCCTAAGGCCCTGGTATTTCTCCAGTTTCTCGTGCTCCTTTTTCCTGATGTTGCAATCGCTTGGTATTGCTACATCTACCCACAACGGCTTTCCTCTGTTGTTTATCCACTATGACAATGTCTGGTTGGTTCGCCATTACCATTCTGTCTGTCTGGATCTGGAAGTCCCACAGGATCTTAGCTCTGGCATTCTCCACCACCTTTGGGGGTGTTTCCCACTTTGATCTCGGGGTTTCCAGTCCATTTTCTGCACAGATGTTTCTGTACACTATGCCTGCCACTTGATTATGTCGTTCCATGTACGCTTTCCCTGCCAGTATCTTGCACCCTGCTGTTATGTGCTGGACTGTCTCAGGGGCCTCCTTACACAACCTACACCTTGGGTCTTGTCTGGTGTGGTAGATCTGGGCCTCTATTGCTCTGGTGTTTAGGGCCTGTTCCTGGGCAAACAGGATGAGGGCCTCTGTGCTGTCCTTGAGCCCAGCTTTTTCCAGCCATTGGTAGGATTTACTGATATCAGCCACTTGGGTTATTTGCTGGTGGTACATCCCATGTAGGGGCTTGTCCTCCCATGATGGTATCTCTGGCACTTCAACCTCTGTTCCCTGTTGTCTGAGACATTCACTGAGCACATTGTCTGTTGAGGCTTTGTCCCTGATGTATTTATGGATCTTAGTTGTTTCGTCCTGGATAGTGGTTCTCACACTCACTAGTCCTCTGCCTCCTTCTTTGCGGCTCGTGTACAGTCTCAGAGTGCTGGATTTGGGATGGAACCCTCCATGCATTGTTAGTAGCTTTCTAGTCTTTAATATCTGTGGCTTTTATCTCCTCCTTTGGCCAGCTAATTATTCCAGCAGGGTATCTGATTACTGGCAGGGCATAGCTGTTTATCGCACAGATTTTGTTCTTGCCTTTGAGCTGGCTTCTCAGGACTTGCCTTATTCGTTGGAGGTATTTAGCTGTGGCTCCTTTCCTTGTGACCTCATCGAGGTTGCCATTTGCTTGTGGTATACCTAGGTACTTGTAACTGTCCTCTATGTCTGCTATTGTTCCTTCTGAGACTCCTTCTGTGCGGATCACCTTCCCCCTCTTTGTAATCAGCCGACCACATTTCTCTAGCACAAGCAAATGGCAACCTCGATGAGGTTGTGCTAGAGAAATGTGGTCGGCTGATTACAAAGAGGGGGAAGGTGATCCGCACAGAAGGAGTCTCAGAAGGAACAATAGCAGACATAGAGGACAGTTACAAGTACCTAGGTATACCACAAGCAAATGGCGCCCTCGATGAGGTCCCCAGGAAAGGAGCCACAGCTAAATCCCTCCAACGCATATGGCCAAGTCCTGAGATGCCAGCTCAAAGGCAAGACCAAAATCTGTGCGATAAACAGCTATGCCCTGCCAGTAATCAGATACCCTGCTGGAATAATTAGCTGGCCAAAGGAGGAGATAAAGCCACAGATATTAAAGACTGAAAGCTACTAACAATGCATGGAGGGTTCCATCCCAAATCCAGCACTCTGAGACTGTACCGAGCCGCAAAGAAGGAGGCAGAGGACTAGTGAGTGTGAGAACCACTATCCAGGGCAGAAACAACTAAGATCCATAAATACATCAGGGACAAAAGCCTCAACAGACAATGTGCTCAGTGAATGTCTCCAGACAACAGGGAACAGAGGTTGAAGTGCCAGAGATACCATCATGGGAGGACAAGCCCCTACATGGGATGTCACCACCAGCAAATAACTTAAGTGGCTGATATCAGTAAATCCTACCAATGGCTGGAAAAAGCTGGGCTCAAGGACAGCACAGAGGCCCTCATCCTGTTTGCCCAGGAACAGGCCCTAAACACCAGAGCAATAGAGGCCCAGATCTACCACACCAGACAAGACCCAAAGGTGTAGGTTGTGTGGGAGGCCCCTGAGACAGTCAGCACATAACAGCAGGGGTGCAAGATACTGGCAGGAGAGCGTACATGGAGCGACATAATCAAGTGGCAGGCATAGTGTACAGAAACATCTGTGCAGAAAATGGACTGGAAACCCCGAGATCAAAGTGAAACACCCCAAAGGTGGTGGAGAATGCCAGAGCTAAGATCCTGTGGGACTTCCAGATCCAGACAGACAGAATGGTAATGGCGAACCAGCAGACATTGTCATAGTGGATAAACAACAGAGGAAAGCCGTTGTGGTAGATGTAGCAATACCAGGCGGTTGCAACATCAGGAAAAAGGAGCACGAGAAACTGGAGAAATACCAGGGCCTTAGGGAGGAACTGGAGAGGGCCTGGAAGGTGAAGACCTAATCCAGTGGTGCCTGTGGTCATCGGGGCCCTCGGGGCAGTCACCCCCAAAACTGGATCAATGGCTACAGCAGATCCCAGGGAACAACATCAGACATCTCGGTCCAGAAATGTGCAGTCCTTGGCACAGCCAAGATACTGCAGGACCCTCAAGCTCCCAGGCCTCTGGTAGAGGACCCGAGCTCAGAGGATAAGAACCACCCGCGGTGGGTGAGAAGGGAATTTTATTTTTTTTATATATATATATATATATTATTTTTATTTATTTATTTTTTGTTGTTGAAACCTTTACTATGTCATGAGATTATATTGTTTATATGAGAGTGCTATCTAGAAACAACCAATCAGAGCAGGGAGGAGGGTCTTAGAGCTGTCAATCACCCCTCCATATGGCGCTGCTCATTCTCCCTTCTCTCTGCTTCCCCTTAAATCAAACTGCAACTTTAAATCTTTCGAGTGCAAATAAAAAGGGCAACAACTCAGCATTGTAAAAAAAAAAGTACTTTTTAAATTGAAGCTACATGTTTGACATGTTTTTAAAGACAAACTTCTCTATTTTGTTTATGATTTTTGAGTACTATGACATATCCAATGACACACTTTTGTGTTGTTTTTAAACAGAATAAATGAGATGAATGGAAAACACCAGAAGATCAGGTAACTATGTTTATCTGTTTAGTTTTATTGAAATATTATTACACAGTGAAATATATATGTTAAATCATTTGTTTCCCTCCAGAAATTAAATAACTACACATATTTGTTCAGTATTTCTTTCAGTATTACGCAGTTCCAAGTGGAAACTTTTTTCCTTTTATTACAATTAGGGAACAGACGTCTATTTTTCAACCAATCTTTTTGAATTATAAAAGTTGATCAGACAGTAAATTTAGAAAAACTGTGCAAAATACGACAACTATGTAGAATTGAGTGTTATTATACTCATAGCTGTAAAGAAAGAGGGTTTGATTATCTTGCTACTTTTTCAAACAAGAAATTAAAAATTTAAACTAATGTTTAATTGCATTGTGGATGAAAGCAGGACACTGGATCAGAAAGCTCAAAGTGTTTCACTGCCTCCTGCAGGCCTGACCTGAACACCACGTCGTTTCCAGAGTTCATTTGCATTTTAATCTGAACGTCAAGCCTCTTCATGACACTGTTTTGCATTAGCTTTTATATTAGCTAAAGCAAAGTGGGAGACATTTTCAGAAACAGTGTCGTGTAAACAGGTTCTTATCTACCTATCATGGAAACATGGTTTGAACCATAAAAAAAAGGATATATATATAAATCCATTCCATCTGACAAACAGAGCTGTAATATTTTGTATTTTATTCTAAAAGTATTGCAATTAATTTGTGGTATTTAATGATTTTTAACTGTCTTGTCAAAAACACTTGATTGTTTCTAGATTAGATTTCTTTTATTTCATGTTTTATGTTGGATCAGTTTTTTTTTTTTTTTCAAAGGAGCACAAGATGTAAACAATTGTAACATTTTAACAACATTGCTTAATTTATGATAAAATTACTTCATATCCATTAGTTACTCCTAGAGTGGTTATTTCTTCATCAAAACTTACATTATTTGCTTTTTCCACAGAAAACCTGTCAATAATAAGGAGGCTCTGAGAAAACTTGAAAACAGGTAATACTCATGAAGGGATGTTTTCAAAAGGTGATTGTATTTCAAAAACATCTCATTATTTGAATAAAAATAACTTAAAACTGTAAAACATAATTATTATCTTGCAAATCGGTGCTGCGTGTTAAACTATAGCTTATGAAAACAGTCTTTATTGGAGAAAATATAGACAGTTTAATCCGCTTTATTAGTCCTTCAAATTATTTATTCTAAGTGACAAAATTTCCAACTTAATTCCTCATTTTTTAATAAGTTGCATAAAAACAATAATTGCATATAATTTTCTTTCAATGTGTTCTTAAAGGCTTCAACAGATTGAGGAAAAGCAACATGAGCAAAATCACCAGTTAAGGTACTGCTTTATGTCAAATTTAATACACTTTCTAAGTTATTCATTTATCCAACACTGTGAATATTCAGTAAACTCAATGGAAATCAACCAAGTGGTTTCTGAGTGAGGTCAGTAAAGCTCAATCCATAACTCTGTTATTAAACAGTTTTATCTCTTTCTAACCTCACAGATCTGCTTTGGACCGAGAAGAAAAAAGTCTATCATTAGTTAAAGAAAGGTACTGCAGATTTACTCCTCTGATATGATAAAATATAAGATTTTGTGTTTGAACTTTAAATTTTCTCATATCAAGAAACTCAAGAATTAGTTGTTTTTCCACTAAACTAACATTTTGTAATTTTGTCAAAAGTTTCAAACAGATTACAGATCTTCAGAAACAAAAACATGATTCAGTAAGGTAAACCTTTTTTTATTTATTAGTTGAGTATGACACGTTTTGAAGTGCAGTAAATTCAGTAGGAGTGTTTTTTTGACAACCTGTGAATGTTTGTCAATAATGTATATATTACTTCAAAGACCTGAGCTGGATGAAGAAGAAGAGGATCTAAGATCAAGGTATGAATTGAAAGATGGATAGAAAATATTATTGTGATAAAAATTGAAAGCATGTTTTGTTGATTAAAGAAAATTGTAAGTGGATTCAGCGAACCTATTAGAAAAAGCAACTTAAACAATACTTTCCACGGAACAACTAGGCTTATTGATGAATATTTAATCTCATATCACAAACTAATGTTTACACATTTATGTTCAATGTTATGAGTCCAAATAAAGTTGGATGAGTAATAAGACATTATTCTCTCAGTAGTTGAATTACATGCTATTTTTACCACATCTTCTAATCAACTTTTGAGATGGAATTGGAAAATTAAGTTTTCAAAACAAATTTCCTAAAATACATAATATATCACAATCAGCAACAGTAGTTACACAAGTTTAAAGTAATTAGATTTGTAGCCACTTGGTGACATCCTATTCACATAATCTGTTACTATGACAACAAAATATGAAATCCATGGATTTTTAACCTTAAATGCAAAAATATATTTCCTCAGAAATAGCAGGCCTGAAATATTTGAAGTGGCACATCTGTACTGGATTCCATATTTACTTTTCTTAGCATAATATTAAATTTAGAAAATAACCCTTCTTTAAACTAGAACGTTTTTAGATTGCTCCAATTGTTTCTATCAATATTTTATTGTTTTATTCTGTATTTCAGCAACATTAACAGCTCAACAGTTTTCCAGAGGGTGACGAGGCCAGTGAGATGGGTGTTCAGCAGTTCCAATAATTACTTGAATTGGACTGGAAACCAGAACCCCAGGTAATGTATTCTGGCACATGGTGCATCTAAAAACTATTCATTTGTTTTTTTATTTTTATTTTTGTTTCTTTTTTTTCAGTTATTGGCTGCTATAAATACAGTAGACATGATTTATTGTTCTCTTTTTTATACGTGTTTCAGAACATCAAACCAATTCAAATATTAGTCCAAAGCAACACAAGTAAACCCAAAATGCACTTTAAAATTAAGGTGCTTATTATTATTAAAGGAGAAAAACATCCGAACCTACATGGCCCCATGTGAAAAAGCATTTCTCCTCTAGAAGTCGGAGCCATAGTGTCAGACTTTAAATTGTTTTCTTTCCTTCCATCAGTGTTACTCAGTATGTTTTTTAAAAAAAAAATCTCCATTTGGGCATTTTAATTGAATTGAAACAATTTTTTTCTGAAAAACTATAAATTAATTTGACCAAACTGACATTTTTATTGTTTTTCAAGCAATGAAATTGAATCTGACCATGAAGACCGGCATCATGGGATAAGATAAACTTCTGTCAGATTTTAATCCTGAAACACAGGAAATATAAAGGTTAAAAAAAAGTCACTTAACTCAATTAATGTAAAGTTCCAAGCTGGTAAATTTGTCAAGATTAATCCAGAAGATCCTCTGACTATTGTGTTTGGGTTAAATAATTTTATTAAAAGTGTATATTTTGTTTATTTGTATTTTTATAACTGTCTCACTAATTTTACAGATCTGCTTTGGAACAGGAAAAGGAAAACCTAGACTCACTCCAAAAAAGGTAATGTTCTATTCATAGACGCTAAAATATGTTAGAGAATTTAGATTGACAGTTAACCAGATTTGGGGCATAGAGAAGAAAAGTGAAAAAATGGAGAAGAGAAACAGTCAAGAAAATTATGGACAACCCTGAGCATCTTCTTCATGACATTGTCTTGGGAAAACAGAGGATCTTCAGTCAGAAGCTTCTTCAAATTCACTGTAATACAGACTGCTAGAAAAGATCTTTCCTGCCAACAGCCATTAGCATCTACAATAACTCTTTGAAGAACCTGAATTAATGAGTTTTAACAAGATTTAATTTTCCTTTGGGATGAATAAAGTCTTTTTGAATTGAATTGGATTCAAGCATAGAGAGAAACTGAGGCAGAGAATATAAACAACTCAGTTCTAAAGGTTTGGAGTCATTTACTGTTTTTTTGTCACGGTTTTATTTTTCGGTCTAATAAGATATAAATCATGTTCAATTTGTTTTCTCCTCAACAACGGGGGTTAACATTGCTGTGACAGAGGAGGATGATGGGAGGTTGAGGAAGATTTTCTACTGCAGAAAACTGTGATATAAGCAGCTCAAAAAGGATTTTAGGTTCAAGTTCAGTTTATTTGTGAAGCTCATTCAAAAACCATAAAGTTCTCCAAACTGCCACACAATAACATCTGTATACAGGTTGAAAATGTTTTAAATATTTCTATATTTTCCCCAGCAAACCTCTAATTTTTCTGTTTCAAAAATAACTAATTTGATTTTTATTCAAAAGTATTGAACAGATTGAAGAAATCCAGAGACAAGAAGATCACCAAGTTACGTAAGTATCTGGACTGATGTTTACTCTGAATTTAGAACATCTTTACCTTTTGGAAAAACAATTGCTCATTACTAATTTTGTATTGTAAATTCATCAGATTTAATTTGCTTTCTCTGAATGCAGTTGTTTGATTTCTATATAGCATTTTTAAGTTTTTTTCACTCCACAGATCTGCTCTTCAACCAGATGAGAAGGAATCTCAGTTACCAAGGTACTGATGTTGCGATGAGCATAATAATAAAATTGCTACTTACTTTTAATGCTGTCAGTAAGTGATCAGAGTTTTTAGAAACCAACGTTTTACCTTAAAATGCTAAATCCTGTAATTGCTCATCCACATTAGTGATTTCACTTGTCTTCAGTTTCCCAATATTTTGTTAGGTCACAGTCTTATTTGAAGTTGTAATATCTTTCCTAATATCTTATGCATAAATACCTCATTATGAAAATATGGGAACAAAATGCTTTTGAGGTTTTTTGTTTGTTTGTTTGTTTGTTGCAAATTTCTTAAAAATGAAAACAAGATTTATGCAAGTGATCACGATCTTTGCTTAATTGTTGATCCACCTTTGGCAGCAATTACAGCCTCAAGACTTTTTAAACATAATGGCACCAGCTTATGTCACCAACCTTTAATCAATTTAGCCCACTGATCTGGAGAAACCTTTCAGATCTTGGCCATGTGCTTTGGGTCGATGTTCTGAAGAACCATTGGGGGGACAGCAATCTGGCATAACGCAGCAGGTTTTCATCCAGGTTTTCCCAACTAGTCTCCCAGAACTTGCTGCTGCAAAACACCCCCTCAGATTGATGCTGCCACCACCATGCTTCACTGCATGGGCTTTAGGCTTTCCTCCAAGCATGATGCCTGACATTCACACCAAAGAGTTCAACCTTTGTCTCGTCAGATCAGACAGTTCCTCAGGTGACATTTTAAACTCCAGATGGGCTGCCAATGTGTCTTTTATTAGGGATTAGCTTTTGTCTGGTCACTCTACCATAATGACCAGGTTGGTGGATTGCTGCAGAAATAGTTTGTCCTTCTGGATGGTTTTCACATCTTCTCAGAGGTCTGACAAAGTAACCATCAGATTCTGTCGTCTTCCTGACTAAGGAATTATTATTATTATTATTATTATTATTATTATTATTATTATTATTATTATTATATTCTTCCCCAGTCGCTCAGTTTGAACGGCTTTAGGATGAGTCCTGCTCTTCTTTACTCTCTAGGAAGACACTTTAAAATAATATAAGTTAGAGTTATAATCATATCAACCTGTAAGAATTTGTTGGCAACATAATTTGTTTTGTTTGTTTTTTTGTTTTTTACAGAGAAGATATCAAAACAGCAGACAGGCTTTCCCTTCAGAAAAGGTACTGTCAACCAATGTTTGTTCAATTTTCATTGAATAAAGAACAATTAATAAAACAAATATATATGCATATATATTTATTTTTTTAATTGATTTATTATTTATTTTTTGTTGAAACTAATATTCTGTGATAATTTTTAAGAATCCAAATATTGGAAGATTTTCAAAAACATCTTAACATAAGGTAAATATCTTCTAGCATTTACTAAGAATGTAAAATATATTTTAAATGCAATACAATTCAGTGTGAGCTTATTGTTATGTTGTGCATGTTAATTTGCAGATCTTCAGAAAAAGAAGAAAAAATGAAACTTCTGCTAAAAAGGTAATTAATTTTAAATCCCATACAATAAAAATGGTTTAGTTTACGAACATAAAAAATTCTCCCATTCAACTGGTCAGTTCCAGTTCATCTTGTAGATCTCGAACAGAACTGTGAGGTGACACATCACTTCTTAATCTGGTCAGGAATAATAGTTTTTCTTCTGTACCTTTAGTCTGTTTGCATCTGTTGTCACTGAGAAGTGGACAGCAGTAACATAAATGTAAATACAAACAATCCACATTAATGCATATAATGAAAATGTTTCTCTGCATGTATTTAGTACAATCTAGTTCTTCTGTCAGATTCAAAAGTCTGAGTTTCAAAGCTTTCTTTTGTCTATCATCAGGAAAGTCTTTAGTTTGGGCTGCTGGAATAAAAACTCTCTGGAAGTTCTCTTTCTTCATAATAGTTTGATTTAGACGTTCACTTCTCAGCAGAATGTCTTGGTTCACCGTCATGTGACCTGCTATGAATCAACTAGCATCATAATAAACAAGTGATCTTGTGTGATTCATATGAACTAACATCTGTATAAATTACTTTCTGAAGACTTGACCAGATTAAAAACTTCTTCCAACGGCAACTTGAAGAGGTCAGGTAAGAGTTCTCTGATTTTTCGTTTTTCTGATTAACTTTTCCCTCTTTCTCATAAACAACAGGATCATTTTTTTTCCACAACAAAGCTAGGATGGGTGTTTTAAAAAATTGTATTTAGTGGTTTAGTGATAAATAACGGCACAAAAACAAAAATCATTAAAAACTTTGTAGGTTTATGTATCTCTGTGTGAATGAAATTTGGTTTCATGTGATGAAACCTAAAACATTTCCTTCAGTAGGGTTATGGATTGAGCAGAATACTATAAAATTTTAATCATGTTTTGGCTTATCTTTATGATTATGCACAGAAAGATTCATAAAGTGTTTAGAAATTTGGAACATTTAAAGTTGACAAAAATTACATTATGAGACCAGCTAACTTTGATTCTTGATGCAGTTTTTATTTAATGAACTCAATCATGCTATTAGAAAATCATCTTCAGATGTAATTTTTGCTGAGTAAATCTGCCCTGGCACATGGAGGCAACCAGTTTCTCTATGAGGAAAAAAAGAAAATGAAACAGAGGTAGGAGGTGATGAACCAGCAATCGTCAGTATCTGTGAAACACATTGTGACAAAATGCTACAACATGTTTATTTTCTTTATTAATGATTATCAGATTCTGTACCTGCTCAATGTGAGCATTATGATGTTAAGTCATATCAATTCTGGGATACATTATGACTGAATCAAAGGAATGTTGCATATAAAGTAAAAAAGCAATAATCAATAAATATTTGCGTATGAACAACAGGTGGTGCTATTCTAATGTAATAATATTACCCATATATCACTCATATATGAGTAATATATTTGATTTAATATATTAATCATTTCATGTTGGCCATTACAGATTTGATTAAAAAGTCAGTGGAATGGAATTGCAAAACCAATAAATTGTTTACCAAAATCAACAAATGTATATACATACATACATTCTGGTTTCCATGTTCTCTAACCAGTGCAAAGTAAATATTCAGTAGAAAATGCTGCAGGATTATTTTGGGAGATTCATCCCACCAAGTTTATTGTTTGTCAACAAGTCTTAGAAAACTTTTGAATGAGTCGTTTTTCATGCTGGATGTTTTACTCCACAGAGCATCTGCAGAAGAAAAGAAAATAGACCCACTCCTGCAAACTTAACTAATTAATTAATATAAAATGATAATATAACGTTGAGCTCAAAAAAGGTAATGCATTTTTTTTCAATGCTGCAAAACTTTCATTGTTTTTCAATATGGTTTTAAGCATGTTACATCTTTTTCTACACTTTGCTTCATACAGAACATCTGACCTCTCACCTATTGAGAAACTATTGCTTCCTAGAGTCATGAACTCTGTTGAGATTCCAACTTTTGTCCAGTCATTATATTTGTCGATGAGGTTCTGCACATTGCATGCGCTGTAAAGAAACACATCCCTCTTTTGTGAATAGAGAGGTGCTGAGCTAAACTAGATGGCTGCTGTTAGATCGTATTTTTTATTATTTAATTTCACTCCTCTCACCAGAAAGAGTTTGACTCCTCCATCAATTTGTTCCTCCTATTCTTATTTTGTATAACTGCTCAGATCTTTTCTTTCTGTTTCCCTGGAAACAGTTTTTTTAGCTGATAGATTTTCCATTAAATGAATGAAACCCTCATTGTACTCCACAGATCTTCTTGTAAGAAAAAGGAAAGGGAAGCTGAAGATTTCAAACAAATGTATGCTATAGTAAATGTTTTGAAACATGGAATTTATTTCCAAAGGAGAAGAATGAAGAACCTAAAGTGATAAGGTAAATGTTTTAGCAACATTCATTCATTAACGGTGAGCTGGTGTTCATTCTGTTTATTTCACTCCACAGATCTAACCTTAACTCTCCTCTGATCAGCTAGTTTGATTCCTGCATCATTAATTTATTCATGTCTGTTCATCCTATAGATTGTTTCTTTCTCTGGTAACAAAGCTGCTGTCTCGAAGTGAAGACAGAAAAACTAACTGGAGCTTTTCTCCTTCACATCCTTACAGATTAGTATTTATTAAAAGCTACCATTGCAGTAAAATAAATAATATATCATAAAACAGAGTGGTCAGATATTTTGTAGTGGATTTCATAATCTGACTTTTCAAATGTCCTAAATTTTTTATTCTCCCTGTTTTCGTATGATGGCTGTAAAACCTGACAGGAAACATGAAGATAATCATGTCATGTTTTTACACAGATTAAATGATAAAGAAATGCAACATCAAAATACAAGGTCAATATCGTTTTTCTTTTAATTTCTATTTCTTTACTCTTGTCTCACTTGAGCTGGTTTTCAATCTGGTTGTTCTTAGATCAACTCTAAAAGAAAAGGATGTGAAAATTCAAGACTTGCAGGAAAGATATTTAAATGTTTTAATGTGAAACATTGTATTTTTTTTTTATTTGGACAATAACATAAGTTTAGTGACTTAAAAAATAAACAATATTTTGTTCACCTAATCTTGATTTCAGCTATAATCAAAACATATTCACTTTACAGTCTTAACAGTGAAAACACAATAACTCAGTTTCTTATCTGATTTGCTAAGTTGCTAATTATTTATGGGGATTCATTGTAAAGAATTATTAGAGTAACGAACAAAAGCAGCATCACTGGAGGTAAATATTTGACTCACATTAAATTCAGTAGAAAAAACATTTAAAAAGTTTATTGTTTTATCTAACTGAGGCCAAGATTTGTTTAGCCAATATGTTTGTATTAATTTAGCAAGTTGCTCTACAGATCATCTCATAAGGACAAGGAAATTAAAGAGTAAAACTAATTTTCCAAAATTGAAAAACTTTTTTTTGTAAGGATCCAAGAGAAGGAAGCTGCTCAACAAAAGCAACATCAATTGAAGTAAGTATTTGCGTTTTTTAAGACAATGTTTTCTATAGTTCATATCAAATTTAAAGAATTGTAAAACAGGACTTTTCAAGAGTTTGCCATTCGTCTAATCTTCCTATTTTCTTGAAACATTGTGTGAACTTATTGAACACGTTCTGATGAACATGTCCACTGCTTTTACAGAGTTCGTGAGCTGGAAGCACAACTTCAACAATCAAGGTAATAAAGCCCAAATGGAGTTGTAACATGTGAGGTGGTCAACAAAGTGACCTTGACACTGGATAAACATAAGTATACAGCTTGTTCAGAGCATCTGAGTTACCTGTTATTTCAACATGGTCCAGCTGGGAATCCCTGAAGAGTCCAGAGGTTTAATAACATGGTGTTTCCATATATTGTACTAGTAGCACATCAATAATATGCAATGCAAATGATCTGTAAAATATTCTACAAGATTAATCCAGAAGACTCGGTGTCTTCTGGATTTTGTTTGAAGAGTGCAAACTTCTTATGCTGTCTTTGTTCACCGACAGATCTGCTCTGATAAAAAAGGAAGATGAACATGAGAAACTGAATCAAAGGTAGAGTTCAAAAAACATCTGAAACTTTTTAAAATATGTCTATGTTCATTTTTTTTTTCAGCTTAATTTGTTTACCTCAGTCTAGCTACACATTTTGTTGATTCACAGCAATAAATCACATTCACAGTGACTCGTTACACAGCCTTGTGGTTCACCAGTATTTATAATTGTGGCTAAGAAGCTGTGATGGTCGAACTAAATATGATGAAACCTGCAGGTCAAAAAGTCATATAGTGAGCTACTGATTCAGGCTTTATCAGTGTGGTGATTAACTGAAAGTGGATGACATTATTAAATGCAGAACTGAAGCCTGCAAAAAAGCATTCTAGTGTTACTGAAGCTCTCAAATGAATGCATGTTACATCCCGTGATTTAAAACAGAAAATTTCCTTTCCATTTTCAATGACTGTGAGCTGATGAAACATCTTAAGATAAATAACTCTTTGCATTTAAACACAATAAATGAGAAGAATGAACAGTTTCAATTGATGATTAAATACATTCATTCATTCAAGATTTCAACATCAAATGAAATCTTTCTAAATATCATTGTGAAACTTTCAGCTGATTCAAACAGCTAACTATAAAACATTCTCTTTAATATTTAAAAAATAATATGTAGCATTAAATGTAAACTTCTGTACTGATGAAACAATTCACATTTATTCCAATATGACAGTAAAGAAATGTATTAGTATTTCACGATGGGAAGAAAACATGATGTAATCACACAGAAAAGTGGAAAAATGACAGGATTCCCAGTGAAGTGGAAAGGAAATTATGATGCCATGACAACATGCTAAATAATGTACATGTCTTTAAAATTGTCTGGTCATTTTTGGCAAAGAATTTTAAAACTAGACATTTCAAGAGCTTTCTATTTTTCCATTCTTCCTGTTTTCTTAGAATATTGTGTGAACTTATTGAACACATTCTGATGAACATGTCCACTGATTTTACAGAGTAAATGAGATGGAAGCACAACTTCAGCAATCAAGGTAACAATGCACAATGGAGTTGTCACATGTCAGGTGGTTGATTAAGTTAGTGGTCATTGAAACTAATCAATAACCACTAGAAATAACACAGCAGTAGTTAAAAAACACCTGAACATCTTTTCTTGTTTTCATTGCTAGTCCAAATAACATCTACAGTTATAAACATTTATATATAATTCTGTCAAAAATCTTCTATGTATTTGATTTTGTTCTTGAAACAATAAATAAAAGACTTGGAATGTTTTACAAGTGGGTCATTGTGTTGCACAGATCTGCACTACGAGAAAAAGATGAACAGTTGAAATCTTTCAAAGACAGGTACTGTATGGGTTTTATTTTGTTTTTCACAGTTGGATTGTCAGTTAAAGTGGTTTTCTCACCAATACTGCAAAGAATTAAATGTAGAATTAAAATAGTTTTCTGTTGTTAAAGATGTGTGGTTTTTACAGAGTGGCAGGAGAAGTCGCTTTGTCAATCAAAACAGGAAAAACAATGAGCTTCAACAATCCTGTTAATAAGAACAGACTAAAGGAAATGTATGAAGACCTGAGGAGTGACTGGCCAAAAATTAAAATAAACTTAAAGTCAAACAAGAAACATTCAGATTCTGTGAAAGAACTGATTCTGGTAGTTATGTTGACACAAAATTCAACTTTGGACTTCCTTCTTGCACATCTGAAACAAACTAATGTTACTGTTTCTCCCATTATTGTTCCTGTTTGTCTCCATTTTTTCCTATAATGCCAGAAGGAGTTTCGGGAAGCAAAGATTGAAATGAGAAACAGAAGAATGATGATCGATAAAGTGTTTGAAAAAGGGAAGAATGATGGAGGAATGCCACAAAAGGTAATATGTTCTTTAAAGTCATGTCTTGTGGTCCAGTTGTGTCTGAACTGAGGTTTGTTCCTTCAGGTTGATCAGTACCAACAGCTAACAGTTCAGAACCTGCAGATGAGTCTCTACAGCCAGAAACAAGATGCTGGTTCACAGGTGGGTTTGATTTATCCAAAAATACTTATCATTCATAAAATTAACAAAGAAACTAACACTTTTATTTATTTATTGTCAACAGAAACCCTTTCTTGAAAGTGAAGCAGAAAATCCTCAGGATGTGTTGAAGTATTTGGGATCTGAATGTTATTGGCTTGGTTGCCTGATGGCGTTGAACAACCCGCCTCTTCAGCCTGACTGGGAGAATCATCCTCCGTCGATGGATAAATGGGACGTTTTCCCCCGAAATATCACAACTGCTTCTGATAATGAGTGAAATGAAATGAATCAAGAAACAATATTGCTTTCTACATCTTTGATTCTGTGAAAAATGAAGGTGTGGCAGCTTTAATAGATCTTAAAGCTGCACCTTTTTAATTTAGTTGAAAATAGATGTTTGTGATTATTGTTTTTAAAAGCTCAATAAAACCTTAGTTGTAATTGTTTATTTTCATGCCATTTTTAAATGTCATAAATTTAAAACAGTTTGGCTATTGTAATTATTTAGTGTATTCATCTGAGTTTCCTGTGAACCTGAACATGTTTTTTCTGTGCTACTCTTGGTTTGCTTCTATTTTGCAGCATCTTATACTGTAGTTTGACTTAGAAAAGATTTTATTTTAATTGAATGGCTGTTTTTATATGAATCTGTGCTACTGCTCAATTACCAACAGGCCAGTAGTTAACAGGTTTATTTTCAAGGGTTTTGCAAAATCATCTAATTAATCTCAATAAATCTGGTTTATTTTCTATAGAACAGTGTAAATTCTAGAAATTAAACAAGATCAGATACTTTCTATATGTTTGCAAAATGTTGAATTCTGTAAAACAAAGGCAAAATAAAAGTTTGAATGGACTTTTGATGAAAATAAAAACTTATTTCAATGGGTTTCAATTTTGCTATTTATTGTGTTTATCTACAGATTTAACCAGTGTTTTTTTTTTATCCATCTCATTATAACTAACAGTAACTAGATTTCAAATAAAGACCAAATAATTTAAAGAAAATGTATTACAGGGCTTTCTCATGTTTCTTTGATTTTATGTGATTATATTGTTCCCTCAAAATTTTTGATGCAAATATAATATTTAAACACATGAATATTTAAGTTTAGATGTAGAAACACGATTAGTTTATTGTAAGTCTTGCAGACATACAGTGGTCAAAAGTCAGTTTCACAGATGATTTTACATTTATTTGTTTTAAGGTATAATTAATGTTACAATTCATTGTTTCTCTATTGCACTGTGTTACAGTTTGTTCCCTGTTTGGACAAACAGCAGTGAATTACTATGAAAGCCACCAGATGTTCTTGTGACTTTATGAGGAGGTCAAAGCCTTTCACCGCCTCATAAAGTCGAGTTTGATAGATTTAGTTGAACCTGAATCGATGTCTGTGGCCGTTGTTTTCATTTCTGTGAAGCCAAAGTTGATATTCAGTTTGACTTCACGCTTCATGCCACGTTCAGTGTTTGGTGAGTCGAGTAAAAACCCACCAATTTTCTCTAGTCCCTCCTCATCCACATACTTTGGACTTTTATGTTGTGTGCGATAAAAATAATAGCTCCTGGTTGTTTGTGTGGAGCTTGTTGGAAACAAGCTAAAGCTTTTGATTTGGTTCCAGCCAACATCCTCTTTAATTTTTACCAGGTTCATAAAAATATCATCACACCACTCGCCATTTTTGTTTGTGAATTTCTTGTCTGCTCTGTCTCTTGATGCATCAAACATTTTAGCTATAGCAAGCCCATAAGTGAAGGCACTTTTTCTGGATGTTATAACTGCTGGGTTTCTCCCAAACATCACAGCTCCTTTCAGGATCGCTTCCTGTGGCCTAAATGGACACAGAACTTCACATTCACCAATGTACTCTTCAATAATGTGTCTCTGTAGAATCTGGCTGTCAGCTAACCCCCGACTAACAGAATGTACCCAATCCTGTAACCTCGTCTTAAAATATTATCTAGACTCTTTACGATCCCCTGCAGACTCTCGTCAAAGAACGATCTTAGTTTCTCTTTAGAGATTCTGATCGATCCTTCATCCCAGGAAGCTCCTTGAACTCCTTCAAGGAACTCTTCAATATCCTTTTTAGCCTGAGCCAATTTTCCCAGGTTAAGTGAACAGGTGATTTCCATATCTTTATCCCCCTTTTTGAAAAGTGTGAAGTCATACATTATTTTCTGAACTTCACCAGGGTAGTTTTGTTCATATTTGTCCCAGACTCCATCACAGAATATTTCTCTCAGGAACTGTTTAAATTTTCTGTCCACATTTTGTCCTCCCAGGTCGTTTCCAGAGGCCTTGTGCAGCTCCTTTAGGGCTCCTCCTTCCAGGACTTCATGAACAGTGATGTCAATGGTTCCACCTGCATGAAAACGGGGAAATTTTACAATTTTAATGTAAATTCTGTATTTATACGAAGATTCAGTCATAAAAACAGAGGTAAGAGCATAACCTCCACAATCAACGACGACGTACTGAGTTCCTGGAGACTGGTCCAGGGTGTTTCTGCTGGTGTTTTGTTTGATGAAACCCTCAGCTGGAATCTTTTCACACCAGACTGAAGCTGCTTCTGGTTCCAGTGCAAAGACCAGTTTATCTTCATTTCCCTCTGACACAATGCCTGCCTGCAATCAATAACATGACCGTCTCTTTTAGAATAAGCAAAGCCAAAATATTCAGATGAACAAAATCAAATTTTGATTCTGTGTTGAGTGAAATACTTCAATGTTACCTGCATTGCAGCTTCTCTCATGAACTGTTTAGCTGAAGGATCCCAGATGGCAGGAACCGTCAGGACCCAGGTGAAGTCAGAAACAGTAAACTTTTTTCCTGCCATGTCAGTGCCTTCATTGACTTCCCTTTGGCTGCTTTGATCATCAGATCTCTGTTGATTTCCTACAGGATTGTGATTATAATGAGTGTTTGTGTTTTAAACTCAACACTTGTCAAGGTTATGAAAAGAAAATGTTAATCAAACAAATTCTGCCTATAGTCATATATTCAGGGAATAAATGACAATATTCCCTGAATAATTTTATTTGAACTCATTGTTGCGCAGATCTGCTCATTAGTTCAGATGTGGGTGCATGAATAGACATTTGTGTGTGCACACACACATACACACATTAGTATGCCACTCTGCAGCACTTCTCAGCAGGTGAAAGAAATCTGGCCCAATCAGCAGCACCCTCAACTCAGGTATATAAGGAATCCACTAACCACTTTACTGGTTTTGCAACAGAGCTGAGGAAGGCAAACACAGCCTCCAAAGCAGCATTTCATGGAAAAGGACTTATAAGGACTACCGGTAAGCCACTAACTGGGCTCAATTGAATGTAATTTGACTGTAGTTTTACATTTGAGAAATGAAATTTAGAATTTATTGAAGTAACAGTTTGCACTGCTAGTTTTATAGTTTGGTTCCACTAAATGTATGTTAAGCTATCTAATGTAAAAACCCTTATGTCCTAAGAAAAAGAAAAAAAAAACTGTAATTCTAAGTTGTGTGGATTTGTTTGATTCAAATTCAACCAGACATGGAATTTAATAATTTAATATTGTGAATTTTATGGTTAAAATTGTAAAAAACATGTACGTTTAAGGTTAAAAATTAAATTAGTCATTAAGATAAATTAACTTTGAACCAAATGTCTAAAATGTATGTTAAAATATTTTGTAGGTTTTTCACCTCTTCTGTTCAATGGTTCTCACTCATTGGTGAAAATAAAAAAAGATTGAGTGAATTCCTGAAGTCTTCAAGTCCTCCTTTTCAAGTGTAGGAAGCCATTAAATTATAGGACCCTTGACACTCATTTACCTCTAATGATTAGTTGAATTTTACTCACTTTGCCATAGAGCGCCATCTTGAAGCAGTCAAAGAACAACATGTCTCTCGCTTCTTGGCCCTTTTTTGAAAGGTAATCTTCCTTGGCTACGTAACCAAAGCTCACAAACTCTTCTTGTTTATCAAAAAGGATGCAGCTCGGAGTCTTCGGGGTTTCCGGCCAACTTCTTCACCCCAGACCTTCAAATAAGGCTCAATTTCTTCACCTCTGGAGGTTATACTGAAGGCATACCCGCTGTATGCAGTCCCAAAGTCTATAGCTATGATGAAAGAGTCTCCCATTGTAGGAACAGCTTCAGCTGGTTGTGTTGAGGGTCCAACTAAAACACTGAGAGGCAGATCCAGAGTAGAGTATGTGGTATTTAAATGTGAAGAGCTGAAGATAGAAACTCCGCCCACCCTAAACCCCCCAACAGTGAGACAACATTTACTTTAAGACGAATGTGACTCCTGCATAACGCATTCACTTTAGGAAAAACAGGACAGTGAGGAGACTGAAAGGCAACGACAGGTAAAGTAATTAATGAACAATCTGATCTAAAGATTTAGATTTTGAAGCTGCAGTGGAAGGTGAAAATATTTTACTAAGCTTTAATGTTCCTGTAGATCAGGGGTGGGCAACTTGAGGTTCTTTCTTCTTCTTTTCTATTATGGCGGGTCGCAAGCAACTTTAAGGTGCATACCGCCACCTACTGTACACGAGTGTGTAGCAACAGTATTCTACATCAGTCATATTCTATTTTTTAATTTTGTGTTTTGAAGAAAAATAAATAATGCTTTCCTTAACATGCAAATATCCATTATATTTCCATCATTTCCCAATATTCCTTTCAAACTCCATTCTTGACCTGTCCTTCCAACTATTCTTCTCAATTCCTCCCTTTCACGTTCATATGTTTTACAGTTCAATAATATATGTTCTACGTTTTCTTTCTCTCCACATTTTTCACATTTATCATTATTTTTCTTCCCTATTAAATATAAAGTATCATTTAAATATGTATGCCCTACTCTCAATCTAATCATTATTTTCTTCCCTTCTTTTCCTCCTTAATATTTTACTAAATATTGACTTCTGTATTTTATATAATTTCCTTCCTTTCTTATCTTCATTCCATCTTTTTTTTTGCCATATTTCCATTTCTTTATTCTTAATAATTGATTTCCCTTCCCCTTTGCCAATAGGTATTTTAATCGTTATTGCCTGATCTAAAGCCCTTTTTGCGGATTTATCTGCCCTTTCATTGCCTTTTACACTTTGATGTGCTGGCAGCCAACAGAACCAAACATCAATGCCACCTCTGTATAATCTAAATAAGCTATGTTGAATTTCTAGTACTAGATCTTTCCTGTTGTTTCCTTCTCCTTGAATACTTTCTATGACTGCTCTGGAATCTGTGCAAATTACTACTCTGTCTGGACGAACCTCCTCTACCCACTGTAAACTGATAACTGCCACCATTTCTGCCGTGAATACAGATAGTTGATCAGATAATCTTTTAGATATGTCAATTTTAAACTCAGATATATAAATTCCTATTCCCACACATCATTTTGAATTCTTAGAACCATCTGAATATATTTAGTATAATTATAATGAGTTTCTTAAATATATATCGGTCTTTACCCCTATTTCATTTAAATTCCAATCGTTTTTCATTTTAAGGAGTTTTATGTCGACATTTACTGTCGGAAAAATCCATGAAGGGCTAACGCTAATTGGATTAAATTGAGCTATTTCTTTATCTTCTAATTCATATATTTTAATCCATTTGTTTATGATCCATCCAAATCCATTACTATGGAACTTTGAGTATTCCCAACAATATTTTAATATTGTTGAATTTACATTTTCATCCTTTCTACTTTTTATTTTCATCCAGTATGTCAGAGCTAATTTTATTCTTCTTATTTCTAGTGGAATCTCTCCAGTCTCTACTAGAAGGGCATTAATAGGTGTCGTTTTCACTGCTTCTGTACATATACGTAAAGCCCTATTCTGTAAAGTATCTATTTTTTGTAATGTTGTTTTAGCTGCTACTCCATATATAAAACTACCATAGTCTATTATTGATCTCATGAGAGCCCTATATATGTTTAATAATGACTGTCTATCTGCACCCCAGTTATTTCCAGCCACAGCCTTTAGTAGATTTATACTTTCTTACATTTAGTTTCCAGATTCTCTATATGCGTTTTCCATGTATATGATTGATCCAACCATATTCCCAGATATTTAAATTCTGCTACCCTTTCCAATGGTTGTTCATATAATGTTATTGTTCCTATGTCAATATTTTTCTTATTTGTAAAAATCATATAACAAGATTTACTTGTTGATAATTTAAAACCCCATTCAAAGGACCATTTTTCTACTTTATTAATTGCTTTCTTAATTTTACCTATAACAAATCTTGTATTCTTTCCTCTCATCCATATAACCCCATCATCAGCATATAATGCAGATTTTATACATTCTTCTGTTTCAGAAAAGATATCATTTATAATAATATTAAATAGTATTGGGCTAATTGCACTACCTTGTGGAATTCCATTTTCAACATTAAATTCTTTTGAGTAATCATTTCCAATCTTAACTTTTATTTTTCTATCCAACAAAAAATTTGCTATCCAATTAAACATTTTCCCTCCTATTCCCATGCTGTCATTTTTATAAGTAGTCCTTCTCTCCATAATGAATCATAAGCTTTTTCTATGTCCAAAAATACTACAATCATAATCTCTTTCATTTTTAAAGCTTTCTCTATATCATTACTGACTCTGGTTATTGCGTCCATTGTTGATCTTCCTTTCCTAAATCCACACTGATTTTCATTAATTAATTTCTTATGATCAAGAATAAATTCTAGTCTATTAACCACTATTTTCTCCATCCACTTAAGTGTGAAGGTAATGCTATTGGTCTGTAATTATTTGGATTTACAGGATCTTTCCCGTTTATTAAACGGTAGGATTATTGCTCTCTTCCAGCTATTTGGTATTAAACCTTCTTTCCATATTTTATTAAACAGTTTTAATATTAATTCTAATGTTACTTCAGGAATCTGTTTAAACATAGCATAGCATAGCTGATCCTCCCCAGGAGCTGAATATCCTGTCCCTTTCAATACTGTTTTAATTTCTTTCATGGTTATATTTATGTCTAATGTTGAATTATATGTTTGACTTTTTTCCAAAATATTTTTATGCTTGCTAATTTTTTGAATCTTCTGTTGTCTATGAATGTTTGTAAGATGTTCTCCACTATGTACTGCCGCAAATACTTCCCCCAACAAATCTGCCTTATCTTTATTTAACACTACTACTTCCTGATCTCTGACTAAGGCTGGTATTTTAACACCACTCCTTTTCCCAATCATTTTCCTAAACATTAACCAGACATTTTGCAATTTAATTTCAGATCCTATTGAGGAACAATATTCTCTCCACGTTTTCTTTTTGGCTTCCTTAATAATTTTACGAGCCACTGCTCTTTTCTTTTTATAATTAATAAGAGTTTCAAGTGTTAAATTTTTCTGCAGTATTTTAAATGCCCTGTTACGATCTTTAACCGCTCTAGTACATTCATCATTCTACCAAGGGACTACTTTTTTCTTCCCTTTTATTATTGTTTTTGGTATACTTGAATTTGCAGCATTTAAAATATGTTTTGTTATCTGGCTTGTACACTCTTCTATGTTGCCTTTTAATGTAACCAAATGTCTGCTTTCCTCACACTTTACTTTAATTTTTTTCCAATCAGCTTTATTAAAACACCATCTTGTGATTATGACATCTTCTTGCCTCTTTATATTATCATTAATTATAGTACTTACTGGAAAATGATCACTCCCTATTGTAGATTCCCTGTTGACGTTCCATTCACATGAACCTACAAGACAGTCAGATACTAATGTAATGTCTAGACATGAGGTTGTATTTTTATGTACATTTACTCTGGTACCTTTTCCATTGTTGAATGGATGAAACTAATGACCTTTCATCCATTATTTCTTCTATTATGTTGCCATTTTGATCCGTCTTTTTGCTGCCCCAGAGACTATTATGGGCATTAAAATCACCGCACCATACTTCTCTTCTATGTAATTTCCCAGCCATTTCCTTAAGCTTTTTACAATCGAGATTTTTACATGGATTATAATAGTTTATAATTTTAATATTACCATATTTTCTTACATTAAATATTTTTATAATAACACATTCTAATTCATTATTCATTGGGATTTTCTTATAAGCTATTCCATCTTTAATTAAGGTAGCACATCCTCCTCCATTACAATCACTTCTATCCTGTCTTTCCATGTTATATCCAGGAATCTTAAAATCTAGGTTTGGTTTTAACCATGTTTCTTGAATACATATAATATCAGGGATTATTTCTAATTCATAAATATACTTTTTAAATTCTTGTCCATTGGCTATTAAGCTTCGAGCATTCCATTGAAGGATATATAAAACCATTAAAAAGAACGTTTGGATCCTAATCCTGGGTATTTTCTGTAGTTTCAGTGGCACTCAGAATGGCATGTATTTGATCTGCTTGTATTTCTTTCATATCTAAAAATCTTCCAGCTGCTGTTACTATTGCCTTTATTTTATCACTTTTCTTCTTCATTTGCACTGTTACATTAACAATATGGCATATAAATGCTATGAAGTTTTCTTTTTTCACCACCATTGTATCATCATCATCCACTCTACATTTATGCAAGCATGCATTTTGGATATTTGGATTTGGAACCAGGATTTGTCTCTGCCCGTTCTGCACTTGATTTGTATTCCAAGCTGAGTTTCTTTGACCTGTTTCTCCCACTCCTCTATCACTGTCTTTCTTTACTCTTTTTAAGGCTTCAGCATATGAAATTCTTTCTGTAATTTTAACTCTTTGAGCTTCCCCAGCTTCCTTTTGTATTTGGCAATGACCATAAGCTGCACTGTGTTCTCCTCCACAATTACAACATTTGATTTTTGCATCTTTCTCACATTTTCCATATTCATGTGGACCTCCACATCTTGCACACCTGATTTTTCCTTTGCATTCCTTTGCAGTGTGTCCCATTCTTTGACACTTAAAACACCTGAGGGGTTTAGGAATATACTCTCTAACTCTATAGTTCATGTAACCCAGCTGGATATTTCCAGGCATAATATTTTCAAACTGTAAAATTACTGCCATAGTATCTTTAAGTTCCCCGTCTCTTTTACTTTTAATCCTAGTGGCATCTGTTATTTTCCCTCCTTTGATTTCTGCTTTCACATCCTCCATTGTCATTTCCAGCGGAACTCCTGAAATCTCTCCTCTTAGCCTCGCTAACAATCCTGGTATATGAGTTCTAACTCTTTCCCCCATCAAGGTTTTCATTTTCATGATTTTCTGTTGCTGTGATTCGCTGTTGGCATGTATCAGCACTCTTCTGTTGTTCATGATTCTAGCCATTTTGATTTTTCCTATTTCTGCCTCTATTGCTTTAGTCAGTTTTATGGGATGTATAGCTCCCCCCTCTTGCTTGAATTCTACCATAACTTTATATTCTGCTTCTAAATTAGCTTGACTCTGTTCATCTGCATTCGCCCTTTCATTTGTTTTTGTCCGTTTGCTAATGTCAGCTCTTGCCTCACTTTCTTCTGACCAACTTCTTGCTCTTTCTTGTCTTTTCTTAATTGTTCTTTTCATTCGTGATGATCTAGAAATCATCCACTCCATCTCATTCCCACTATTTCCTCCTGATGTAGAAGCCATGTAGCTACAGACAATGTACAGCTTATGCGATCCGCCAAAATTCAAATCCTACCGCCTTGTTTGTTCCGTTCACTCTCCAACCTCCTCTCCGCCTTCCCAACCGGGTCGATGCCAGCAACTTGAGGTCTGGTCTCCTGCAACTTTTAGATGTGTCTCTATTTCAACACACCTGAGTCAAATAATGAGGTCATTAGCAGGACTCTGGACAATTGGCCTCAGTTAGGAAGTGATTCAGCTATTTGGTTCAGCTGTGTTGGACCAGGGAGACGTCTAAGAGTTGCAGGACAGCAGCCCTCAACGCCTGGAATTGCCCATCACTGCTGTCGAGTGAGTCTGTACTGAATTCAGCACATTCAATAGAAAAACAATTACAGGTTTGGAAAGGATTTGAATTATTTTTGTCAGAATATTATTGTATTCATCTTAGTTTTAATGAAAATGTTTTGCTTGAAAACAGACTTTTATAAACTGTATTTTCAACAAGAGAAGTTTTTATGCAGAGTAACATGTGAAATTGCAACCATGGTTGATAATTGAGTAAATTGTTGTCATCTAAATCCAGAAATTTAAACAGAATGTTTTGGTTGAACTCTTATTTGGGACTGAATATGATTTATTCAGTTCCATGAGGAATTTCAAAGAAAACTTAAAGTAAATAAATGTTTGCTCAGCCTGTGTAAAGCTTGGCTATATGTAAATAAAACTGAGCTCTTTTTCATGATCCATCTTTCTGTTCATAGATCTGATTATGGCGAAACGGAACAATGAACTCCTCCAGAGGTATTTAACTCGCAAAATCTTTTTATTTTGCAATACATGATATTACGGATATCAATTTATAAAGAAAAGAAGATTGTGCATAATATTGCTTTCCATTATAAAACAGACATTTTACAGATTTAATCATCAAATGTTTAGGTTTTGAACCTGAGAGTTTATAAATCAGGATCGTCGAGGTTCAACAGAATAATATATTCTCTTTTTCTAATAATTGATTTCATGACATTCAGTTATCTGAGACTAACATTTCTATTTTAAAGAATTGGGACCCTTGAAGACGTTGAACAAAAGGAATATGACGATATGGGGTAAACTGAAACCAACCTTTATGTCAGTGTTTTGGAAAATCTATCCAGATCATTCTCACTTTCTGACATCTTTTTCATTTTTATTTCTCCACAGAGCTGCTTCCAAAACTGTGCAAGAAAACTTAAAATCCCTCCACCAATGGTAATGTACATAGATCAAGTTTTTATGCTAAAATATTGTATCCATATCAACATCTTGGCATTTATTTTTAATAAATGACTTTTCTGTCACTCTTCAAATGTTTTCTTCCATGAATTCTGCTTTTGCATCGTCTTTAACTAAAAACGCAGCTACTGATCCTGTTACTTCAATTGTCAAGTAAAAATTCAGTTGAAGAGATTGAGACTGACTTGTTCTAAAACAAAAAAAAAAACTCACTAGTTTTTAAAGATTACAGATCATTTGTCCCGTAGTGAACCAGTAAAAGTTGAAAAGGCTGATTAAAAAACCTGAGATTCTGGATATGATTGTGCAGAGAAGATGTTTCATAAACTGAACTACATAATGGATAACCTGAGTGTCCTCTTCCCAAGAGAGCAATAAAACAGCAGAGGCTTTTTCACACATACTGCTACAGCAGTACAAGTAATGATACTGTATTTTAATTAATTAATTTATTTATTTATTTTTTCAAACCCAAGTAGCAGTTTTGTCTCAACATTTGTGTAAATATAAGCCTGTCATCTCAAACACATCTCACATTTAATGAGTAGATCGTCTAATGATAATAATGATAGTTTTTGTTTTTCTTAGGATTGATGAGCTAAAAGTCTTTCAACAGCAGCACCATATTGGGAAAAGATAACTAAAGATCTGTTTTTACTTTAAATAACCATTCATCATCCAACATGCTTATTTCTTGTGGGTTAGCGAGGAGAGCTGGTGTCTCCAGCGGTCAACAGGTGAGAGGCGAGGTATCGCCTGGGCAGGTTGCCAGGGCAACAGGGACAGACTGGACACCAAGGAGAATTAAGAGAAACTAATCAACATGTTTTTTGTCTGTGGGAGGAAGTCGGAGTCTCCAGAGAGAATCCACGCATCCACAGGGAGAACATGCAAATTCCATCTTTATGAACAATTTGTTTATCCATCCAGAATGTTGTAACTGATATATTTAAATTTCCCCAGATTTGTTTCTGTAAAATATACGGAATATCATATTAAAGATGATAAACTGCTATTTCTGCTCATTATGAACTCCATTTTCAATGTTAGAGGAATGTGTCCAATACTGGCATTTACTGTATTTCTGCATGTTTATGTTGAACAGATGGATTCTGAGTGAATTTAAATGGATTTACTCCTTGAGATCAATTGAATATTCTTTCTGAGCCCAATTTTTGTTCAGTCTGCTCATCTTTAATTAATTCAGTTTTCTTTTTGCATGTTTCTTTTTCACAGGTCTGATCTGCAACAGGCATAAGGAAAATAGGTAAACAAACCAAGTTTGTAAAAACACTTCATTTGTTTCCTTAAAGAATTATATTAAAATCTATTTTATATAAAAACTAAAATGTACTCCAACTGTCATGTTAATTTGTTGCAGTATCAATGTTTCAAAAACAAAATGTTTGCCAGCAGATTGAAACCTTTAATGACCTGAAATAATTAATTGAATAATTAATTTAAATTCAACCGGTCTAAGTCCTAATGTTTACTTCACCAGTTTTGCAGTTCTAATGATTGATGTTTGATCTGATTTGTCAATACTAACATTAATCTGTTAAACTAGAATCCAACATATCGCTGGTTTTCATGAAACTCAACATGCAGAGACACGGTAAGAATTCATCCACTTCCAGTTCTGGCATCAAATTGACCAAATGCTTCATTAGTTGTAACCTGCTTGTTGTACTGGTTTGGATCCCATGATGCCTTTGAGCTGCACTAATCGATTCAGCACATCAAGTCAGTGATGGTGTGAAAAAAAAAAAAAAACATTCAGTGACTTGATTGAATCTCACAGTTGCTGCAGATTTGTTGGTTGTCCAACATGATGAACTTTCTATTTATTCCACAATGTCCCCAAGCTGCCATATTGGATTGAGATTTAGTGGTTGTGGTATTCATTGGAGTTCATTGAACACATTATCATGGAGGATCCAAAGTTCATTTAGAAAATGAACTTTTGAATCATTTTAAATGTATGCCCAATCTGACCTTGCTACCTGAATGCCTTCGCTGAAATCAAGGTTTACATCAACTTCAAGAAGTCACCCAGTCTTCCCATAAAAGAAACAAAGTATTTTACATAAAAGTAAAAATTTTCCAAACAGTATGTGTCAATAGAAGCTTTGAAGGTTTATTTAACTGTTTCAAATGTTTACTTGATGTAAACTTCTTGGATTAAGGTTAGTTCAATTCAGTAACAGTTTTTTATCCATTTTATTTTACAGTTCTGATCTCCAGCAAGAGAGGGAAAACCTGAAATCTCTGTGGAAAAGGTACTTTGCATGTAATATTATTATACGTGTAAATAATAATAGTAGATTGAGAAGACTTTGAAGTTTGTGCAACAAGAAACCTTCCAAAACTTCTAATGTAAGCAGTTGGAGCGATGTGGAAAATATTTGGGCAACATGTGTAGATAATGAAATCTATTAAAGCAACTTAAACAGTCAAATTTCTCTTATTATTATTGTTTTTTAGAATGCATGTCTTCATTTGAATTTTAATTATTCAGAAATTTAAACAAAAAATACTAGGCTCTTTAAATGCCCATCCATAAAAGTATGAAATAAACCACTTTGCCATAGTCCCTCGTGGGGTCGGCATGGGTGCTGGTGTATGGAAGTAAATATGTGCCATCAGGATTTGAGTAAAAAATACCTCTGAAATTTGAACGTAAAAAAAATTCAGTGTCATTATTTGTACATGAAAAAAAATTCTGTGATAAAACTTTCAATGTACATATTTTTTCAGTGTCAAAAAATTCAACTTTTCAAAATTCAAATGCAATATTTTCAGTGTCAAATTATTGTTAAAAAATTCG